>JAJTWQ010000445.1:0-103730 GCA_029007595.1 Solanum commersonii | reverse complement strand
TTTTGTATCTTCAGGAGAATAACCTTTCTGGCTCCATTCCTAAAGAAATAGGTTACTTAAGGTCTCTTAGTCAACTAGTTTTGGCTAAAAATTCTTTAAGTGGTGCTATTCCTGTTTCATTGGGAAATTTGACCAGCCTTTCTATTATGTACCTTTATCAGAATAACCTTTCTGGCTCCATTCCTGAAGAAATAGGTTACCTAAGGACTCTTAGTTATTTAGATTTTTCTACTAATTTTCTTAGTGGTTCTATTCCTACTTCTTTGGGGAATTTGAATGAGTTGTATCTTTTGTCTCTTTTGCTAACAACCTTTCGGTTCGATTCCAAGTGAGTTGGGGAATATAGGAAGACTTGTTACTATGTATTTAAATATTAATCAACTCATTGGTTCAATTCCGAATTCCTTTGGCAACTTGAGAAACTTGCAATGGATGTATCTCCACAACAACAATCTCACTGAGAAAATTCCTTCGTCTTTCTGCAATTTGATGAAATTGAAAGTGGTGTATTTGGGGAGAAACAACTTGAGGGGAGAAATTCCGCAATGTCTAGTTAATATCAGTGGACTCGAGGTATTGAAAATAGAATATAATAATCTCAAGAAGATATCCCTTTGTCTATTTGCAATCTAACATCACTAAGGATTTTAGATTTGGGTAGAAACAATTTTAAAGGGAGCAATTCCACAATGTTTTGGCAACATGGGTGGTCATCTTGAGGTTTTGGATATCCACCAAAACAATCTTTATGGGACCCTTCCAGAAACTTTTTAGCAGAATGGAAGTGTACTTTAGTCTTAGTCTTGCATGACAATGAATTAGAAGGGAAAATCCTCGATCTTTTAGCCAATTGCAAAAACTTGGAAATTCTGATTTAGAGACAATCACTTCAACGACACATTTCCAATATGGTTTGAAACTTTGCCAAATCTGAAAGTTTTAAGCTTGAGATCGAACAAATTACATGGGCCAATTAGAGCTTTAAGTAATGAAAACATGTTTTCTGAGATTCGAATCATAGATCTTCTTACAATGCTTTCTACAGAAACTTGTCGACTAGTCTATTTCAAAATTGAAAGCCATGAGGACAATTGGTCAAACAAATAAGGTACCAACATATCTTGGTAAATGTGGAGAGAGAGATTACAATGATTCTGTAACAGTTTCAACGAAGGGAATGGAGTATGAATTGGATAGAATTTCAACACTTTTCAAGACTATCGATCTTTCAAGTAACAAATTTGAAGGACATATTCCAAGTAGTTTGGGATATCTCATTGCACTTCGGGTGCTAAATTTGTCTCATAACAGATTGCAAGGTAATATACCATCATCACTTGAAAGTTTATCTTTAGTCGAATCATTGGATCTTCGTTTAACCAACTTTCAGAGAGATACCACAACAACTTGTTGCTCTTACATTTCTTTCATTCTTAAATCTCTCTCACAATCATCTCCAAGGATGCATTCCTCAAGGACATCAATTTGCTACATTTGGAAATAATTCATATGAAGGTAATGATGGATTACAAGGATTCCCTGTTTCAAAAGGTTGTGGAGGTATTTGGCCGCCAGAGACAAATAATGCTGATTATGAGCCAGATGGTGAAGAAAGCAATTCTGAATTTATGAATGATTTTTGGAAAGGTACTCTTATGGGATATGGAAGTGGTCTATGTATTGATTATCCATAATATATTTCATGATGTCAACTGAAATCTGAAATGGCTTGCAAGAATCATTGAAGGATTGAGTACAAAATTATTATGACAGAGAAAGAGGCACTAAAAATTCAGGTATACTAGTGAGTTCTAGTTTGATCTATATATCTAAATTTTCATGTTAAACATATTTCTTTTTTTCCAAAATCAATTGGTAGGAGCAAAAAATGGATTAGGCTTTTCAAAATAATAGTAGTAAGACTTAATCTCTCTTGGTGTAAAATAAAAATCAGATAATAAACAAATAAATAAATTCCAGCATGCATGCAGGTGCTTGGAGGAGCATTTGGTGAATGCTCAACAGAGATGCAATAAGTAAGCATATTTATTAGCTAGTTTTTACTTTTTGGTTTCTTTTTAAGTTGTATAAGTAAGCCTTTTCTTCTTCCTTTTTCAATTAACTTGGAAAAATGTAATGTTATGTACTTTGATGGTATATCAAGGTTATGTAAGATATTAATGTATTCAATATATGTTGTGTACTATTTGATGATATGTATGCATTTCTTGGGTTCAAGTATGATAATACTTCCTATGTCCCTATCTATATTTGTCCATTTTTTTTCTAATTTAATGTCTCTTTTTACTTGTATTTTTTTATAAATCAAGAAAGGATTTTTTTTTTTTTATATTGTATCTTTAATTTATTAATATTGAGTTAATTTCTTTGAAAAATGTAGTGAGTAAATATGTTTAAGATTCTATTGAACTCAATTTGCAATCATTGTTTTCTTAATAGGCGTGTTAAGTTAAAATTTGACAAGTAAAAAGGGACAGAAAGAATGTATATGTAGCCTTTGGCAGGTACAAAGTACCCAAAAAAAGTTAAAACACCCTCTGAAGCGTCAAATTATTCAACAAGAAACCTCACTACCACCATCACATATAAAAATTAACACTAACATGCATTAAAGTTGTGAGACTTCAATATTACACTATTTAAAAAATCACTATATTTTTCCTACAAAATTTTCTATCTAAAATATTCAATGGCTATTCCATAGATAATTAGAGATTGAATCGGTATGAAAAGAAAAAAATAGTAATTATTTCATATGGAAAAATCAAAAAGCTTCCTTGTTATATGCGTTGGAAATATTCTTCTATATATTTGTGAACTATGTAAAAAGTACTATAAATCATAATAATTGGCAATTCAAAATAATTAGAAGATATATGCAAAATTTACGATCAAAGATAGACTTGTTTGAATCTCAAAATCCGAAAAGTGTCACATAAATTGGGACGGATAGAATGGAAATTGGTGTATTGGGTTGGTATTCATATATATAAGAATTGTGTATGGTAATTTAATGATGTCAACTTGTTAAACAACTTGGATTAAAAATTAGAATATTGTTGATTTGTGTGACTTGATTATGTTGTGGCAATTGACTGAATGAGATGAACACTTAATGATATGCTTTGATTAATTGTTGTTGGATATTGGTGTTGAATTATCATCCTCATATTTGATCAATGCACTATTATGTTTGCATTTATGTTGTACCACTGTTGTGATGATATTGGTGAGGATGAGAGGAAATAGGAATTTGGCCCCACGTCCATGGTGGAAACATTGAGTGGAAATAGGGAATGGGCCATATATTTTTGGCAGATTCATTGAGATAAAATTGGGATCGGGCCACACGTCTATGGCAAATGCATGGACTAGGAAGTCCCCTATGGGTTTCGAATTGAGATTCAACGGAAGTGTATTGTACGACAGACACTCTACTTGACATATCATTGCATTGCACATCATTACCATTTGTGAAGTTGTGATCGTTTTTATGAGAATTTCGATTGATGTACTTGATACTTGATTGTGACTGATTTGTACTTGTTGAGATGTTACTATTGAACTATGTGTTCCGTGATTTATAGATTGTTAGGTTGGGTTGATTTGTGTAGGTTGTAGTTTGTGGACGCGTTGGTTGGAAATGAAAGGAGTGCCCATATTCTGGCTTTGATTGACATAGCATTTAGTAGTTTGTCCGTTGAGTCCCGTGTGGTTTGGCACTCACTCCTACTTCTACACTTGTGTAGGTCACAAGCCAGATCTATGTGATTATCCTTCTTCTACTTCGTCCGAGGCTTTTCTTCAGGATATACTTGAGAGGTAGTTGTTTGTCATCTCAACGAGCCGTCTTGTTCCTTTATTATGTTCTTGTTCTACTCTAGAAACAAAGACATTTGAGCCTTGTAATTTTCTTCAATTCATTTGTAATAGTGACCTGTACATGTGACAACCAGGTTTTGGGGGGTTTTTTGAGCTGACTGGGCTTACCCACATTTATGCCATTGATATTTTAATTTCCGCTTTTCTATCGTTATGTTTTGGATTTTCGGCTTACTTGTCATGGGTCGGATAAGACGAGTGCCTCGTTACAAAAAACATGCATCCATAAGCTTTGTGTATTATTAGTACCTTGTTAATTCAATACACTTTTAGCCTATGTCTATGTAATATTTGTATCGCTTACACTTTTTTGTGTGTATTGAGGTGTGTATTATAATACCATAGATTATTATGTACTAGTAATACAAAAGGTTTCAAGACATGTATTAGATTGATTAAAGGCATAATAACCCTTCAAATCCTTCTCAGCACATTTTCTATTTTCCAAAGCTATACAGTGTGGAGGGTATTATCCTAAACAAATATTTTTTTTATAGAAGTTATGCAATGTGTTTTATTAATGCAAGTATTACTAATATAAGCATTATGAATACATGTATTACTAATACATTCTATTTAGCTTTATTTTTATACATTCTACCAAATGATCCCAGAATGTAGAACCAATGCTTACCTAACAAGATACTAATAATACAAAAGGTTAATACATGCATAATTTTTTCTAATAAACTCTACCAAATAACAAGAAAAAATTGTGTTTTGCTTGTTTTCTTCTATTTCTTCGACAAGAAAAACAATAATGTTGTTAGACAAATAGAGCCAAACTTGACGTTTCCCATAAGACTTGGGCATTGACTTGAGGATGACAACATTTTCCAAATTATGAATTGATTGATTATTTGATATGAATAAATTGTACGATCAGTAATTTATTTCATAGAAGAAAGTTAGAATTTGTGTCCCTCAAATTGAAGAAGCATTATGTATATGGAGATAATTATTTTCCCTACCTAATTGTTGAACCAATTTTTGACTAAGTCTACCCTATCATTATCTATAGTCAACCCATTTGAATCGTTAAGCATACTTTGTATTGAGAGTTATTTCAATGTTTAAAGTGTCTTGATGATCTAGCTAGGTAGGAGTAAACAAACCTATTTGATTTGTATAGCCAGGTGGGTGCTATATTAATTTGTGTGTCTAATAGTTATTTGAGGAACAAAGGTTAAAGTATGGAGTAGTAATACTGTGCGATTTATATTATTTTAGTCATATTTTTTCCTTGTTTCGATTTTATTTTTCCCATGTATGTGCCTCGCGTCATGAGGTGGCACAGACATTGGAAAACTTTTGCCCTTTCCTAGTCCGACTTGGTGGATTCTTTTATTAAATATTGTTAAATATTAATTATAAATATTCATTCTTAGCCATTTTTAGAAAGAGAGGAACATTGTGGAGGCAAAGAACAAAAGCAAAAGCTAAATTCTCTAAGATTTATCTTTATTTTGTTGGCTGCATTTAGCTCTATTACTTTGTGGGTGTTCAATTTTCAGTTTTTTATTTCTCAACAAATGGATTTAAGGAAACTTGCTGTCTTTAATTTGTTTGTTTTCATATCCCTCATGGAGATATTTTTAAAGAAAATTGTAGCTTTTTTATTGGTTCACATAACTCTATGATTGTTTGGTACAAATCTATTCAGATAAAATTATAGATAATGTGTTTACGAAAAGTGTACATTAATTATATATATATATATATATATATATATATATATATATATATGAAAAATATGCTGATAAAAATGAATATGAAGTGTATATCATAAAAAGTGTACTTGTAAAAATGTATACAACGTGTGTATACTATATAATACAACTATTGTAAACAAAAATTCGTTGGCTCATAAGTGCACACACAACACACAAGTGTACATGGGTCGATTATGTAATATAACAATTGTAAACATTTGGAGGTCGAATCCTATAGGGACTTATGACTGGAAAATATTTAAGAGAAACTATGACTACACAGTTAACAAATGTTTTTCTAGAAGAATTGCTTTGTTTGTTACTTGTAAATTGTAATTGCAAAGTTTAAATAATTAATTATGACTAAGTAAACGATTCACAAGTTTTGATTAACTCGGTAAGAGACAAATTTCATTGCTATGTCACTTTTATGCAATTGTGTTGCGTCTATGCTTTCATTGTCATACAAATAATTATCGAGTTGTTCAGGGGCTAATCTAGTAAGATTCAAGAGGTGTTACGTGACATGATTTTAGGAGCTTTAAGTTGTTTAGTAATATTGTATTTTATTTCTTCCTTCCTTTGTTTTTTCTTTTCTTCTTTTGCCTTTTATTATTCCTTCTTTTGGTATTTATATATAAAAAAAAAAAAAATGTTTTACCACTATTATTTCTAATGACATGAGATTATTTTCAAAACGAAAAAGTTCAAATATTTTTTTATTTTACTTTTTGGAAAAAAATATAATAGTATATGTTAATTTTGTTGTGTATATATATGTTTACATTAAAAGGTGACGTCACTTGCAAAAAATATTGTGTATGCCATTGAAGTTATTAATTCACGTGATTAATATTATATTCATGGTCTCTCAACCCTCTAATCTTCTAATCATGTATTCTCATAATTATGTCGCAAAATTGATAGTGATGATATGATAGTAACAAAAACACATTTATATCTCTAGTATGTGAACTAAATAGAGAAAACTAGGTATATTTCTATTCTAGCCACAAATCCTCCCTCGGAATGGATCCTACTCTATAGGGGTGTACAAAACCGAATCAAACCGCAAATCGAGTCAATCCGGGAAAAAAATCCGACTAGTGGTTTGGTTTGACTTGGTTTGGTTTTGAAAAAAAAAACCCGACTATATTTGGGTTGATTTGGTTTTAACTAAAAAACCAACCCGACATTATATATATAATTTTAAAATTTTATTTTATACATAAAAATATTTATTTGATATAATTTTAAAATATTTCTTATACTTTTTCATAGTTTTTATCTTTTAATATATTATTTCAAGTTTGAAACTTAGAATTATGAATGGGCCAACAAAGATTATAGTCCACAAATATTAGTAATTATAATAAAGCTTACATCAAAATCAAATTAATACTAATGCAAAAAGAAAATCAATTCAACACTAAGAATGACAATAATATTGAATATTTGTTCTTTAGTTTTACATTGGTTTAGACAATTAAAATACATAATCTAATTTTAATTTCCTTTAATATTTAGTCATGTAACTAATACATATTAAACTTAATTTTAGCATGATTTAGTACTTTTAAATTATGATCATTTTCATTATGACTTGTTAATTTGCAATATTTATTTTACGCGATTTCATTATTATTATTTTTGTTGGATATTTTAGTGTCATTAATCATATCATATTGTGTTATATTTTTAAGAAACATCTTAGGTAGTTGTATTTTGGTAGGACTAAAGAAATATTTGAAGTACTAATAAATTATATGTTTGTATGAATACTTTACCGGAAAAATTCGAAACAACCCGAAAAACCCAAAAAAATCCAAAAAACCCGAGGTTGAAAAATCCAAGATTTATTGATTTAGTTTGGTTTATAAATTTAAAAATCCGACACAAATGATTTGGTTTGATATTTGAAAAACCCGAACCAACCCAGTGGTACACCCCTACTACTCTATTTGAGACCTTCATTCTAACTCAACTTTCTTCTCTCAAACAAAAAACTCTTGTGGTAAAAATATGTATAAACAACAATCATACTTGGGCCATATAGGAGGAAGTATAAAAAGTAAATCTTAATTTTCCCAATGTGGGGTTACGTGTGAAGAAGGATAACATTTATTTGAATATTACCAATTAGCTTTGTTTATTTGTGGCCTTGTTTGCATAGTATTATTATTTTCTGTACATGACTTATTCTAGGACTCTTACGTGATTTGTACGTAAATATGACAGTGTACATAGTTTCAATATAATATTATTAGAAAACCTTTCAATATGAACTCTGAAAGTTGGAGCGTTAGTGATTTTCTTTTCTTTTTTCTTACTTTCTTGAGAGATTGGATTTGGTCTTGAACAAGAAAAGATAAAAAATAAATTATTTTCTTAGACGAATTGACACGGCCGGCCGATATAATGTCAATTCAGATCTCACGATGAAAATAATCTTTTATAACCTTACAGTTTAACTCGGAAAAAGATCTCACGATAGAAATAATATTTTATAACAATACAATTTAACTAGAAAAAAGATCTCACGATAGAAATAATCTTTTTTAACTAGAAAAATAATCTTTTTAAATCTCCTATGTATAACATAATCTCTCATTAAAAAAAAAAAACATAAAGCTATACATAATCTCTCATTAAAAAAAATATAAAACTAAATATGAATTTGTGAAGGGATGCAAAAATAAATCTCCCCATACCACAAAAGATAATTTATATCTTTAGACAAATTAAATTAAATACAAAATTAGGGAGACCAATGACTAGACACGTTTTGAAAGTTGTAATGTTTTCCTAGCTACTTATTAGGCATCTTATGCTTGACTAAATCTATGTTTTTGTTTAGGCAAAATATGGACAATCTAATAGAGACAAGACAGTATATGACAATAACAAATTAACAATTATACGTCATTGACTAGCAAGACCATAAAGAAAAGTTTTCTACAATATAAATGTGTAACACTGCAAAAGTTCATCAAAAGAAAAAAAAAATCAAACAAAATCTCTTATCAATATTTGATGATGGTTCCCAAAATATTTTCAATATTTCAGTTTCTCAATTTCTTATGTCTCTTTACAATTACTTTTGCTTCCACTGAGGAAGCAATTGCCCTCCTAAAATGGAAAGCAACTTTCAAGAATCAGAATAATTCCTTATTGGCTTCATGGACACAAGAGTTCCAATGCATGTGAGGATTGGTATGGAGTTACATGCTTTAATGGTAGGGTAAAAAAGTTGGATATTAGAGGTGCTAATGTCATCGGTACACTCTATGATTTCCCATTTTCAACTCTCCCTTTTCTTGAATATGTTGATCTTAGCATGAACAATCTCTCTGGAGTCATCCCACCTCATATTGGTAATCTCACTAATCTTGTCTATCTTGACTTGCACACCAATCACATTTCAGGCACAATCCCACCACAAATCGATTCATGACTAGCCAAGCTTCATACCATTTACATCTATGACAACCTTTTAAATGGTTCTATTCCTTCCTCGTTGGGCAATTTAACCAACTTGTCTATTTTGTATATTTATCAAAATAATCTTTTTGGCTCTATTCCTATGGAAATAGGTGACCTAAGGTCCCTTGCTTATCTAGGTTTGAGTACTAATTCTCTTAATGATTCTATTCCCGCTTCATTGGGAAATTTGACTAGCTTGTCTAGTTTGTATCTTCATGAGAATCATCTTTCTGGCTCAATTCCTGAAGAACTAGGTTATCTAAGGACTCTTGATATCCTACAATTGTCTAATAATTTTCTTAATGGTTCTATTCCTACTTCATTAGGTAATTTGACCAGCTTGTCTTCTTTGAGTCTTTATAAGAATAATCTCTCGGGTTGCATTCCTGAAGAAATAAGTTACTTATCATCTCTTACTAAGCTAGATTTAAGTATTAACTCTCTTAATGGTTCTATTCCTGCTTCATTGGGTAATTTGACCAACTTGTCTTTTTTAGGTCTCTTTGAAAATAACTTTTCTGGCTCTATTCCCAAAGATATAGGTAACCTAAGGTCTCTTAGTGAACTAATTTTGGGTAAAAACTATCTTAATGGTCCTATTCCTGTTTCATTGGGGAACTTGACCAGCTTGACCTCTTTGTATCTTCGTGAGAATCATCTTTCTAGCTCCATTCCTGAAGTAATAGGTTACCTAAGAAATCTTAGTTATTTAGATTTGTCTACTAATTTTCTTAATGGTTCTATTCCTGCTTGTTTGGGGAATTTGAACAACTTGTATCTTTTATCTCTATATGCTAACAACCTTTCTGGTTATGTTCCAAGTGAGTTGGGAAATCTGAAAAGCCTCATTACAATGTTTTTATTTGATAATAAACTCATTGGTTCAATTCCAGCTTCTTTTGGCAAATTGAGAAACTTGCAATGGATGTATCTCCACAGCAACAATCTCACTGAGAAAATTCCTTCGTCTTTCTGCAATTTGATGAAATTGGAAGTGATGTATTTGGGGAGAAACAACTTGAGGGGAGAAATTCCGCAATGTCTAGTTAATATCAATGGACTCCAGGTATTGAAAATATAATATAATAATCTCAGTGAAGAGATCCCTCCGTCTATTTGCAATCTAAAATCGCTAAGGATTTTAGATTTGGGCAGAAACAATCTGAAGGGAGCGATTCCACAATGTATTGGAAACATGGGTGGTCATCTTGAGGTTTTGCATATCCACCAAAACAATCTTTATGGGACTCTTCCAGAAACTTTTAGCATTGGAAGTGTACTCGTAAGCTTACACTTGCATGACAATGAATTAGAGGGGAAAATCCCCCCATCTTTTGCCAATTGCAAAGAGTTGGAAATTCTTAATTTAGGAGACAATCACCTTAATGACACATTCCCAATGTGGTTTGAAACTTTGCCAAAGCTGAAAGTTTTAAGCTTGAGATCAAATAAATTACATGGGCCAATTAAAACTTTAAGTGATGCAAACATGTTTTCTGAGCTTCGAATCATAGATCTCTCTTACAATGCCTTCACAGGAAACTTGTCAACTAGTCTATTTCAAAAACTAAAAGTCATGACGACAATTGATAAAACAGTGAAGGTACCGACATATCTTGGTAAATATGGAAATTGATACTACAATGAGTCTGTAAAAATTGCAACCAAGGGATTGGAGCTTGAACTGGATAGAATTTTGACAATTTATGTTGCTATTGATCTTTCAAGCAACAAATTTGAAGGACATATTCCAAGTAGTCTAGGAGATCTCATTGCGCTTCGGGTGCTAAATTTGTCTCATAATAGATTGCAAGGTAATATACCATCATCACTTGGAAGTTTATCTTTAGTCGAATCATTGGATCTTTCGTTTAACCAGCTGTCGGGAGAAATACCCCAACAACTTGCTGGTATGACGTTTCTCGCGGTCTTAAATCTCTCTCACAATCATCTCCAAGGATGCATTCCTCAAGGACGTCAATTTGCTACATTTGAAAATAATTCGTATGAAGGTAATGATGGATTACAAGGATTCCCTGTTTCGAAAGGTTGTGGAAGTATTTGGCCACCAGAGACAAATAATGATGATTATTATGAGCCAGATGATGAAGAAAGCAATTCCGAATTTCTAAATGATTTTTGGAAAGCTGCTCTTATGGGATATGGAAATGGGCTATGCATTGGATTATCCATAATATATTTCATGATCTCAACTGGAAATCTGAAATGGCTTGTAAGAATCGTTGAAGAGCTTGAACACAAAATTATTATGCGACAGAGAAAGAAATAACGAAGTCAAAGGCAAAACAAAAGAAGAAATAATTGCATCTAGCTAGAAGAGTTAAAAATGTAACATTATGAACTTTGATGATATATCTAGTTTATGTAATTAAGATTTTAATGTATTGTATGGATGAAATGCATGCATTTTTTGGATTTCTAGCTACTTTTGAATAATTTAATTTGTCTATGTCTGAATTGACCTATGAACTGAATTTTGGAATTTAAGCAAAAAATGTGTTGGAGTCCCACATTAGTGTGTTCAAATGTCCTTAGTCTCCTTATATTTGGCAACCTCCTCCTCGTGAGCTATGTTTTGGAGTTTAGTTAGACTCAAGGTCAATTTCTTTATCATAGTATCAGAGTTACGTACACTCACCTAATTCATTGTTTCTGATGTCGTTAGCTACCCCATCTTATATTGTTCACGCTCCACATGAATTAGCTTTTGGGGTTGAGTTAGGCCTAATTTTTTCTTCCATCCCTTTGTATGTGAATACTCTACATAGGCCTTTATACATGTAACAACTATTTGATTTCATCAATTATAAACTTTGTATGTGAATACTCTACATAGGCCTTTATACATGTAACTATTTGATTTCATCAATTATAAACTTTGTATGTGAATACTCTACATAGGCCTTTATACATGTAACAACTATTTGATTTCATCAATTATAAACTTTGTATGTGAATACTCTACATAGGGCATAGCATATTTTTCTTTCCAATAATTATCGTACGTGTTTGACTCACTACTACAAAGAACCTCTTTTATATTTTGAGAGAAGGCGGTATATACAACCCGACAGAGTGTCTAGCATCCTTTTATTAGAAAAAAAAATCCTCAACAGGCATAAAGAATCTAGGAGAACGCTCAAGGACAATCTAATTTAGAGTATCTTAGAGATAATTTTGTTTAGAGCCATCACAATGGAGAGATTCTTTACTCATGCGTATATTTGTGGTATAAAAATGTATATATGAAGTGTATGACAAGTGTATAAAATGAAACTAAAAAGAGACAACATAGATAAGAAATCAAAAGAAAGAACAAACAAATTGTGGTACATAGTAATGGTTTAATTGAAAAGGTTTTGTTTTGAGAATGTTCATGTTATTTATGTTGTGTTTGTATTTTTCTTTTAGGAAGAATGAATATAAAATGGGTTTTTGAGAGTAAGAAGAGAAGATATGAAGGAGCAAAGTAATAGTATTTGTTAGTTGAATTAATAAATCATTAAAAGTGAATACTCCCTCTTATCCATTATTAATTTGACACACACATCTTATTAATTGCAATCCTTGGTAAAAGAACAAACCGAGAGAGGCCGTACAATATGAGGTGCCTCGATGTATGCATGTATAATACTATACCGTGACCTCGCCTTCGAGGAAGATCATCTAACGGACACCTCCATTTACCTCCAATGAATTTCAGGGCGAAACATCAGAATATAGGCATGTGCTACTAGTAGCGTCTTTAGTTCTAAACGTGTAGTCATTTCATATTGAGGTAACGATTTGACAATTTTTATTTTTTTTTGGGGGTGTTGGGGAGGGGGGCTTTGATAGATACTTCCTCCGTCCCTATTTAGTTGTTCATATTTTCTCTTTTAGTTGTTCTTATTTAGTTGTCCATTTTGACAAATTAAAAAAGGACAACAATTTTTTTCCTATTATACCCTTATTTAAAGTGAAAAGTTGTCATAAATAAAGTAAATAAACTTATGAACTTCCCAACATCGATTAGTTATCTTGAGTGAATTTATTTTGGAAGTAAATTGTACTATAAGGGTAAAATTGTAACTTTACTATGATAATCATTGTTGTCTTAATCTGTGTGTCATTTCTAAAGTGGACAACTAAATAGGGACGGAGGAAGTATTCCCTTCACTATATTCTTTTGCCTCTTTGAACCAATTCTATTCTGGCATTGGTCCATTACTGTGGTCTTTCGTTCATCGATATTAATTCACTTGTCTTTAACCTTTTTTTTATATACTTTGTTGTTAATCAAAATGATAATTTTCATTCACGACATCAATATTTGAAAAAATGGTGAAAGACAAAGTAAAAAAGAAAGGAAAAGCCAAGTTCCTTCTTGATTTTGGTATTAAAAATAGAGTAAAAGAATTTAAAGAGGGTTTTGAATGGTAATTTGAACATAATAGTAGAGGTTGAATAATTCCAGCTTTTCAAATTCCAACATTATGGCTTTATAAAATTCACACAAAAAGAGAAATCAATTACAAGTAACAAGTTATTGGACCTAGGTGATGCCTCCTAGAATTTAATGCACATAATTTTAAGAAGACATTGGAATAAAGGAGGGGGGAAAGTGAAAACCAAGAGAAACCTCGTTCACTCTCACCACCGCATATCTTCAAAGATCTCCTTGTCACTTTTTGTTATCGATGGCGGAGTAAGGATTTTTTTTAATACTCTCTTCATTAGTTTTTATTGTCCACAATGAATTTCTCACAATCCTTAAGATAAAAACGGATTATTCAGATAGTAAGTATTCTGTACCTTCAATTTTAAGAAAATACATCTTAAAATATTAATCAAAATTCAGGAAGTTTCAAATTTGAAAAGAGTAAAGTAATTAACAAATAATTTTTCCATCCACTTTTAATTGTCATGGTTTCCTTTTTTAAATCAAACTATAAGAACTTTGACTAACATTTTACCATATATTTTTCATCATATTGATATACAAAATATTACAATTTATAATATTTTCGTATAGTTTTTGAATATCTAAATTATTATTTTAAATATCAAATTAATATAATCTAATATAACTTTGGAGGAAGTAACAAGTATTTAAAACGATTGGAGGAAGAGTCAAGAGAGATTATGTTCACCCTGCCTGTCACATCCCTTTGTGCTACAATTATACATTTGTCTATAATAATGAATATAAATAATAGGCTAAATAATATATACATACACCTCAATATTATAATACATTATTAATAGTCTAATCTGTGAAAATAACATAGTTATTATTTTATCTGATCAATTAGTGCTTATATTAAATATTAACTTATAATTATATAATAAGTTACCTTAAATCATGCGTAAATTTTACTATATATCATTACTAATGATTATATGGGTCATTAAAAAGCAGCATTATTCCAGGATCAATATCATCATATACCTAAGATCGCCCCTTTTTATTTTTGCTTCTTTTAACTTTAATTTGGTGGTGCATAGTTGCTGGTAATTAGTGAAAGTGTAACACCAATATAAATTATGGTTGAGATCTCTTCAATTTTAATGAAAAATCTAGCTCGGGTTCAAACTCTGAAACTGAAAAAATCATGTTAAGAGTGTCGCCCTTAGAAATGAGTCATGCAAGCGTGAATCCTAATCTAATCGAACTTTAATGCATATAATTATATTTAAGAATTAAATTACAATTTATGATCCAATGTAGAATAAGTTTTTATATATTTCAGTTGTTGCATCGATTAAACATATTACTTAGCATATAGGTGTATTTTAATACAAAGGGGTTGATGAATGAAATGAAATATCCCACATTAGTAAATGAATGAAACTTTGAGTAATTCTAATTTTTTTTTAGCTAACTTTTGAGATATGAATTAGGACCAAAACTTAACTTAACGTGGCAACAGAGTCGAACCCTATGTGAAACCCTAGAAAAATTGGACAATTGTGGGGTAGAAATACCCCTGGTTCATGAATGTCACGCTCCAGAACGAACAATAAAACTCCTAATAAAGAATATATGAATCCTATCTAGAGTGAAGGGTGGTGATGAATAGAATGAATGTCTCACATCGATGAAAAATGGAATCTTGAGCTTTTATATGGTTTGGACTTTGGGCGATCCTCCTCCTTGTAAGGTTATGAGATAACTTTTGTGGTGTGAGTTAGCTCAAACTTATTTAATAGGAGTGATAGTTTAGATAGGTAAAAAAAATAATGGATAGTTAAACTATGAAACTAACAAAAAAGTAATGATTTAGATGTGTTCTGATCATTAACTCTATGGTAAATGACCAATTAGATTCATAGATCATTACCGGAGACAAATGAGATTATTGCAATGCAGAGCATAAATTTATATGCAAGGATATTCATAAAAATTATAAGTAATAAATAGTAGATATGAACCCACAATTATAAATATATATAACTTGTTCAACGATAAAAATCTTAAATATTGAACCTACAAAAACTTAAATCTTGAATTCGTTTTTGAGCTTAATTCACCATCCATGGACTACATTATTGCAAGTATCCTTGATCCACCTAAAGCTCTTTCTGAGTGAACCCTTCATTTTACCCTCCATAGCATAAGCTTTATATCCAACAACTCTTCTCTTTCTTTGCAATTCAAGATCATCCAATTTCCAACTTTTTGAAGAAGAAGAAATCACTTTGCTCTTGTTAATATTGCTCTTCTTGATCTTCACTTCCTTATTATTATAATTAGGAACATGATATGAATTAGTACTATAACTCCTCAAATCTTGCATACTTGTTGGTGCTAACTTTTGCATCCTTCCACCTTCCCTTGTTGACATTGATCTAAAATTCTCCATTGGGAATAGTAATGAAAATGAGAGCTTTAGTTTGTTGTGGGGTTTGGCTTTAGAGGAAAATGTACTAGGCTTTGCTTCAAGATTATGTTTTTGAGTAAACTATATATGGATTTATATATTCAAGAGAGGGGTGGAGGTGGCTTTTATTTTTATTCTATTCTTCTTTTATATTTATCTTTTTATCCTATTCTTCTTTTATTATTTTATCTTTTTATCATATTCTTGAGTAGCTTTCCTCCTTTTTATCTTTTATCTTTTTTGCTTTTTTCCATTACTCTTTTTTGTTAATGGAGTTATGTGACAAACTTTGATGGTAACATGTGCAAGACACTGAATATTTTATATGTCTTGGAATTATTATATGAATACATAAATAGACACTTTAATTTGATCTCAACAGATAATTAAACACTGCAACTTTAAATAAGCATACCTAGACACCTCAATTCATCTTTGTTGTGTCAATTGAACACTTCAATTTACAAACTAATTATCTAGACACCTCTAAAAAGTATGTAACGCGTCAATATCGAATGTCCACAAGATACAATGAAAACAATTTAAAATGTCTAGTTGTCAGTTAAGATTAACCTAAAATGTCTATAGATATACACTCACAAAATTGAAATGCTTACTAATCAAGTTGAAGCCATATTTAAGTGTTTGTTTGTGTATTATGTCAATTCAAATCCTTCATACATATATTATGTCAATTCAGATCCATCACACACATAGTTATTCATTTCTCTTTTCTTTCATGAAAAGTAAGAATTGTGAAGTTTAGTCGATAGAATGTGCTTTTAAAAGGCAACTAAAGTCAGGTTCAAACTTCAAATAATCAATTATTATGGAGAAATTGATATACACATGAGAAACAGTTAAAAAGTTTTTTTCCTGAATTATTGAGACGTAGGGATGAATACAGTCAACAGATAGAGTAGAAGGAACTAGTCCTCTAGATAAACTAAGCGCAATTTTTGAATCATTTCTAATACGTTAAGAAGCAGGCAAATTCGATGCAATAGATAAACAGAAATTTGTAAATTATTTCTACAACATTAAAGATATTTTGAGCCTTTTTTGTTTTGATAATTTGAAATAGAGATACCAAAATGTTAGATTTCACATAATACCAATGGCATCACGCAATTTCATCGTAATAATTATCATTATAATAACTATGATAGCTCTATTTGACGTGCAGGCACAATAATCATTGAGGTGAATAGAAATGTATTACAGCACTCCACCTATACCTATATAATAAACAATGAGCTAAAATTTCAACTTTCTCGTATCCTAACCAGCTTGCATACACCTCAACTATTTCAGCGACTTCTTAAAAAACTACCACCAGAAGTACCCACCTTCTTACAAAGAGGGGTGATGACTTGATCAATAACAATGAATCATGAACTCTGTTCAAACATTGAAAAGAGGTCTGCTAGTTGAAGCTATACAAAAAACTCATTCAACACAAGATGATTTTCAAGTCCTCTACTCTACTATAGGTTCAATATAGGCCCTTCAAAATCATATCAATATATATAAGCCAATTTCGGAGAGACAGCTTGCAAGTCTGCAAATAATCGCGACTCACAAAAGCTCAAAGATAGAGCCATTATATATGCAGTGTCGTAGACATATAAACAGAGATACTACCTACTGAGAAGATTAAGCAATTACTCTTAACTGCAAACCAACGA
The DNA here is from genome assembly GCA_029007595.1 of Solanum commersonii. NCBI lineage: Eukaryota > Viridiplantae > Streptophyta > Magnoliopsida > Solanales > Solanaceae > Solanum > Solanum commersonii. Next base: position 86,060 of record JAJTWQ010000445.1, on the reverse strand, counting down.
AATATGTCACAAAGCATGTATATACACATAATACTAATTGACAAGATAATTTACACAGTTATAATTGTCAAAGCAACTAGTTTCATTGTTACATTAGACATAAAGCCAAAGTTACCATCAGAGAATGAATGGCTAACATTACATTTAAATAAGAAACAAAAATGACTGCAGCAAAAATAACTAGCTACCACATGCCACTAAAAAGTGCATCTTGATGAATTCAGTTAACTCAAATTTATCTACTGAACAGACTTTTCAGTAACTAATAATAGGTACAAATATCACTCTGAGGCAAGGATCCTTCAAAAACAACCTTCCTTTTCAATAACTAACAATAGGTACAAATATCACTCGAGGCGAGGGTCCTTCGGAAACAACCTCCCTTTACCGTAACTAACAAATAGATACAAATATCACTTGAGGCGAGGGTCCTTCGGTAACAACCTCCCTTTACAGTAACTAACAAATAAATACAAGTATCACTAGAGGCAAGGGTTGTTTGGAAACAATCCCTCTACCTCCACGAGTTAAGGGGTAAGGTTTGTTGCGTACACTCTACCGTCTATAGACCCCACTTCTAAAATTTCACTGGGTGCATTGTTGATGTTCTATCAGTACAAATATACTTCAAAGAAAACTATTTGTACAAGAGCAGAAGATGCATTCTTGAAATTTTGCACAAAACTGTAACAAACAGAGCCAATTGACAGAAACAACAGAAGGGAACAACCATCTCAAGGTGCCAAGTTTTCAAAAATGTCATTCACCAGCAAATCTCATTCTTTATCATTTATTCATAACCAAGTCCATCTAAAACCTAGTTTCAGAACATATATTCAAAGAAACATGTAAATATATCAAGAAACATGCAGCCTTCATGATATAATTGCGTTACTGCTATTCATGGTGCACTTTGATGGCATACACTAGCTAATTAATCATAAACAAGTGTCTTATATTCCTAATTTCAGGATATATAAATATGTTACAAAAGAGTCTGTGAGCATATCTAGAAAGTAACGTCTCTACCTTACCCCTACCACAAAGAGGTAGAAAGGCTGTTTGATAGACTCTTGACTCAAGGAAAAAAGGTCCAAAACAGTCTGAAAAAAAAGCATAACAAAACATTCTGAACTTTAACTACATCAAAATAATACGATAATCGAATATATCTAGAAAGCATGCACCTTTAATGAAATAATTACATTACTACTCAACGTGGGAACAATTTCTCAAGGTATCATCAAAATGTCAGTAACAATTGAAACTTCAAAGCTACAAACCTATCAAAAACAAGCTCAGATTGGTACGTATCGTTTCATCGCCTGTTTCGCGGCAACTCCAAGCCCAACAACAGCTCCACCAATAACCCCAGTAACAGCCGCGGACCTTAACCCCGCCGCCGCCCTGTAAAATGCTCCAGTCCCTAAACCCGCGACCACGCTATTGATAACATCGTCCGTATCCCTGATCGCCACCATCCCACTTTCCAAACCCGCATACATCAGCCCAATAACTCCGACCCGATTCCCGAACTTCCTACCAGTGTGACCCGACCCGTTTAGTATTCTGTTAATCCGGAGCTTCAACGTGTCCCCAGGCTCAGAAGCTTTAACGCCTTCAATAAATCCTTTACCTGACCCAACGACGAAACCGGAGAGATAACCGATACCAGTGTAGAACGTTAGGTTTTCTCCCCATGATCGGCGTTGTGCGAGAGATTCTTCATGGAATAGGAATTCGGGGAAGATGGGAGCTTGTAAAGTGTTTTAATTGGAACTTGAAGATTTTGGTATGGATTATAGAGCCGACGATTTTGGCCGTCGTCGTTGTTGTCTCCGGCGTGATATGCCATGGCCGTCGGTATTTGGCTCTAGTGTTCGGGTTTTGATTTGCTTTTAGGGTTTCGAAATTGAGAAGGAGTAACAGAGTTTTCTGGAAAACGTAAACGGCACCGCTTTTTCTTGTTAAGTAGAGCCACGTGGTCTAGTGGAGAGATCGAACTTATTTGAACTACCAAGAGATAAAATTGACACAAGTAATTAAGGCTTTTAAGGGGTCGTTCGGTGTAAAAGATTACACAAAATAGTTATGGAATTAAATTGTAGTGTCACTTAATTTATTGTTTGATTGACATGTCCAGGATAACTTATCTCGGAATTAATAATTAGTACCGAGATAAGTTATCCCTTCCTTGGGTAGTATAGTAATCCCGGATAACTTATCCCGGGATAAAATAAGTAAATGACAAAAATATCCTTTAAAATCTTTTCTATACATTACTTTTCACATTCATGAAGGGTACTTTTGTAAATAAATAAATTGTTCTTAAAATTTATGCAAAACCTATTATTTTGAATGCAACAAACCAAACACTCAATAAAATATATTCTCAACACAATTTATCCCATCATAATTTATCTCATCATAACTAATCCCGTCATAACTTGAATTCAAACCAAACGACTTTAAAATTTTATTAAAAATTAGGTAAATCATTTGTTCTTAGCAAGGGATTGAACTTGTAATGACGGATTCCCGTCGTTATAGAAAAGCCAACGGGGAAAAATTTTGGGCCGGAAAACTTTTTCGTAGTAACTTGGGATTTTCCAACGTAGTCCAGATTTGGAAGAAATCAGAGTCAATAAGGTCTAGAAAATCTAGTAGCAATTGGGTTATTTATTTATGATTTTTATTACATGAGTAGATAGCTAAGACGTTAAAGAATTCGTACGACTATACAGAATTGAATTCGAGTGAGTAGAACTCCCGAAACTGATCTTGGTGTGAATGGGTAGTTTTTGAGTGTCGTTGATTGAAGGTATGTTGTGAAATGGGTCTTGGAATTATTAATTTTGCTCACTGGTTTCGTGCAAGCCATTGAGGCGGGATTTTTCTGCCAGGGCGGGGCCGCTGCAGCGGGACTAGATCGCTGTGGCGGGACAGACGCGACTTAAAGTCGAAAATAAACACCAAAAACATTTTATTCTACAATTTTCAAACTTGAGAGCTAAGGAACGAACCCAGGAGACTTCTTAACAGTTTTCCACCATTCTTGAGGCTAAAGGTAAGATTTTAACACCCTGAATCCGATTTTCGATCCATAGAACATAATCTAATGGGTAGTTATCAATGAGGGAGGGTTTTGATTTGGAAATTATGGTAGGAACATCCCTAATTGGGATATTGGGATCAAGGGTTTGATCTAAAGTTGATGGGATTGTTAGTAATTCGGGTAATTAGTTATCGTTTATTGATTCCCGTGTTATAATTATTGTTTGTAGACCAAGAATCAAGTTTCTTAGGGGATTCAAGATTAGTTTAAGGTAGGTGATGGTTGTGATTTCATGATGTGTGATATATGTTTGTTCTTGCTTCATTATGATGCATGTATGTATGTGGATGTTGCATTATTGATCACACTAATTGTAAATGAGTATGAACAAATGACTACATGCCTTGAATCACTTTTGATTGTATGATTATTGAGAATATACTTGTGATTGTGATTCTGGCTTGTTGAATGGATCGGGTGTTGCATTTCGACACACTAACTTGGATCGGTTGCCACGTTCCAGCATAAATATGGGATCAGTTTCCATGTTCCGACATAAACATTGGATCGGGTATCATGTACCGATACACTAATAGTTTGGGTGTGGGTTTCGTGAGAAGACCATTGACTTGACATAACTGTATATCTTGAGAATTGTGAAATTGTATGTTGTTCATAAGTGATGTTAATATTGTATGTGTTCGGTGTATGCATGTTATTATTATGTTGTTATGGCTTATGTATGTTGCACTTAGTGGGATAGCCGTGTGATCCTACCAATACACTGTAGTTGTGTACTAATACTGCACTTGCTCTTTCTTTATTGAGTACAGGGCATCTTCAAGCGGCTATTGACAAACCTCGCTTAGAAGATCAGTGATCGTTCGAATTCAAGGATGAGTTTGTTCTTCCGGGCTGCCATGAGTTGTCTTTCTTTTTAAGTCCACCTTTCGGACTTAGACTGTAACATCTCAAAAAATGGTAGATTGAACTAGAGCCTAAACGTGAAGGTTAACGTCAAGGGTTAAGGGCAAGGGCCAAGGGTTTTAGGTGAACGCCATGGCTAGGGGCCAAGGCTACCTAAAACTAGGCCTAGCCACTGCCTACCATGACCACGAGGGTCTTCACGACCCGTGGTGGCCACCCGTGGTTGGTGAGGCAGTGTGCCTTAAATTGGTGCCAAGCTAAAGCTTCCTTTCATGAGCCACTTCACGGCTAGTGGTCATGACCACGGGCCATGGGAAGGCTCGTGGGGTTGTCGTAGCCTCTTGGGGGTTATGTAAGGTTGAAGAAGCCATTGGTCAAGGGACCACGGGCACCACTACGAGCCGTGGTGCCCTTGACAAGGTGTGAAGGGTGTCGTGAAGATTCCTTAGGCGTGTGTGAGGCAAGGCATTGAGGCATAGTCACTGCCTCAAGACCATGACCTACACCACGACTCGTGGTCTTGACCACGGATCGTGGGAGGTCTCGTGGTCATGCCTCCTATTAATTTTGGCCAAGACCCCAAGTCATAGCCACTGCCCAAGGACCACGGGTAGGATCACGACTCGTGAGGCCCTCTCGTGGTGCCTAGGAGTGGTTACCTAGTTGGGGGTGTTTTCGTAAATTTATATTTAATTAGGTATTGTATGGGGTCGTTTTTAATTGTTTTATTTCACATATATAAATGGTTTTAAGTCTTTAAACGCCTATTTTACTTCATTATTCCCAAACGCCAAAAGAGTTCATCCCTCTTAATATTTCTCTCTCTACAAACCTCCATTAAAGAGGTGGAGACTAGGTCTTGAAGAACCAAGGTGTCTCTTCTCAAATTTAGGGGAAAACTCCATTAAGGTATGGCGATTCTTCATATTTGGGTAACTTTCACCCATAGAGTCCATTCAAAAGTAGATTTCAAAGTTTTCAAGTTTCTCAAAAACCTAGGGTTTCACTCTAAATCACGGGTTCCTTCTTCAAACATTTTCAAAGGTTGATTAATGATAGTTTATGGATGAATTGGTGTTTAATTAATCATTTATGATGAAAATACTCCAAGAACCCATGAATTTCCTAAATTTCTAAATTGTGCCTTCATGAAGTGGGTTTGTTGATTATGAAAGCATGTGAATAGAATATGTCTATATTGCTTTAGTTTATTGAATTATATCATTATTCATGCCTAAATTGTAGTAAATTATTGGTGTGTTGGTGATTTGTGATTCATGGCCTTGAAGGGCAAAGTATGAAGAATTGAAGTATGATTATTGATGTTATGTATATGAATGTGAAATCAATGAAGGTAATGTGATCATGTCTTGAATGTAATTGTGTTAATATTGAAAGGCTATTTCTCAATTTGACTCTTATAAATGATTATGATGGAATGTGAAAGGTTTATTCAATGTAATGTTGTATTTTGAATTGGTAGGCTTAGGGCATCCTCTTCATGTGTCAATGAAAGTAATGTTGATTGTTGTGCCTTGAATTGGTACGCTTAGACATCCTCTTCTTGTGTTGCTAATGTATCTTGACTTATGAACCTTGAATCGGTAAACCTAATGCTGGTGGCCCTTTCATGAGAAGTCTATGAATGAATGAATGAATGATAAACCTTGGATTGGTAGACCTAATGGTGGTAGCCATTTCATGTATGAAATGATGAACCTTGAATCGGTGGACCTAATAGTGGTGGCCCTTTCTTGAGGATTCAATGAGTTATCCTCATAATATACCTTGAATCGGTAGACCTGATGGTGGTAGCCCTTTCATGTGTAAATGTACCTTGAGTCGGTACACCTAATGGTGGTAGCCCTCTTAAGTATAATAATGTAATGAAAATGAACTACTCTATGGGAATGGAGGTTAAGTACCGAGTGGATATGGTAAGATGGAGGCTCTCCCTACGTTAGGCCGGGTTTCAATGAACATCTTTCTTATTCCATAACTATGTGCCACATAGGTATAGCTAGTGGATCCACCTAAGCTAAAATACACTTAGTTCTACCTTAAGCAAGTAGGACACCTTCTTTCGGTGTATGGTTACATGACATTGAATTCCATAGTTTGCTCTCATAGTCTATGTCGTTTAATGCTTATTCCCATCATGTGAGATGTGCACTATAGTTACTCAAGAGGTTCTCTGAAGTGTGAGTGGTAGTAAGTAATGCCATTCATGCATTGCACGGGTAGGCTTTGAGGGGGCTATGATGAGTTCTCTAAGGTCTTAATGACTAATGAACGAATATGCTCTTAATGAAGCTAATGAAGAATCTTGACTTAAGGCTTAATGAAATGATGCATGTTTTACTTGGATTGTATTATGAGTTATTTTCTTTGTCATGACTTATGAAATGTCTATGTTTCTTATGTATGAGTATTGTCTAAAGGTGAAAAGGAAGAGCGGTAAGTTCACTTTTGGTGGCCTCAAAGTGGTACTTAGTATGGATGATGGTATGGGACGCTATTCATACATTGCACAAGTATAACTTAGGTTAATTAAGGTGAAATGTTCTAATGTGATGAAATGGATTATATGTTGATATGTGTGTATCATATGCCTCTTATACTAATGTACATGATGTTTCAAAAGAAATTGGTATAATGCATGGTTTTGACCAAAATGTTATTTTTAAGCATGATATTGCATGGTCATCATACTTAGTACATTTTTGTGTGCTAACCCATATTTCCTCTATTTTTACTACAAAGTGTAGGTTCCGACAAGTGAGTTGATTCCTTCTAGTTGAAGCTTGGATTGAGTTCCTCCAAGGCTTGTGGTATGCCCTCATGAATTCAAGGACAAGTGCTTTTATTGATGTTTCCCGTCTTTTATTGTATTAGACTCTTTTTAGACTTTCTATTGTAAGGGTCGTGACCCCACATTTTGATTCAAAATGTTTTTAGATGGCCATGTGAGACTTATAGACTTCCGCTGTTTTAAATGAAGCTTTTCGATTGTATGGATTTAAAGAAAGGTTTTAATTCCGCACTATTTCTATTATCTTATGTTATGATGCTATGAGGCTTGTATGACCCGTGACCCGTTTTATTTCAAACACTTTCCCATTTTATTTGAAATTCCCTCCGTTGGAGATGACTGTTCTGAAAGGTTGTAACTTTCAGGAACAACCATGACCGTTTGCAAGGTTGCAAACTTTCATAAATGGTCGTGTGGTTTTTGAATGGTTGCAACCTTTCGGAACCAGTTCCTCTTGTCTATAAATACCTTTGAATCCTTAAATTTATGAATTCTTCTTTTTCTTCTACACAAAATTTAATCGTGTACTTTACTGTCGTTGAGTGGCTCGCTGACACTAGAGTTTTAGGTACACTAGTGATTGAGATCATTTTATCCTGGGAAGACATAATCCAAATCAAACCTCGAATACTAGAGGGGGATAATTTCTTTAAGAGGACACTATGCATTCAGTGGGATTGATCTTTTTTCCATTTTGTTTTTCCAAATTCTGGTACGTTTTACAGATTTTAGTTTTTGTTAATTAATTTATGTTTTTCACTGGTTGATTTATACATTGGTAACTTAGTGTTTCTGCAAAGTTTATTATAATCTATTTGAGCTACCAAGAGATAAAATTGACACAAGTAATTAAGGCTTTTAAGGGGTCGTTTGGTGTAAAAGATTACACAAAATAATCATGGGATTAAATTGTAGTGCCACTTAATTTGTTGTTTGGTTGACATGTCCAGGATAACTTATCTCGGAATTAATAATTAGTACCGAGATAAGTTATCCCTTCCTTGGGTAGTATAGTAATCCCGGATAACTTATCCCTGAATAAAATAAGTAAATGACAAAAATATTCTTTAAAACCTTTTCTATACATTACTTTTCACATTCATGAAGGGTACTTTTGTAAACAAATAAATTGTTCTTAAAATTTATGCAAAGCCTATTATTTTGAATGCAACAAACCAAACACTCAATAAAATATATTCTCAACACAATTTATCCCATCATAATTTATCTCATCATAACTAATCCCGTCCTAACTTGAATTCAAACCAAACGACTTTAAAATTTTATTAAAAATTAGGTAAATCATTTGTTCTTAGCAAGGGATTGAACTTGTAATGACGGATTCCCGTCGTTATAGAAAAGCCAACGGGGAAAAATTTTGGGCCGAAAAACTTTTTCATAGTAACTTGGGATTTCCCAACCTAGTCCAGATTTGGACGAAATCAGAGTCAGTAAGGTCTAGGGAAATCTGGTTGCAATTGGGTGATTTATTTATGATTTTTATTACATGAGTAGATAGCTAAGACGTTAAAGAATTCGTATTACTATACGAAATTGAATTCGAGTAAATAGAACTCCCGAAACTGATCTTGGCGTGAATGGGTAGTTTTTGAGTGTTGTTGGTTGAAGGTGTGTTGTGAAATGGGTCTTGGAATTATTAATTTTGCTCACTGGTTTTGTGCAAGCCATTGAGGCGGGATTTTTCTGCCAGGGCGGGGCCGCTGCAGCGGGACTAGATCGATGTGGCGGGACAAACGCGACTTAAAGTTAGAAATAAATTCCAAAATCATTTTATTCTACAATTTTCAAACTTGAGAGCTAAGGAACAAACCCAGGAGACTTCTTAATAGTTTTACACCATTCTTGAGGCTAAAGGTAAGATTTTAACTCCCTGAATTCGATTTTTGATCCGTAAAACGTAATCTAATGGGTAGCTATCGATGGGGGAGGGTTTTGATCTGGAAATTATGGTGGGAACATCCCTAATTAGGATATTGGGATCAAGGATTTGATCTAAAGTTGATGGGATTAGTTATCGTTTATTGATTTTCGTGTTATAATTATTGTTTGTAGACGAAGAACAAGTGAAACGAATCCGAAAAGGGAAGAATCAAGTTTCTTAGGGGATTCAAGCTTTGTTTAAAGTAGGTGATGGTTGTAAATTCATGATGTGTGATATATGTTTGTTCTTGCTTCATTATAATGCATGTATGTATGTGGATTGCATTATTTGCTCTCATGGTTTTCTCTCATGGTCTATGTCGTTTAATGTTTATTCCCATTATGTACGATGTGCACTATAGTTACTCAAGAGGTTCTCTGAAGTGTGAGTGGTAGTAAGTGATGCCATTCATGCATTGCACGAGTAGGGTTTGAGGGGCTATGATGAGTTCTCTAAGGTCTTAATGACTAATGAACGAATGTGCTCTTAATGAAGCTAATGAAGAATCTTGACTTAAGGCTTAATGAAATGATGCATGTTTTACTTGGATTGTATTATGAGTTATTTTCTTTGTCATGACTTATGAAATGTCTATGTTTCTTATGTATGAGTATTGTCTAAAGGTGAAAAGGAAGAACGGTAAGTTCACTTTTGGTGGCCTCAAAGTGGTACTTAGTATGGATGCTGATATGGTACGCTATTCATACATTGCACAAGTATAACTTAGGGTTACTTAAGGTGAAATGTTCTAATGTGATGAAATAGCTTATATGTTTATATGTGTGTATCATATACATGTTATACTAATGTACATGATGTTTCAAAGAACTTGGCATAATGTATGGTTTTGACCAAAATGTCATTTTTAAGTACGGCTGGCAATTGGATCAGTTTTAGTCTGATCTGGTTCAATTCCCGTACCAGTAAGTCCGGTATCGGTTGAACCGATAAGGAATCGGTCTTATAGGTACTGGAACCGATACCGAAATGGAACCCGAATTTTTATCCGGTTAGGTAAGAACCAGTTCAACGGTTAATTTAATTTAATTTAATTTTTTTTAAAAGTTGAATGTTATAGAGCCGTTGGGCCCTTTTAGCCGTTGGGCTGGGGCCCAAAACGGCTCCAAATAGCCCCCCACCCCTCTCTACCCCTTAACACTATAAATATACCCATATTTTTTCATTTAAATCACAAATTCTCACACTATTTCATTAATATCTTATAAAATCTCTTAATTTTCAATCTCTCATAAATTCATAATTATTATTTTGTGATATTGACTTGGAGTTCGAATTTCGGAGATTTATTTGAAGTAAATCGGAAGCTTCAATTGGCATCTCTCAATTCCGGCTTTGGTTATACGTCTACTTTTACGTAGACGTTCGGTACATTCATTCCAACTTTAATTTTTTTGTTTATTAATTAAGTTATTTTTATTTTTTTTGTTATATTATCTTTGCTTGTTTTTCATAATATTAATTATTTTAGACTTGAACATGCGTTTGGAAAAATATAGTGGTAAAAGACCAATGTCGAAAAGAAAAAATAATCGGGGAGAAGGAAGTAGTTCTAATTCTACAAATTTGTCACCTCCTAGATTTAGAATTAATACTAATGATTATATTCATGTTGATGAAACTTCTTTTACACGAGACTCACGACCTATTGAATTTAATTCCGAAAATGAAGTAGATCATGAAACTTTAAATATATGTTTTACTAATTTTGAGAAAGAATTAGATGATGAAGTAGAAATAAATGAGGAAGATGATGAGACCCCTACCCCTATTAGTTCGGCTACCGAATTACCGGAACAAGATGAAGTCCCCTCTTTACCTACTTTTTCAAATACCGTTGTACGTGTTAAAAGATCTTTAGTATGGAAATTTTTGGTACAAAATGAGGAAAAAACTACTGTTACTTGCACGAAATGTAAATTGATCATGAAACATGTAACTAGGGGTACACAAAGGGAAACGGGACGACTAAGAACACATTTAAGAAAGTGTAATAAAGAATTTGCTCGCCTACATGATATAGAAAAGGCTAATAGAAATGAAATACCGATACCTAAAGATTCTATGGGAGTTGGAGGTTCTAATATGGTTCAAAGTGTATTAAATATGACTAACCCGGCTAGCCGAAGCACACACCGCACATAAAGTAAAGAAAAAGATCATAAAAAATTAGCTAAAATGGTTGTTGTTTGTGGTTTGCCTTTTTCATTTTCTTCACATCCTGGTTTTATTCAGTATATTCAGGAATTGTATAACCTAGATTATGAAGGTATTCCAAAAAGTACAATTAAACGTGTTCTTTTTAAATATCAAAAAGAATATTGTCATTTTCTTCGTTGTTTATTTATTTATTATGATGGTAGATTATCTATTACTTCTGATATGGGATGTAGTCCTAATGGTAATGATTATTTTACAATTACTGTCGATTGGATTGACCATGAATGAAACATGCAAAAACGAATATTAGGATATAAATATGTTGAAGAAACTAAAACCGGTGCTTATATAGCAACAAAAATAGGCTCTATTTTACAATTTTATGAAATATGTGATAAAATAATGAGTGTTACTTTAGATAATGCTTCTAATAATTTAAAAGCAATTGATTATTTAAAATGTAGACTTTGTCCAATTGATAATGATTCTTTTCATATTAAGTGTGCCGCACATGTGTATAATTTGATAGTAAAAGATGGTATTTCTCAATTTAGAATTTCTTGTGAAAAAATTAGACTTGCTTGTAATTAGATTTTTAAAGCTAAAATAAAAGCTAGAATTACAAAATTTAAAAATCGTTGTAAAGAATGTGGACTTGAATATAGAAAAGTTCCAAAAGAAGTATGCACTAGATGAAATTCTTTATTTGAAATGCTTCAAATTGCTTATATTTATCAAGAGCCGGTACAATTAGTTTTTAATGCTTATAATGCGGACCCGAATTTGAGAATTGGCTATGAAGATTGGGAAAATACAAAAGAACTTATTAAATTTTTAAGCGTTTTTTATAAAGCAACAAATGCTGCTTCTAGTCAATATTATCCAACTATTTCTTCTGTTTTAGTAAATATTTGTGGTATTTCATCTGAATTTGCAAAATATAAAGGAAAAGATCGATTTGAAGATTCCCTTGCTTTTATGATTGAAAGATTCAAAAAATATTTTTTCCCTATTCCTCAAATCTATTTGATTGCTACTACTTTCAACCCAAATTACAAACTAAAAGGTGTTGAAAGAATGGTTGAAAAGATTTATGCAAATTTAGAAATTAAAAATGATGAAACTCCTAGTGTTGAAGATTGTAAAAGTAGCATATATATAAAAGCTAAAGAGTTATATAATACATATAAATCTAGGGAAAAAAATATTTCAATAGTTGAACCTCCATCTTGTAAACTTAGAAGCGATGATACGGATGATTGGATGGATGATTATCTTGAGCTTGAATCATCTACTAATAATGATTTTGATTTATATTTCAATCAGGCACGGGAAAAGATTAGGCATGAAGAAGGACAACTTCAAGCTCCAATATTAGTATGGTGGAAGAATCGTGAAAATCAATTTCCGACCCTTGCTAGGATTGTTCGAGATGTGCTAGTGATTCAAGCATCATCGATCGCTTCGGAGCAACCCTTTAGTGCGGCAAGATTTATGATTGGAGATCATCGATATTCATTAGCAAAGGATAGTTTGAAAATATCGGTGTTGTTTCAAGATTGGGTCAATGTCGAAAGAAGAAATACCGGACTATTACAATTAAATAGCCAAATAGAAGACGAAATAGATGAGATATTTGGTGATAATAGTGATGATGGTATGGAAGCAATGGAAGATGAACGATAAATACAAGTTCCAAAAAATGTTTCTTTTGAAATGATACAAAAGTTACAAAAAGATTATAAAAAAAGTTTTAATTGTTAGTACAATAATTAATATTCAATACCTAGATTATGTACTCTTTGTCTCTTTATAATATTTGTATTGTATAATTTATTTATTTGAACAAATATACGGCTATTCGCCTTGATTTTCTTTTAAAATAGTCTCTTATATTTAATCTAAGTCATTTTAGAAATTTAATTTTCAACTATTTTAATATTAGTTTAAACTTTAATATAAAATTGAATTTTAAGGTTTAAACTTTAAATTCAATATAAACTTTAACTTTTAAAGTCAATTTTAAACTTTAAATTCAATATAAACTTTCAAATTTAAAGTCAATTTTAAAGTTTAAACTTAAATTCAACTGAAACTTTAAATTTTAAAGTTTTAAATTGAAGTTTTTTAATAATATAACTTTATTAATTAATAATATAATATTATATAATAATTAAAGTTAATAAAAAAAATTAACGGTACACAATGATCCGGTAAGAACCGGTTCCAGGCCGGTCCAAACCGGTTCCAATCCGGTAACTAAGGGACCGGACGAAACCTTTGGAAATTTCCGGTAAGACCCTGTTCCGGTAACAAAATCCGATAACGAGGACCAATTTCGGTAAAACCGATCCTGTTGATCCGGTCCTGTTCGTTTGCCAGCCTTATTTTTAAGCATGATATTTGAATGGTCATCATACTTAGTACATTTTTGTGTGCTAACCCATATTTTCTCTATTTTTACTACAAAGTGTAGGTTCCGACAAGTGAGTTGATTCCTTCTGGTTGAAGCTTGGATTGAATTCCTCCAAGGCTTGTGGTATGTCCTTATGAATTCAAGGACAAGTGCTTTTATTGATGTTTCCCGTCTTTTATTGTATTAGACTCTTTTTAGACTTTCTATTGTAAGGGTCGTGACCCCACATTTTAATTTAAAATGTTTTTAGATGGCCATGTGAGACTTATAGACTTCCGCTATTTTAAATGAAGCTTTTCGATTGTATGGATTTAAAGAAAGGTTTTAATTCCACACTATTTCTACTATCTTATGTTATGAATGCTATGAGGCATGTATGAGGCTCTTCGGAGTCTTGTACACCGTGTCACTTCCGAGGTGTAAGCTTGGGTCATGACATAGACTTTTTAGTTAGTTATTAGTACATTAGTTTGAGGTTTTAAACCTTCTTGTTTAGACTTATGGATCTTGTCAGAGTTTTGGTACGTTAACTTTCAGGTTCTAGGTGCTACTTCCTCATATGTTTAGTTGTTAGGTTTGTTGGAGTTTATTGGAACTCTCTATTTTTATTTTCTTAGCATTTAACTTGCTTTCATAACTTAAATGTCTTAGTATTTTTTATTTAAGTTGGTTAGCTAATTAGTATTAATGGTTCTCCCACCAGAGGGTTAGTGTGGGTGTAAATCACGATGATTTGGGTTGTGACAAAGTTGGTATCAGAGCCTAGGTTCGTTAATCTTGATGTACCAAAACGAGTCTAGTAAAGTCTTGTAGAATGGTATAGAGACGTCTGTACTTTTCTTCGAGAGGTTGTAGGACTTTAGGAAATCTCTTTGTTTTCTCTTGTCTCCTTTCGTGTTATAACTTGCTTCCAATTGGTATCAGTGATTCAAATTGGTATCTAACTTCCTTCACTCTTATGTCCGTAGATGGTTAATACTAGATTCAATGGTGTCAGGCCCGTAGCTCCTGTCAATGCTCCAGCTGAGGAATCTGCAGCAAGAGGTCGCGGTCGATGCAGGAGTAGAGAAAGATCTAGGGGTAGAGGTTGTGGAAGAGTAGCACCTACTAGGGATGGAGCTCATTTGAGAATGCTCCTAGAAATGAGAACCCTCATGCGCATTGTGAAGAAATAGAGAAGGATGTTGAGGTTGAGAATGAGGAGGATGTTGGACAAGAGGAAGAGGTGCAGGCTGAGACTATAGGTATCCCTCCCTTAGACCCAGTGTTAGCTCAACAGATTATGCTGTTCTTGAAAGGATTGGTTGGTCCTGGAGTGCTTTCCTCTATCCAAGCAACTCAGGCTCCCGCCCATCTCCCTATTGCTAACACTGCCCCCAAGGTAGGTAGAACTAAAGATACTGATACTTTCTTCCGTCCTTTGTTAGGTCCTGTTATGACTGTAATGAGCATGAAATGTTGACTAAATTTTTGAAGCTAAAGCCTCTTGTATTTCTTGGTTTTGAGAGTGAGGATGCTTATGAGTTTATTTTAGATTGCTATGAGAGGCTTCAAAAGTTGGGAGTTGTCCATCAAATTGGCGTGAAGTTTGTGGCTTTTCAGCTTTAAGGTGAGGCTAAGCAGTAGTGGAAAGATTATGTGGAATGCAGATCTTCAACTTTACCCCCACTCTCTTAGACTCAGTTTCATGCTCTATTCTTAGAAAAGTATGCGCCCCGGACTTGGAGAGATCGTAAGAAAAATGAGTTCATGGCCTTGGAGCAAGGTGGTATGACTGTGGCTGCTTATGAGGCCAAGCTTCATGCTTTGTCTAGATATGTTACTCAATTGGTGACTACTGAGGAAGAGAGGATTCATTTGTTTGTTAGGGGACAGAATTTTGAGTTACATGTATTATCTGTTCACCTCAGATTTTGATTCAGGATAGCCAGGGAGCCGCACCTTCGACGGGCAGCAGACCATCTTTTGATCGTACTTGCTATAATTGTGGAGAACCTGGGCATATTAGGAGAGATTACCCCACCCGCACATGACGGATTCCGCGTAGCAACAGTCTAGAGCAGTGGAACCCACAGGAAATGGTAATAATGGTTATGGACGTCCACAAGGTAGGCGAGGAGGTAATCAGCGAGGCCGTGGGGGTAGAGAAAATGGTAACGTGGGCAGAGGCGCAGTGCAACAAGGTAGGGAAGTCATCCATCACGATGATAGGGTTCAGTGTTATGCCTTTTCGAGTAAGACCGATGCAGAGGCATCTAATGCGATGATCACAAGTATTATTCTTATCTGTGACTGGATGGCTAATGTGTTATTTGATCCTGGTTCTACTTATTCTTATGTATTCGTGCGATTTACCTCAGAGTTTGATATGATTGGTGATATACTTGATGCATCTATCCATGTTTCTACCCCAGTTGGAGAGTTGGTCATAGTCACCCATGTCTATCGTGTTTGTCCTATTTTGCTTATGGGTTTTCAGACTTGGGATGATTTGGTGATTTTGGATATGACTGAATTTGATGTAATCTTAGGCATGACTTGGTTGTCCCCCTATTATGTGGTGTTATATTGTAATACTAAGTCTGTAACTCTAGAAATTCTGGGAAGGGAAAAATTAGAGTGGGAAGGGGTGTATAAGCCTAAGCAAGTAAGATCATATCCTCCATTCAGGCTAGGAAACTAGTAAGGAAGGGCTGTTTAGCTTTTTTTGGCTCATATTTTGGGATGTTGAGGTTGAGTCTCCATCTATTAAGTCTATTCCTGTGGTGTCAGAATTTAGAGAAATGTTTCCTATTGATTTGTCTGGTATGCCTCCGGATAGAGATATAGATTTTTATATTGATTTGGAACCTAGTACCCGCCCCATTTATATCCCTTCATATCGCATGGCCCCGACAAAGTTAAGAGATCTTAAGACTCAAATCCAAGAACTCCTTGATAAATGATTTATTCATTCTAATGCTTCCCCGTAGGGTGCTCCAATTTTTTTTGTTAAGAAAAAGAATGGTAGTATGAGAATGTGTATAGACTATCGTCAATTGAACAGGGTCGCCATTCGGAACAAGTATCCACTGCCTCAGATTGATGATCTTTTCGACCGATTGCAAGATGCATCAATTTTCTTTAAAATTGATCTAAGGTCCGGTTACCATCAATTAAAAATTAGGCATGAGAATGTGCCCAAAACGGCATTTAGAACCCGCTATGGGCAATGACAGTTTTTAGTTATGTCCACTACAAGAAAAACAGTTTGTTAAGACCAAGATTTAGTGACGAGCTAGTAATCCCTTCCCTAATGATATATGTATTGGGACGATATTATATTCTAGTCCTTATATATATATTTTATAGCGAAGATACTAAATCCGGTCCCTAAAGAACTTAATAACTGGTCCCAAATTTTAATTGAAGGAATTAGCGGGAATTACATCCACCAAAATTTAGTACTGAAATATTAAAAAAGTAAACTTTTAATTTGTTTTAACCAAAATTTAGGCGCTAAGTGTTTTTTCATTAGCAAAAAAAAAAGACCCGCTCTTTTTTTCAGAAAATTAATAAACGTATGTGGAATAGGAATAGTCTTTTCTTCTTCCTTTTTTCAGAATAGTCTTATTTGGTCGCAACCCTAGCTTTCTTCAAATCATCGCCTCATTAATAAGATTGCTTCGACACTGCCCAATCTCAACACAGTGAATATATTTTCATAACAGCGTTGTCTTCTTCATTGTGTAGCTGCTGCATATAGTTGCGAAAAAATAGAATTCCAGGTTTGTTTCCTCTTCTAAATCGAGTTGCTTGTTTCTTCCATTGATTGATTGATGAGTTTTTTCTTATTTTATTCAAGTTAGTCTTCTTCTTCTTCCCTTTTTCTAACATAATAGGTTAAAACTTTCATAATATGCTCTATTTTCTTCCTTAGAATTAGTAAAAGATTATTGGGTTGTGGTTTCTAATAGTTGACTCGATTTTGCCAGTGAATTTTCAGAGCACCTTGGTCTTCTTCATTGTGTAGTTGTTGCTTAGCTGCGAAAAAAAGGAATTCCAGGTTTGTTTCCTCTTCTAAATCGAGTTTCTTGTTTCTTCCATAAATCGTATTGATGGCTTTTTTTGCTGTTTTACTCAAGTTAGTCATCTTCTTCTTCCTCTTTTCTAACATTAAATAGGTTAAAAGTTTCAAAATCTGCTATGTTTTCTTATTTGTCAGTAAAAGATTATTGGGTTGAGTATTCTAATATATTTGACTCGATTTTGTTATTTTCTTGTTTCTTGATCATCAATATTAGACAAGGAACTCTGCTATGTTTTTGTATTTGTTAGTGAAAGATTATTGGGTTGAGCATTCTAATATATATAGTTGACTCGATTTTGTTGTTTTCTTGTTTCTTTATCATCAGTATTGGACAAGGAATGCTTTTAAAATAGAGTATAAGGAGTAAGCAATTGAACTAATAATTTGAAGTACAAACATGCACAGAGCTCTTATTGAATAGGAAAAATCTCTCCATCTAATAATTATATTATCCATCTATATTTGATAACAGATGCAACTAATAAAAACTTACCTCCATATCAGAAAACAATATCCTCATCTTTCTGTGAAGCATGGGATAGTAAGTTATAAATTTGAACCAAGTGAAATACCTCTCTTCAAAGAAATATCTTCAATGACCTTCTTCATCGCATATAGCACAGGCAAAACATCTCATTTCTCTATCTCCCTCTTCTTGTAACCTTGTATCTTCTTCAAACGGAAGAAATTCTCCCTTTCCAGTTCATCAAGTTCCCCCTTGAAGTAAAGAACCGTGTTCTCCAACCGAGGCTTCACAACATTCACCAAAGCATTGACCCTCCGATTTGACAGTATGTTGTATTTGAAAATCCTAATTATTTCGTGAATAACATATATTTGCATAATCCCAATGTTTCTGTTGTTTATGAATAGCAGCGGCTAAATGTATGTGGGGAACTAGAGATTTTAAGCTCTATTAAGTCTTGCTTATGAGTTACCAGGGACTAACTCCATGTGGGGTTTTAGCGATTATGTGTTTCAGGAAGTACAAAAAAAAAAATCTGTAGCTTGTAATGATGTATATAGGATAACATTCCCTTTCATTTTTTCAAGTTATATTCATCTCTTTTATGATTGCTTCTGTAGGTTTTATCTATAGAAAATTATTTTATGTAAAGTGCATATAAATTTTTTTTAAAATTAATTATTGTATGAATAACATACTAGTTTCACATCTTTAGTGATTTTGTAATTTTCTTAGTCCTTTCTTGATGTACTATTTGAAGATTCAAGTAAACTAACTATTTAGTAACTATAAACAAGTAGTTTTCTTAGTATCAAATGACTATTTAGATAATCTTATGTTGTAATATATATTGTTTTGTGTAATTACTTGCTCCAATCTTTGGTAGGCTCAAAGGAAAATCATGTTTTAGGAACTGACATCTTAGCTCTATAAGTAAACTTATAATCTTTTATAATTCTTAGTGACATCTATCCTTATATTTCAACCCTATTGTGTTTATCTAATCGTAACAAGTTGTTTGGATCTTATATTTTTTGTTATTCTTTATATTTTTAAAAGAATTTTTTATGTCCTCATAAAGGTTATGGCACCTAGTAAGCAGTGGATGCAACTTGTTGATAATCGTCTCGATGAAATCTACTTAATCGGCGTGCAAAAGTTTTTGGATTATGCTTAACAAAAAACAGGAGAAGAATATGAAATACGATGTCCGTGTGTCAAATGTTACAATACAACTTTAGGAACTAGTAAAACAGTTGAGACACATTTGCTAGTACATGAAATAATTCGCAATTATACTTTTTGGTATCACCATGGAGAACGTTTGGGTGAGCCATTATCAGAATTCGAATATGAAGATGAAGAACAAGATGATGATGCAATAGAAGAATGTGAGAGTGAAGATGAAGTAGAAGAACTATTGAGAGGCCTATATCCTAATCTTGATAGAGGAACTACACATACTGATGACTTACTTCAAGAGGAACCAAATAATGAAGCAAAAAAGTTTTACAGCCTTGTCACGGCCCAAGCTTAGGGCCTAGACGTGACATGGCGAATGAGGAACCCGAAGGAACCCCAAACAAGCCTCTCAAACTTATCACCACACTTCATCGGTCGCGGAAGTATATTCAACATTAAATAACAGGAATTAGGGACTAAGGGCAAACCATTTCAAAATAACATCATAGAATAAGAGTCAAGCTCATTTACAAAATACTTGTCCAACGCACACCTCTACATACATAGATAGGACGGGGCCATGACATACTACCGGCTCCCCTCATAGTCAAAATACAATTGCAAGCTAAAGTCTCAAAACATAGGAGTAGGAAACATAACATAGCCCTCGAATCATTGAGGACTCACCAACAAACTCGAATAAGCACCGTACTAGCCACGTGGATAGAGAGAAGGATCAAGAGTAGCTCTGTTCCCTACATGGTGACATCATGTAGGCAAAATATGCGTTAGTACTTTGGAATGTACTAAGTATGCGGGGTGCAATACAACAATAGACAAGGACACAATCGAAATGCAAGAAATAGTTTCATAGGCATAATGAATAACAATATGAGGATGCATGATCAAAGTGAAGTCAAAACCTGTTTAAGTAAATCTATACTAATAGTAGATATCATATATGTGTGCATAATCCAACCAATCTATAACCCCATCTTAGGATGGGGGATGCCGTTCACACCCGAACACCCTGGTGGCAAGGTATAAACCCCTCACATGGTTGATGTTGGTCACACCCCTAGCATCCTAGGTGGTGAGGTATAAACCCCTCACATAGTTGATGATGGTCACACCCCAAGCATCCTAGGTGGTGAGGTATAAACCCCTCACATGGTTGATGTTGGTCACACCCCAAGCATCCTAGGTGGTGAGGTATAAACCCCTCACATGGTTGATGTTGGTCACACCACTTTATATAGGAAATTCACATTAGGCTCTAATGCAATCTCATGTATGGAATGAACATATACACAAGCTTAGTTTGTCATCAACACATCTCTGGAATGCCATACATCTCATAACTCAAGCCTTAAAGCATCAATTCATCAATTCTCCATAATTGGACATTTTGTCAACACCTTGAAGGCATGTAATGGGGTCAAAGAGCATGGAAAATAGGGTAGTAATTATGCAGCAAAACCAGTGAACAACCTGCAACAACGTCTTTTAACACCTACAAGACCACATGAAAAATCTCCACATCAATTCCAAGTTTAGATTCAAGTTCTAGAGTCACAACATGCTCAAAACAACCACTTTTCATGCTAGAATTCACTGTGCAGGAAATTTATACAAGGAACAAGACTAATTTATGAATCTCAACTTAAACCATGAATTAGTGAGTAGAATAGAGTCTAGGCACTATGGGTGGAAGGACCCATGAGTTCAACACCACATACCTTGAGTTTTTATGAAGGTCTTGAGAGTGTCTTCAATGAAAGCTTGGAACTTGTAGCAAGAATCTCTTCAATCTTGAGGAAGGTTTTGGATTAGGGTTCTTGAGAGAAAATGTGTCCAAGTATGGGAAAGGTATTTTGGGAAATTTTTTTTAGAGATGGGAATTGAATTAATGCTAAATAGGAAATAAAATATGTCCTTGGAAAAAAAAAACGGGTCCAACACTTAGAAAAAAAAATGAGGCTTATAAACAGTAAATTCGCTCTCTGGAAATTGCATTTCCTGCACGGACGGATTTTACAAAAATGGGCATAACTTCTTCGTCCGAACTCCGAATGAGGTGAAACGAAGTGTGTTGGGTAGCTAACTGAAAGGGCTTTCCATGGATATGTTATGGGCCACCCAATTATTTGTGTGCTAAGAGATATGACCCTCCAAAGTAGACCCTCGAAAATGGCTTCACTTGGAAATTTTGGATTTTGATACAGTTGCTCTAAAATTTGGGTTAGACCCATGATAATATCATGGGGACAATTATGAATGTCAAAGGAAAGACCAATGACACAATTAACACTCGATTAGACTTACAAGAGATGAACATTAGGTCGGAATTGCACCCTATCCAAAAAGGGGAGAAAATTGAAATTCCAAAAGCATGCTACACATTGTCTCCCAAAGATAAGCACAAATTGTGCCTTTTCTTAAAGAATCTAAAGGTTCCTGATGGTTTTTCATCCAATATTTCTCAATGTGTGACCCTAAAGTATCACAAGATATCTGGATTGAAAAGTCATGATTGTCATGTTCTCTTGCAACATCTACTCCCTCTTGCACTTCGTGGTATGTTGTCCAAAGAAGTGTGTCAACCTCTTATTGAATTGTCTATATTTTTTAGTGTGTTTGGATCAAAAGAGTTGAGAATTGAAAACTTGGAGCATATTGAAGCACAAATACCCATAACACTTTGCAAGTTGAAAAAGGTCTTCCCTCCTTCATTTTTTGATGTCATGGTGCACTTACCTGTTCATTTAGCTACTGAAGCTAAGATTGTTGGACCGATTCATTATTGGTGGATGTATCCTGTGGAGCGATGGTTATATTTTTTGAAATCTCTCATTGGTAATAGGGCATGTCCAGAAGGTTGTATTGCAGAGGGCTACATTGCAAATGAATGTATGACTTTATGTTCAAGGTATTTGCATAGAGTTGACACAAGATTCAATCGTCCTGAACGAAATTATGATGGTGGTTTGAAACAATCGAATGGTGGTTTATCTATTTTTAGTCAACTTGGAAAAACTCTAGGAGCTAAAGATCTATGTGAGCTTGAAGCATGTGAACTAGAACAAGCACATACATACATATTGAAGAACTGTGATGAAGTCTTACCTTATCTCAAGTATGAAGATTTCTTTTATATCATCTCATTTATTTTATTTCTTTTAGGTTAATTAATTTCCAGTACGATCGAGACTTATGGTTCATTTCAATTTTGTAGAGAGTTTGCACAAACTCATGAGAATGCTGGACACTTATCTGATGTAGAATGGAGCCAACAATTTATTGAATGGTTTAAAGATAGGGTGCGTAATACATAAATATCAAAATTTGATATTTTAATATTGTAATACTCATTCTAAAATATTAAATGTTATCTTGTTGATAGGTCGCACAATTGCACAAGCAAGATGATAGTCAGATCGTGAAAGATCTACTCTCACTTTCACGTGGTCCCACTAAATATTCAACATGTTCTAATGGTTATGTCGTTAATGAATATAGATTTCATGTAGAAGATTATGATAACAAGTTAAGGACTCAAAATTGTGGTATTGTTATATTGGGTGAGAATGATGAAGACAGTGAGAACCTTAATTATTATGGAGTTTTAACAGATGTGATTGATTTGCAATTTGTCATGGATAGAAGAGTGATTTTATTTCGATGTAATTGGTTCGATGTGTATGATGAAATAAAGGGAGTTAAAAAGGATGAGTATGATTTTGTAAGTGTTAATCCAAGTAGATTTTTGAAAATAAATGAGCCATTTATTTTAGCGAATCAAGCATCTCAAGTGTTTTATGCTAATGATAATTCCAACAAAGGTTGGAAAGTAGTGAGGAAGACTCAACCTCATGATTCCTTTGAGATTGTGGAACAAATGGATGATGATATTATAGAGTTAGGAAGTCCTTCCCAAAAGAAAAAGAACTAATGAGGTGAAGTATGTTTTATGAATTAGTATTTCATTATTCAACGTTATGATGACACAATTTCTTTTATTACTACATAATTAGATGTTTTTTAGGTTTAAGTTTTAATGTTTTGGCTCTTTTTACAGGTTCAAGATGAAATCATTGAAGACTGAAAATGAGGTCGATTCTAATATGAAGAGTACTATCAGATATACATTTGTTGCGCCTGGTGCTATTGGAAAGGGACGAGGACGAGGGCTTAAATCTTTGGGTGAGAAAGGAAGTTTGCCATCTAAGAGTTTATTGCCTCAATCAAGTGATCTAGTTAAGAAGTACATCAAAGAAATTGAAACAAGATATTTTGTATTTTTTTCAGTTCAAGGCATAGCAAAATCATTATTTGTATTGAGAAGAAATATCTTTTCCAACTTTCTGTATTTTGTCTTGGAGGAGAAGATTCAGAATGTCAATCATTTTAGACGAAAAGGGCTGAACCTATTGATATTCAATCATTTTCAGCTTCTTGCTCTCCAAAATATAGTGCTAAAGTATTGGTTGTATGATTTATTTTTTCCAGGTTCTATAGGGAAGGGCCAAGGACAAGGACATAAAAACTCTACCATGTCCACTAGTCAAGGAATACGAATGATGCATAAGAACTCCATGGCTCCTGAGAAAGAGAATATGCAAATTAATACCTCATCTCCTATTACTAATCAAGTTAAGAAATACACCCAAGAAGTTGAAACAAGTAAGATTTTTTTTAAAATGTTATTATTTGTATTGAGAAGGAATATCTTTTCCAACATTCTTTATTTTGTCTTAGAGGAGAAGATTCAGAATGTCAATCATTTTAGACGAAAAGGGCTGAACCTATTGATATTCAATCATTTTCATCTTCTTGCTCTCCAAAATACAGTGCTAAAGTATTGGTTGTATGATTTATTTTTTCCAGGTTCTATAGGGAAGGGCCAAGGACAAGGACATAAAAACTCTACCATGTCCACTAGTCAAGGAATACGAATGATGCATAAGAACTCCATGGCTCCTGAGAAAGAAAATATGCAAATTAATACCTCATCTCATATTACTAATCAAGTTAAGAAATACACCCAAGAAGTTGAAACAAGTAAGATTTTTTTTTAAATGTTATATTTTTCACAAATATACTGTGTTTTCAATTTTTTTGATAAACTTTAATATCATGTTAAGTGAGTCCATGTGTTATAGGAAAGGGACAAGAGAAAAGAACTAGATCTTCGAGCTTCTCCTTGGGAATTTCTGAATATGAGGTGGGATCTTTCAACAAGAGTGCTGATTTTGATAATCAACATATGGAAACTCCTTCTAAGTGCACAAAGTTGAGTTCCAACATGTTTTCTAATCATGAAATACAAAAAATGAAAAAAATTGTTCTTGAGAAAGAGGATATGCAAACCAATGTTACATTACCTCCATCTGTTGATCAAGTTATGAACAACTCTAAAATAATAGAAAAAGGTATGATATTTTGAATTCATATGTTATTAAATTTTAGAACTGATTTTGATTGCTATAGTTTTTATCAAATTATGTTGTTGTAGGTTCATCTAATCTTACAAAGGTAAGAAGAGTTCGAGGAAGTAACATGTGCAAACAAGTTGCTTCACTTGAAATTGGACAAAAGCTAAAAGTTACCTTTTATAATAATCGAACGGTTGGAACAAATAACAATCTTTTTTTGAGGCATTTGGGAAAAATTATGCGTGATCGTAATATTTGTCCCATAAGGGTATCATCGTGGCATGATATTAAGCAAGAAAAGTTGAATCACATGTGGGCAGCCATTGAGGTAACAAATATACACTTAATGTACAACTTTTGAATTCATTATACACCTGATTTTGATTTGCATTGTTAACTGCTACATCAATGTTCTTGTCAATATAGCAGCTACTATACAAATCTTGAATCCATTATACACCTGATTCTGATTTATATTGTTCATTAACTGAAGTTTTAAAAGTAATGTGCACTTGTTCATATAACAGGCATGTTTCAATTGATGTAGCACAAATTTGAGAGTGTTGATATGAATGATCATCGTGATCATATCTTGGGATGGATGAATGAGTTATGAAACAAATGGAGAGGACACTTGCATGCAAAATATGTGAAGGACAAGCCTATACAACAGTCTCTTAGGAATGTCCCAAGAGGAGTAGACAAAAAAGAATGGGAATGGTTAGTAAAGGAACATTTTGCTTCTGAAAATTTTCAGGTATGCCTATTGAGTTAATAGTCTGCTTTTCTACTCTTTTCTACAGTTTGATTCCCTCCTTAGCACCTAATAGACCTTAAAAAACAAACCTAAGTAGAGAACATTTCTACTATGTAGTGTCTTAGTATTCTTGATGCACCAAATAGCTAATCCATGCCTAATTTATTATTCTTGAATCTAGCAAAGCTACATTTATCAACTCATTGTATGAAGTATAGACTAATTTTTTCACGAGCTGAGCCCCATTATGAGAGCATATTCACAATTGTACTAGCTATCTATGGTTCATTATTTCCATTGATCCTCTTAGGATCAACTCGCTGCTTCTTTCATTTATAAGCAACTTTCAAGATCATAAGATTAGTGATCTACATTTTATAAGTACTTGCACTAGAAGCTTACTGTGAACAAATACAGGCAAGAAGCACTAGGAATGCAGCAAATCGAGCAAAGTTGAAGATGCTTCATCATATTGGTAGCAAGCCTATTCGAGAGATTATTTATCAAAAAAGTATTATCATAAAATTAGTTTTCTAAATGTAATATTTATAAGATGTGTGTTATTTGACATGTTTGACTTTGATGTAAAGGGCGGGAAAGATGGAAATCCACCAGATTTGGCAACTATTTTCTTTGAGATTCGTAAGAAAGATAACAAGCTTGTTGAACCTGAAGCAATTGAAAAACATGTGCGTTTTGTAAATTAAATATGTTAATTACTTAAAATTGTTGTATGTTATAATAGAAAATGTTCTTTGATCTATTTTGTAGGCTCAACTCGAAGAAATGGTTCAAATGCATCCATCTCTACCTACCATAGAGATTGTTGAAAAATGTTGTGGACCTCAAACTCGTAGCCACGTATTTGGATTTGGGGGTGGAGTAAAGGCAAAAGACTTGAAAGGTGGAACTTCTTCAAAAGCTGAATTGTTATTTGCGCTACGTTCAACGCGAGAGGATATCAAATCCTTGAATGAAGAGAACAAATCCTTGACTAAGGAAAACAAATCCTTGAACAATCGCTTGTCTACCTTAGAAGATGAGATGAAAGAAGTAATGAAAATGAAAGAATTCTTCCTAGCTCATCAATCACATGTACCAGCTACAACATCGTCATTTTCAACTGAATGACCACTACCTTTTCAGCTAACCAAGTTAGTAACAATATACCCATGTTTTTAATTTATTTTGTTGAAATGTAACACCATAATCAATGTGTGATTAAATATGAATAATGCCATTTTCAGTCCTATTACTAGAGCTAGTAGTTCCAAATGTAGAGCCTTGAGAACATTTATTCTTGCTGAGAGACCTGTTATCCAAGAGCTGTTGTAAGATCCATCTGTGTTTAATTTGTATCTCGACTCCGGCAGTACCCACCTCTGTTTGCACCTAGCATTACTACTCATACTTTTCTATAGTTGTATGCAAAGTTAGTGATTATTTAGAGAATAGTTGGAGTTACATTTGAACTCTTAATTTATTTAAACAAAGTCAGTTAGAGGAGGAGACGAGTTGAGGTGAGGTGATGAGACAAGACGAGATGAGTCGAGGGATAAGAAGGCGCAACATTTAGAACATAGTACATTAATTTTTAAATTAACCGCAACTGTACATATCTTTTCTGCTGGCTCTGTTTTTTATTTTCTACACAACTTCATAACGACATAAATTTTGTTTTGAAATTTTCTACTATGCTGCAACAATATCGCTGCCAGCTATTCTGTTTTAATGTTTTCATGTATATATCTATCACATTCAGTGTCCCTGCAGAATTAGTTTATGCTTACAGGAACTTGAGTTCTTTGACCAATGTTGTATATAGTTGTATGCAAAATTAGTGACTATTCGGACAATAGTTGGAGTTAAATTTGAACTCTTAATTTCTTTAAACAAAGTAGGTTAGAGGAGGAAATAGTTGCTGCCAGCTGCTCTGTTTTAACATTTTCTACCCATATGTTGTTACTTCAGCTCGTCTTTTATGTTATTCACTAAGTCCGTTTGTTTCTATTTCCTTCCAAATGTTGTTTAGTTGTGTTTTCTAAAAATAGATGTTGGATTCTTTTCTATAAATATATGCAAAAATAGTAATTGCATAAAGAATAGTTAGAGTTAAATTCGAACTCTGAATTTATTTAAACAAAGTTGGTTAGAAGAGGAAATGAGTTGAGGAGAGGCAACGAGACAAGACGAGGTAAGGCGACAGACTGATGCATTGCCTTCGAATAAAAATAAAAAGGCGCAACATTTAGAACATATATAGTACATTAATTTTCTGCTCTGCTGCAAGATTGTTGCCACCTGCTCTTTTTTAACATTTTCTGCCAACATGTTGTTACTCTAGCTCGTCTCTTAAGTTATTCATTTAGTCCGTTTGAAACCGACTCAATAGAAATACTACAGTCCACCATGTTTTTCTCCCTGCGACAATATCGCTACTAGCTACTCCGTTTTAATGCTTTATGTCGTGGTGTTGTTAATTTATCTCGTCTTTTATGCTAATTCATTCCATTTGTTTCTAGTATGATCTACCAAATGTTATTTAGTTGTGATTCTTTAAAATAGATGTTGGATTCTTGACTAATGTATCTCATAGTTTTCTAATAGATTTTTCTTATTTTTTGCAGTTTGGGTTGATGTTTCTGGATATCACTTGACAAAGACTCGAAATCTTTAGGTTTTCTCGCGTACTTTTGTTCATTCATCAGTTAAGATGCAGGTTTAGAAGATGCACTAACTCATTATTTGTTTGCTATGAATGTTTTGCAAAACTTTGGATGTTATCCAAGTTTTATTATTAAACAAATATCGAAACTAACATCATTGGATGTTAACCAATTTATTGTAACCAATCGCACTGTTATCTCTATCTTCCTATCCTCTTACAAAATATGATCATTTTGTATCCATATTCTTAGTAGTAATCATTTTAGTATTTGTTGATGAATTTAGATTATTGTGAATAATAGCTCTAGGATCAAAGGTGGTCGATTAGAGACCACAATTATTGATTGTCTCTAATGGTCAATCTAGAACCAAAGTTGTTGCTCGTCTCTAATGGTGAATCTAGGACCAAAGTTGTTGCTCGTCTCTAATGTATAAGCTAGGACTAGAAATGATGCTCGTTTTAAATCTATTTTAGGACCAGATTGTTGATCATCTTTAAAACTACTCTAGGACCAGTTTATTAAGGTCGTTATAGATGTTCTAGGAACAGATTTTTGATGGTCTCTAATGCTATTTTAGGACTAGGTCACACTCGTCTCTAAAACTATATTAGGACCAGATTGCGTATAGTCGCTAAGAGGTTTAACGACATGAATACCATGATATAAATGGTCTAATTGAGACCAGATATATTGACGTTAAAAGGTTCTCACAACCAGAGTTTTGGCCCGTCTCAAAACCATTTAGGGACAGGATTTTTGAACTCGTCCTTACTTACCAGTAGCGACGGTAGTTTCTAGGACGGATGACGACTGTTTTTTTCTCGGTCTCGCTCTCGCCGAGACCGAATTGAACTTTCAGGGACTAGATTTCCCTTCCTTAGAGACTGTTTTTCTTGTAGTGGTCGTTTGGTTTGACTAATGCTCATGCAGCCTTTATGAGTTTGATGAATGGTGTGTTCAAATCATTTCTTGATTCGTTTGTTATAGTCTTTATTGATGATATATTGGTCTATTTAAAAAGTGAGAAAGAGCATGCCGACCATCTCTATATTATTCTGGGTGTTCTTGGAAAACAAAGGTTGTATGCAAAAATTTCTAAGTATGAATTTTGGTTGACTTTGGTTGCCTTTTTGAGGCATGTAATTTCAAAGGAAGGTATAATGGTAGATCCCCAAAAGATCGAAGTGGTTAGAAATTGGGTTCGACCAAGTTTTGTGACTGAAATTAGGAGTTTTGTGGGGCTTGATAGCTATTATCATCGATATGTGAAGAATTTTGTTTCCATTGCCACACATTTAACAAAATTGACCAAAAAAGAGGTACCATTTGAATGGACTGAAAAATGTGAAGAGAGCTTTCAAAAGCTCAAGACTCTCTTGACCACAACACCTATTCTAGCATTACTGGTGGAAGGTAAAGATTTTATAGTTTATTGTGATGCTTCACATTCTGGGTTGGGTGTTGTATTGATGCAGGATAAGAATGTTATAGCTTATGCGTCGCGTCAATTGAAGATGCATGAGAGGAATTACCCAACACATGATTTAGAGTTGGCAGCGGTAGTGTTTGCTCTTAAGATTTGGTGGTATTATCTTTATGGTGTTAATTGTGAGGTGTTTACTGATCATTGTAGTTTGCAGCGTGTGTTCACACAAAATGATCTGAATTTGAGATAGCGAATATGGATGGAGTTACTCTAGGATTATGATGTGAGCACTCAATACCATCAGGGTAAAGCTAATGTTGTGGCAGACTCTTTGAGTCGAAAAGCAGTGAGTATGGGTAGTCTAGCTTTCTTGAGTATAACCAAGCGACCTCTTGCTAAGGAAATTCAGACCTTGGAGTCTAAGTTCATGCAATTGGGCATCTTAGAAAAATTTGGGGTGTTAGCTAGAATCGAAGTTAGAGCCACGTTCATTGAGGAGATCAAGGCCAAACAATTTGAGGATGAAAATTTGAATGAACTCAAGAAAGAGATTGAGATTGGTAAGGCACAAGAAACCACTCTTGATGTGAAAGGTGTGCTCAGTTTTAAAGGGAGGATTTATGTTCCTCGAGTTGATGACTTGATTCAAAAATTATTGACAGAATCCTATGGTTTGCGATATTCCATTTATCCGGTTGTGACCAAGATGTACTGAGATTTGAAGTGCATTTATTGATGGCCGGGCATGAAGAGAGACATAGCGGAGTTTGTGGGTAAGTGTCAAAATTGCCAACAAGTAAAAATATGAACATCAAAGTCCTGCAGGTTTGCTTCAGAGAATGTCAATTCCGGAATAGAAGTGGGAAAGAATAGCCATGGATTTCGTGGTTGATCTTCCAAAAAATTTAGGGAAGTTTGATTCAATTTGGGTAGTGGTTGACAGATTGACTACGTCAGCCCATTTATTCCAGTAAGAATAGATTATAATGTTGAACAATTGGCTAAGGTGTATGTGAAGAAGATAGTGAGTTTTGCATGGGGTGCCCCTTTCTATCATCTCAGACTGTGGTACTCAATTTACATCCAAGTTTTGGAGGAAGTTACATGATGAATTGGGCACACAACTCACTTTTAGTACAACCTTCCATCCACAGACGGATGGACAGTCAGAGAGGACTATTCAAGTGTTAGAAGACATGTTGAGGGCATGTGTGATTGATTTTGGAGAACATTGGGATAAGTTCTTAACTTTGTGTGAATTCTCCTACAATAATAGTTATCACTCCAGCATTGATATGACACCATTTGAGGCACTTTATGAGAAGGGATGTAGATCACCCATAGGATGGTTCGAGGCTGGAGATGTGAAACATTTGGGGGTTGATTTAGTGAAGGATGCTCAAGATAAGGTGAGGAGTATTCAAGCTAAGCTTCTAGCAGCCCAGAGTAGACAGAAGAAGTATGCGGATCATAAGTTAAGATACATGACATTTCATATTAGTGAGAATGTTCTTCTTAAGGTATCACCCATGAAAGGGGCGATGATATTTGGCAACAAGGGCAAGCTAAGTCCGCGATACATTGGTCCCTTTGAGGTTCTTAAATGTGTAGGGCCTGTGGCCTATAGATTGGCTTTGCCTCCTAACCTATCGGGGGTTCATCCGGTATTTCATGTGTTCATGTTGAAGAGATATCATAGTGACGAAGATTACATCATTAAGTGGGACTCAATTGTGTTAGACAAGGACTTACAATATGAGGAGGAATCAATTGCAATTTTTTATCGTGATGTGCGTAAGCTGATGACCAAGGAGATCAAGTCTGGGAAAGTTCAATGGAAGCATCGTCCATTTAAGGAAGCTACTTGGGAAACCGAGAAGGACATGTGAGACAAGTATCCCCAGTTGTTCGTCGATTCAAGTACTACTTCATTCTTTCCTTAGCCTATTTTCCTAAGTTTGTCACTCGGGGACGAGTGATAGGCAAATTGGTATTTATTGTAACGACCGGTTTCCGTCGTTATAGAAAAGTCAACAAAGAAAAATTTTGGGTCGGAAAAACTTTTTCGTAGTAGCTTGGGATTTCCCAACCTAGTCCAGATTTAGACGAAATTAGAGCTAGTGAGGTCTAGGGAAATATGGTAGTAATTGGGTAATTTATTTATGATTTTTGATTACATGAGTAGATAGCTAAGACGTTAAAGAATTCGTACGACTTTACGAAATTGAATTCGGGTGAGTAGAACTCTCGAAACTGATCTTGGTGTGAACGGGTAGTTTCTGAGTGTCGTTAGTTGAAGGTGTGTTATGAAATGGGGTCTTGGAATTATTAATTTTTCTCACTGGTTTCGTCCAAGCCGCTGAGGAGGGATTTTCCCGCCAGGGCAGGGACGCTGCATCGGGACTAGACCGTCGTGGCAGGACAGGCACGACTTAAAGTCGAAAATACACCTCAAAAACATTTTATTATGAAATTATCAAACTTGAAAGCTAAGGAACGAACCCATGAGACTTATTGACAGTTTTTCACCATTCTTGAGGCTAAAGGTAAGGTTTTAACTCCCCGAATCCGTTTTTCGATTCGTAGAACGTAATCTAATGGGTAGTTATCGATGGGGGAGGGTTTTAATATGGAAATTATAGTGGGAAAAGCCCTAATTGGGATATTGGGATCAAGGGTTTGATCTATGGTTGATGGGATTGTTAGTAATTCGGGTAATTAGTTATCGTTTATTGATTCTTGTGTTATAATTATTGTTTGTAGACCAAGAACAAGTAGAACGAATCTGGAAAGGGAAGAATCAAGTTTCTTAGGGGATTCAAGTATTGCTTTAGGTAGGTGATGGCTGTGATTTCATGATGTGTGATATATGTTTGTTCTTGCTTCATTATGATGCATGTATGTATGCGGATATTGCATTATTGATCACGCTAATTGTAAATGAGTATGAACAAATGACTACATGTCTTGAATCACTTCTGATTGTATGATTATTGAGAATACACTCCGGCATAAATATGAGATTGATTGCCATATTTAGGCATAAACATTGGATCGGATACTACGTACCGGTACACTAACAGTTTGGGTGTGGGTTCCATGAGAGCACCATTGACTTGACATAACTGTATAACTTGAGAATTGTGAAATTGTACGTTGTTAGTAAGTGATGTTAATATTGTATATGTTCAGTGTATGCATGTTATTATTATGTTGTAATGTCTTATGTATGTTGCACTTAGTGGGATAGCCACGTGATCCTACCAGTACAATGTGGTTGTGTACTGATACTGCACTTGCTCTTTCTTTGTTGAGTACAGGGCATCTTCAGGCGGCTATTGACAAACCTCCCTTAGAAGATCAATGATCGTTTGAATTCAAGGGTGAGTCAGTTCTTCCGGGCTGCCATAAGTTCTCTTTCTGTTCAAGTCCACCTTTCAGACTTAGACTTTCTAGTTAGTTATTAGTACATTAGTTTGGGGTTGTAAACCTTCTTGTTTAGACTTATGGATCTTGTTAGAGTTTTGGTACGTTGATTTTCAAGTTCTAGGTGTTACTTCCGCATTTGTTTTGTTGTTAGACTTTTGTTCGAGTTTATGGCAACTCTCTATTTTTTTCGTAGCATTTAACTTGCTTCCGTAACTTAAATGCCTTAGTATTTTTTATTTAAGTTGGTTAGCTAATTAGTATTAATGGTTCTCCCAACGGAGGGTTAGTGTGGGTGTCAATCACGACGGTCTGGGTCGTGACAGAACTATTTTATTAAGCTTGCATATAATGATTTGGTAATATGCATATTTTTGATACATACGCTACATCGTCAAAAACTTTTTATGTTAAAACAATGCGTTCCTCCGAAATCTTAAAGTGCTATATCTTTTTAATTTTCATTTTTGTTGCATAAAAATTATGAGTCATAAAGAGATTTTAAGTATAAGAAAGAAGCCTAAGAAAATCTTCATAGAAATAGTTGATCGGAAGTAATGGAATTTTCTAAAGTCTGTGAAGTTATAAAGAACAACATCAGACATTAAAGAAGAGACCAAAAAACCTTGAATAACAACACTTCCAAGTAAAGTGGAACATCACGTCCATATAAGTACATAAATTAACTAAATTCAAATGGAGGACTTTCGGCTCCTTTCTTATGAACCTCTTGTCACGTCTCGAGCATGTACCCTGAACGTGATCGGCACTCGAGAACCAATTCTGATTCCTAAGCGAACACTTGGCCTTGTAACTTGATAGATTTCATTAAAAATATTAACATATTTTCCTATTATGGTTAAACTTTAGATTTAGTTTTATATGAACATATTTTTATATTATAGTTAAATTTTAGATTTACTTTTATATTAATATATTTTCCTATTATGGTTAAACTTTAGATTTAGTTTTATATTAATATATTTTTCTATTATGGTTAAATTTTAGATTTAGTTCTATATTAACATATTTTCCTATTATGGTTAAACTTCAGATTTAGTTTTGTTAATGCAAATGGAAAGTTTGATTTGCTTCTTACACAAAAAAAATTCTAACTCCAAGTTGATAAATTATGCTCCCGCTGTGCAATAATAGTTGTCCACTATTGACTTGACACACCCCTTAAGAAACTATAAATAGAAGGGTAATTTTACTATATCACCCTTTGAATATAATAAATATAATGTCTTGAAAAATGTAATAGGAAAATGAATATAATTAATGATAAGGGTAAATTAGGAACTAAGTGTAAAATTATCCATGGATTTCATAAAGTGGACAAGTATTGTTGGACATAAAAGGACAAATATACCCTCAAACTACCGTAAATGGTATGCAGATACCCTCCGTCATACTTTTAGGACATTGGTGCCCTTACCGTCCAAAAATTAGAGCATATATGCCCTTCACTCTAACGGAAGATTAAATAAAGATACGTGGCGCAATCGTATTCGTCGATCCAATATTTAATAAATATTGGGTCCATGGATAAGATTATGACACATGTATGTCTGTTAGTGTAAATGGTATTTATGTTCTACGTTTTGGACGGCAGAGGCATCAATGTCCCAAAAGTATGACGAAGAGTATCTACATACCATTTACGATAGTTCGGGGATATATTTATCCTTTTTCCCTTTTTAGTAAAGTGGACAAGTATTGTTGGACGGAGGGAGTAAAATTGATTTCACTTACTAATTTTCTCTATGACGGAGATATTATTTTTATTTATAATATTGACTTGAAATTCAATAATGTGCCATTTTGAGAAAAAATTTAACATATACAAATAGTCGTGATATCGTTTTCTCATAAGTATTATTTACTAAAAAACATTTCATCAACCGCTTCTTTTTTTATCAATTAGCCATATGGAGAATAAGAAGACTAAAGGACGTTAAAAGATACCAATGAGAAAAATAGAAAATAAAAATGCCTTGTTTACTATATTTTTCAAAACAACTAGTGAACTTGTTACAAAATTTGATGTTGACATTGGAATAATAGTGTTTTCTCCTACTAGTAAGCCTCGTTCATTTTTTTACCCTACAATTGATGCAATTGTTTCTCATTTTTAGAATCCTGATATGCAGTTAAGTGATGACACTCACCTAGCCTTGATTTTTGCTCGAAATTCAGTGAATCAACTCAATTTTTTTTTGAAGAACTTGACATCAAAGAAAAAATTGAAATTGCTCGAACAAATTATTTTGACCAAATGACAAAAACTAGATAGAAAGGTTGGTGGGAGTCAATTGAGCAACTTATTGAATATGAAGTGTCCAAGTTTGAAGCATGGTTAAATGTAGCTAGTTTAATATGCACTACCGTTTCAACCAATTAATTGTTTCAGAATGTGGATTTTTTGGAGTGTGGAGTTTGATTAAAATCACAGATAAGCTATTTTAGGTTATCAAATTTAGATTCAGGGTTCTAACTCAGAGTTTAGAATTTAGGATTTAGGGTTCAAAGTCAGGTCAAAATCGGGGTAAGTATTCAAAGTCAAGATCATGGTCATGGTTCAAGATTCATGGTTCAGGTTCAAGGGTAGGGTTCAGAGTCCTAGAAAGTTCAAATTTATATTATTGAGATGTTGAGTTTTTGTTTTGCCTTTTATTTTATATTAATAATGCTACAATCGTGTATGCTGCTATGATTTTCATTAATAATATTCGATCTAGTTATTAATATTATTTTCTCATATAATTAAACAAATATTCAGATTTCTTTTCGATTTTAGCTTTTAAAGATTATTTTTTTCAAATTCAATTCAAATGTTGTCAAAACTTATCATATGCATTATTGGAATCAAAACAAAAATTAAAATTGAACCAAACTACTTTTGCTATTTGATTTAGGATTATAACTTTTTTAAAAATAATTTCTCAATTGACTTGTTACATTATGCTCTTATATATAAAAACTAATAGATCATGAACGACTCTATCATATCAAACGGAGTATGTATTACTATTTACTGGGTGGTATCCGCTATTTGTTATTTTTTAATATTATTATTTTACTGTTCGATTATATTAAGTATATATATAGTTTTAGTAGACACAACCGGAAAGAGAAATGATAAAATTAAATCAAATCAAATTTCTTTTGATTCATATTAGATGCAATTTTGTCAAATACTCTCTCCTTGTATTATTAAAAAAAAAAACTCATTATAATATTTCAAGTTCACAGAAAAGTTAAATATTAAATGTCAAAAATGGTCCATTATTTTCGAAGTACGTTAAAAGTGATCTTTATATATTATTTTAAAAAATATAACTAATGCCAATTAGTTAGTTGAATTCACAAAAGTTGAACACAATTGATCTCTTCCCTTGAAAATGTTTATTTTTACGTCAAATGTCCGTTTGTTTTATCTCTTTGTTAAGCTTAAATATCATTCATATCCTTGCTATTAAATTTTAGTACCAAGAAAATAAAGAGATTCAATATTTACTAGCTAGCATATGTTTATTAAAACAATTTTAATTTTGAATATATAGTGTAATTTTTTTGCTTAAGAGGGTTTGAAATAAATTACATGCTTCATTTAGTTCCGCTCATAATAATTTTATTTATTTGAAATCACAACTAAAAGTAAAAAGGTCAATCACATAAAAGCTTTGTTCTTTATTTCATGGTATGTCAATCTATCATTCAATTACATATTACTCTGACGTCGTCATTTGATTTTTAATTGTCTGATTGCATGCAAAATTATATATATAAATTGCTTTTTTTATACCAAGTGAAATATCATGTCATAACCTCAAGAACAACATTTTTTTAAGTTCAATTTGTAAAACTATGGTTCGAATTTTCAATTTCAAACTTGAAAAGTTGAAAATGGTGAAAGAATAAAGTTGGTTTGAAAAGTTTGTAATCAAGACCACCAACTCACTTTCACGGAGTTGTGTTTGTGTCATTTCACAAAATTAATGCATAAATGATACTTTCTCCGTTTCACAAAGAATGTCCTCCTTTCCTTTTTAGTTAGTTTAAAAAAGAATGACCTCTTTCCTTTTTTGGTAACATTTTACTTTTTGTTTTCCATGTGGCATGTTTTAAGACCACAAGATTAAGGGCAATTTTGTGCATTTGACAAAACTTTAATTTAGGACCACAAGATTCAAAAGTCTTTTTTATTTACTTAAACTTTGTGTCAAGTCAAACCAGGTCATTCTTTATGAAACAGAGGGAGTACTATTTTTGCTAGTTTGCCCTTTAAAAGTTCTGTAGGGCCCATTCAGGGGTAGCTATCACGATCCAAAAAGGATGTGATGGCAGTCGTCTTATCCCACCAAGACAAGTCAGTCTAAAACTCAAATATCACAAAAATGCGGAATTAAGACAGATTGAAATCTCAAAATATTATAAGTGTGGATAACTAAGTCAATTTAATAAAACCCCCAAAACCTAGTTGTCACGTGTACAAGCCCCTAAAGTATTAAAAATGAATTCAAAGAAAACATAAGTCTTGTCACGACCCAGGCCGTCGTGATTGGCACCCACACTAATCCTCCGGTGGGAGAACCATTAATACTAATTAGCTAACCACTTTAATCGAAAATACTAAGGCATTCAAGTTACGGAAACAAGTTAGATGTTAAGAAAAAAACAAAGATAGGGAGTTTCCATAAACTCCAATAAAAGTCTAACAATTAAACAAATGCGGAAATACTACCTAGAACTTGAAAGTCAATATACCAAAACTCTAACAAGATCCATAAGTCTAAACAAGAAGGTGGGTACAACCCAAACTAACGTACTAACAACTAACTAGAAAAGTCTAAGTCCAAAATGTGGACATAAATAGAAAGAGAACTCAAGGCAGCCCGGAAGAACTGGCTCACCCTTGAATTCGAAGTGATCACTGATCTTCTAAGCGAGGTCTATCAATAGCCGCCTGAAGATGCCCTGTACTCAACAAAAATAAGAGCAAGTGCAGTATTAATACACAACCACAGTGTACTGGTAGGATCACGCGGCTATCCCACTAAGTGCAACATACATAAGTCCAACAACAATACAATAACATGCATACACCGAACATATACAATATCATCATCATTTACAACAACGAACTGTTTCACAATTCTCAAAAATATACATTTACAACAAGTCATTAGTCCTCTCATGGAACCCAAACCCAAACTGTTAGTATACCGGAACGTGGTACCCAATTCAATGATTATGCCTGAACGTGGCAACCGATCCCATAATTATGTCAAAACGTGGAAATCGATCCAAGTTAGTGTGTCGGAATGCAACACTCAATCCATTCAACAAGCCACAATCACAAACACAAAGTACATTCTCATAATCATACGATCAAGTCATGATTCATGGCATTCATCATTCATTTATCCTCATTTACAATTTATGTGATCAATAATGCAACATTCACATACATACATACATGTATCATAATGAAGCAAGAACAAACATATATCACACAATCATAGAATCACAACCATCACCTACCTCAAACAAAGCTTGAATCCCTTAAGAAACTTCATTCTTCCCTTTTCGGATTCGTTTCTGTTGTTCTTGGCTACAAACAATTAATATAATACGAGAATCAATAAATGATAACTAATTACCCGAATTACTAACAATCCCATCAACCCTAGATCAAATCCTTGATCCCTATATCCCAATTAGGGCTGCTTCCACCATAATTTTCATATCAAAACCCTCCCCCATCGATAATTACCCATTAGATTACGTTCTATGGATCGAAAAATGGATTCGGGGAGTTAAAACCTTACCTTTAGCCTCAAGAAGGGTGAAAAACGGTCAAGAAGTCTCCTGGGTTCATTCCTTAGCTCTCAAGTTCGAAAATTACAAAGTAAAATATTTTTGGGGTTTATTTCCGACTTTAAGTCGCATCTATTCCGTCACAACGGACTCACCCCGCTACAGCGGCCCCGCCTTGGCGGCAAAAAATACCACTATAGCGGCTTGCACGGAATAGTGAGCAAAATTAATAATTCCAAGACCCTATTTCATAATACACCTTCAACCAATGACACTCAAAATACCCGTTCATGCCAAGATCAGTTTCGAGAGTTTTACTCACCCAAATTCAATTTCATAAAGTCGTACGGGGTTCTTGATGTCTTAGCTATCTACTCATGTAATAAAAATCATATTTAAATCACCCAATTGCTACCAGATTTCCCTAGACCTTACTGACTCCGATTTCGTCCAAATCTAGACTACGTTGAGAAATCCCAAGTTACTTAGAAAAAGTTTTTCGGCCCAAAATTTTTCTCCATTGGCTTTTCTATAATGACGGAAACCGGTCGTTACAAGTCTCAAATGATGTTGTCTCTAAAATAAAACAAGATCATATATAGGAGTAAGAAGGTCCGGTGAGATAACAAACAACTACCTCACAAATCTCCATGGGAAGCCTCGGAAAAGAAGATAATAGAAAGTATCACGAAGGTCCGGGCTCATAACCTACAAAAATATAGAAGCAAGGGGTGAGTACCAAACCAGACGGTACTCAGCAAGTAAACTCCTAAACACAAGCTAAGGGAATAGAATACGAGTACTCCTTACCACCCCAAACGAGCCTCCACAACTACAACCTGCATAAAACCAGTCCAACCTAACAGTTCATAGTTTACATAGCACACAGCTCAACAACACTCTAACAATTAGATATCCTAAAAAATAAACTCAATATTCATCAATCACAAGTTCCACAGAAAGGCACTCACAAGATCAACAATACACAAGATCAAGTTCACCAATGATAAAGATGTGCAATGCAATGAAATGCAATGTCAATTATAATGATACATGTCTGACCTAATAACACACACCTGTTGTCTCTCAGTCCGGGACCAATGGGGGACCTATCTGTCCATGCATCCGTCGCGGCATGCGACGCGATCCTCGATAATAAAATTCATCACGGCGTGCGACACTCCCCTCGATAATAGTATTCGTCGTGGCATGCGACACGTCCCTCAAAATAGTACATTCGCTTACCACATAACACTTATCACAACCATGTCTCAAAGCCAATGCAAATGACATGTCCACACAAATAATGAGAAGATGACAATTTTCATAACAGTGCACAATTCACAACAGCACAATCGTAATACAACATCAACAATGAATCAATAATTAGTCTTTCAAATCATTCTCAACATATCACACACCAATAATTAATCATAATGTGGACAAGTCAACTCATCACCAAGTCCCATTACTCCCCAACACATACCACAAGGAAATACACGATTCTATACACTTAACAAGAGTTTAGAAATCCACTTGCCTCAAATAATCGAGCAATTACTTCGGGACTTGAGTCTTACCTTTTCATTAAGCTTCAAATTGCCTCCAATCTATCAAATATATAATCCTCATAAGAATACGAATCTAATGACACTTATATTACTATATTTAGTTTCGGCTCGAAAATCGGGTCAAAAAGTCATCCCGAGCCACCAAATTCGAATCTAAAATTTTCTTTCAGATTATGTTTACCCATGATAAAACAAACTCGCATGAAAATTTTCAGCTAAAACGGATCGTTATTCGACCCCCAAATCAAGATTTTGTCCTAAGAACCCTAGGGCTATATTTTCTTAATTCAGTCCAAATTCTACACGTTTATACCCTAAAAATTTATTCATAACCACATAAAAGTTTAATGGAAAGGACAAGAATTATTACTTAATGCTTTGGGATGAAAATCCCATTTTTTCTCCTCCCTTTTCCTCCCTTTCTTTTTCTTTTTCTTTTCTTTTTCTTTTTCTTTTTCTCGTATGTGTGTGTGCGTAATTTTTATGAAAATTTCTAAAAATGATCTTTCGGGCTTCCAGCAGGATTTTCTCCATACCCAAGGCTCGAACCCGAGACCTCTGGTTAAGGATGAAACACTCCCACCAGTGCACCACAACCCATGTTGGTGAAGGGACAATCTTTTAATATAAGCAGACAGCCTTCCAATATAAATACACTAATTTTAGTAAATTATGTCTGGTAAAATTTGTGAGTGTCAACTACATTAAGCACTTGCATATTCAAATTATATTTTCATTTTATAAATTTTCTTAAAAAATGTTGTTCCTAAAGACGATGTTGAGTAGTATATATATGTAAAAAAAAATCATATTCAACATGGATTATATATATGTAAAAAATTACTAAAATTATAACAATAGCAGGTAATAATTCACCACTTCAAAAATATAATAGATTTAATACTCTCATAAATATTAAATTCACAATTTTTTTGACAAACACATTTAACATGTTCTAACAACAGAAAATTTCATATTTGATTAATATTAATATGTATAAAATTTTATTTCTTTATTGTTGTGTGTCATTAATATATTTTTCTATTAAGATTAGACTTTAGAATCCTACTTTTAAGTCAATGGTTATTTATTGTGCATATGAATGATTTGATTTTACTTAAAAATTTAAATTTTGTAGCACTGCAATTTATGAAAGAACATTAATATATTTTCCTATTATGATTAAGCTTTAGATTTATTATTACTAAAGTAAATTAGGATTTTGATTTTGTTTCTCATAAAAAAAAACTAAAAAAGTTTGGCATGTAATTTATTTTACAGCTAATTATATTCATATTTGTTAACTTCAACTAGACATCTCATTATATAATTTCCTTTTATATTATTGCATTTCATTAATTTATTTCCTATTAAAGTTAATTATTTGAATCTTATTCAAGTCAATGTCTATTTAATTTTAAATTTTAAATTACTTTAATTTGCAATTTATGTTATTTCTAATTATAATCAATTATTTTTTATTGTCTATTTAAATTATTTATGCAAAATATTAAGATATTTCCTATTATAGATAACTTTCAGATTTATTATTGTTACTATATTGTTTTGTTTATCATAAAAAAAGTTTTTCTAAAAATGGAGTTTTATTTTGTCTTTTTAAAATTATAAATATATTTTCTGACTTTAACTTAAGAAATCTCATGAGTGTATTAAAATATTTTAATATTTGATTTAAAAAATTATATTTTAATACTGTGGTCAATATACAAAATATATTTGCAGTATAATATTAAATTTATTTCCTAATTTTCTCTATGATGAAAATACTATTTTTATTTTTAATGTTTGACTAAAAAAATAATTATATATTATTTAATAAAAAAATGCATATAAATAAGTGCAATGTCATTTTTTCATAAGTATCATTTGCTGAAAAACGTTTTATTTAGGCATGGAGAGAAAAAAGACTAAAGGGCGTCAAAAGATACCAATGAAAAAAATTGAAAATAACGATGCCATGTTTGCTACATTTACAAAGCGTCGTGAGGGTTTGTATAAAAAAGCTAGCGAACTCATTACAGAATGCGATGTTGACATTGGAATAATGATGATTTCCCTTGCTGGTAAGCCTCACTCATTTTTTCATCCTACAGTTGATGCAGTTATTTCTCGATTTCAGGATCCTAATATGCAGTTAAGTGAAAGTACAAATCCAGAAGCAAATGCTGCTAGAGATGAAGTGAATCAACTCAAAAATAAGCTTAAAGAACTTGATGTCGCTGAAGACATTGCGATTGCTAAAAGTAGCTCTTATGACCAAATGACAGAAACAAGACAAAAAGGTTGGTGGGAGTCGATTGAGCAGCTCAGTGCAGATGAAGTGTTCATATTTGGAACTTGGTTGAATGAAACTAGTTCTAATATGCACCATCGTTTGAATCAATTAGAAATTGAAGTTTCATCCTCAATAAGATATGAATCTTTTGGAGTGTAAAATTTGAAAAATTCAAATTAAAATGATTCAGCCTAAATTATCACTTATAGATATATTAGGGAAGACTCTAGTAAGTTTAAATTTATATTAATAAGGTGTTGATTTTTTTAGAAATTTTTATTTCAATAATGCTGCAAACATGTATTTTCATATGATTTTCATTAATAATATATTGAGCTGGTTAGTCTGAATTATTGTTTATGATAACAAAATTTCATGTTTTGTTCAAAAATACCTTTATTTATGTATATTGGTAGAATTTATTGATGACAGCATAAAATTAACATCAATTTTCGTTTAGACCTCACCAAACCCCTATCACTCCTATCCCGGCCTTCCCCCCCCCCCCCCCCCCCGACACACACAAAAGAAAAATTGTTTCAGGAAAATATTTTAAATTTTCATTTTTTTTACTCCACCTCATACCTGACCCTCTCCCCCTGTCAATTTTTTTTTTATGCCACCCCCTACCCCTTCTCCCTCCCCCTCGCCACACCGTCAATTATTTTTGAAAAATATTTTAAATTTTAAGAAAAAAATGTATGCCCCTGCCGCCGCAATCCCCTTCAAATTTTCTTAAAAAATTATTTTTGAAAAATATTTTTCTGGGTCAGATCTCAGAGTCGAATTTTGGAACGATCATCAGGGTCTTGTCCTAATTTGCGTGTCAAGGTCGGGTCCTAGATTAATTATTGGGGTTGATTTTTGGATCATAAATTATTTTCCTAAAGAGTAATTTCTAGTTTCAAACCAAAAATAAAAGATATTTTTTAGAAAATATTTTCCATTCACCAACCAAACATTCAAAATAAAAATTCTACTCACCAACCAAACTAAGAAAATAAGTTAGAAATTCATTTGTTTTCCAAAAAAAGTTTTCCTTAGTACCAAACACACCCAGAGTACTACTTCTTTTTCTTGATCCTCATCGATCGGACACAATTCTTTTTTTAAGAAAAATAGTGTTTTTCTAATAATTGACCTTATTTTAATGGTTGTTATTCGTTGTATTATGTTAATGATTTAAATATTTATCATGTGTTGTTTTGATAAAGGTCTATCAATTTTCAGCTAATCAAAAATCAATTAAGCTTCTCTTTCTTTTTGAATTTTTTATTTCTATAATTAATGGATATGGTAATAGCGGAAAGAGAGAAAGGAGGAGGAAGAAGAAACTCACAAAAACTTCCTTTTTGTTTGAATTTTTTATTTCTATATTCTATATTTAATATTCCCTCTATCCTTATTTACTTGTTGATTTTTTCATTTTTAGTTGTTCTAATTGCTTGTCCATTTTGACAAATCAAGAAAGGATAATTTTTTCCTTATTATACCCTTAATTAATTATTTTGA
Source organism: Solanum commersonii (assembly GCA_029007595.1). Classification (NCBI taxonomy): domain Eukaryota; kingdom Viridiplantae; phylum Streptophyta; class Magnoliopsida; order Solanales; family Solanaceae; genus Solanum; species Solanum commersonii. Next base: position 42,098 of record JAJTWQ010000445.1, on the reverse strand, counting down.
AAAAGGTATAACTTCTTGAAAATTTTTGAGTTTTCAATTCATCTACTATTCTACTTCATAATTAATAAGAATAAAATGATAAATTCACTATGTCAATAATCATTTTTTTAATAGGTATCTTAATTTTAAAGTGAATAAATAATTAGAGACAAAGGGAGTAGATAGCAAAATTGCCCAAATATGTACAATCACAAAATTGAAATTGTAGAGTATATAATTTACAATATTGAAGTACCAAAATGGTCACTCAATTATGCTTAGAAACTATTCTGGTTGCGTGATCATCTGGCTATAAACCATTTTGGTGCTTAAAAATCAGTCAATTATGAATTTTTTCAAAGAAAGTCATCAGATTTTTTTTTTTCACTCTAAAGCCATTCAACTCGAGTTAAGTGAAAGGAGTCATTAATTGATTTAATTGAATATTTTCTTATTTTGTTAAATAGATTTGACTGACTTTGTAAATAACACATCTATAATTGAGTGACTTTATGTAAAAAATAAAATATTCATAGTTGAGTGACGTTTGAATTAAAAATCAAAATGGAATTACTTTCTATGAAAAAAAGTTTATAGTTGAATAACTTTTGAGTTAAAAAATCAAAATTGGATGACTTTTTGTGAAATTTTTTTAATAGTTGAATGATTATCTGTATATTCTAGCCAAATAAGTTAAGGTAGAATAAGAATATTCTATTATTCACTCATCATTTACTAAACATTTATATAGTATTTCAAGAATAAGACCATGCTTGTTTCGTAACGTTCATGTATATCCATTTTCTTAATTTCCAAGTCAACAAATTTCTAATGGGTACAGTCTTAAGGGTCGTTTGATTGGGAACAAGTTCTCTCAGATTTAATTATTCTGTGATAATTTATCCCATCATGTATATGAGATAACGTATCTCATCACTATGATATAAATGGTGGGATAAGTTATCCCAAACATGACAACCAAACAAGACACCAATTTTTATCCAAGACTAATTTTTTATCCCAAAACTATCTATTATTATCCCTTACACCAAACGACCCCTAAAAGATTAATTCTTCTATTATTATGCTAGTGATCCAAATAAGATTTTTTATGGATTAATTTCAATAAATTTCAACATCTTACCATTAAGTAGTATTTGACTAGATGAGGAACCATATCAAAATCGTAATGGTAATCAAATTCTTTAATTGTTGTTTTACTTCTTCTCATTCAATTCATAAAAATGTCATAATTCGTCTTATGAAATTTACTTTTATCATCAATGAGGTTGATACCATATTATTAGAAATACGGTAAACCTCACTAAATTATTACTCAATAAATTAATAATTTTTTTAAGATAATATTTTCCTCCGGTCTCGACTTGGGTCAATGGAAAAACTCACTCATTTCGATAAGATAATATATTTTCAGAAAACTCCTATATAAATATATGGTCCCATTAATTATAAATCATTAATACTTTAAAAGTACAAATATATATACACAATTTAGTGAATTATGATTCTATTGTGTTTTGTTAAACTTTAAATCTAGTTGAAGTTCATTTCTAACTTTTCTTATTGCATCCTAAAGTTCCGGTGTTGTCTTTTCGAACTGCACTATAAAATTGTAAAGAGTTCTAGATGCAATAAGTGTTTCTTTACGCATAACTGGTTCCAAGGATATTTTATAATCTTCATCTTAATCAACATTGTCTTTTCGATGGTATCCACAATTTCTTCTAAGCTCTGGTAATCCAATAGGTTATTGACATTCATTTTATTGCGGTAATCGAGATCATTAATCATGACCTCAAGTTCTTGAATGACGTCGTTTTCACATGTGGGTTCATTCAATTTCTATGAAGATTTCATCCTCTGAACAATTGTTGTTGTGTCGAAGATAATTTGCTATTGCCTCTTGCTGAACATTTTTAGTCCAAGTCAGGACTGCAAAATTGATAGCATCCAAAACATTAATCTTTCCTGATTAATTTTTTCCACTTCATAGTCTTCTAATATCGTACGGTAAAATCTATTGCGATAATACATCTTGAAAGCTCTTATTATCTCAGCTTCACAATATTGAATCTCAAAACATTCTTTAAATTAATAAATATTAATTTATCGATTAAATAACACCTCTATAAAATATTAATATTTCATGATCCCACCTATATTAATTTAGTGAGGTTTTTTGTAATTGAAAGTTGTAGTAAAAAAACTCAATTATCTATGACGCAAAATGAAAAGAATTTCCCGATAAAGCCACCCACAGAAAATATGAGAATCGATTCTATCAATTAATAATGAATTAATTTGCGTCTAAGACTTGCACATCGCATTCTAAGATGTTTTTAAATTAGTTAAATAAGAAAAAGTATATTATAAAGGTAAGCTAATCAGAAAATAATTTTTTATACTAATGATAAATATATTTAAAAAATTATCATAAATAAATCAAATTAGGGGAGTTAAGTATTATTCATTTTATTTCAATTTGTTTGTCTTAATTTGATTGGAAATGAAATTTAAGAGATCGAAGAACTATGTTAAATCTTGTAGTCTTGATACTAAAATGTCATTTAATTTTGTGGTGTTAAACATAACATGTGAGATATCGCAATTAAAGAATTTTCAAATCATGAAAGAGACATTATTTTGAAATAGACTAAAAAAGAAAGTAAGATGATACTCGCTTCATTTCAAAATAAGTAAATTGTTGGGTCTTTTTTCACAGTTCAAAATAAGTATATTCTTCAAAGTTCAAGAGAATTGTTGGAAGCTTCTTCCATTTTTGTCCATCATTTACATTTTCTAGGTGATAAATTTAATAGAGTTAATTGTTCATATTTATGATTTTACTTTGAATTATTTACATTTACAGGAGTAGTTTGAGAATAACTCAAAAGGGAAAATGTAATGACCCGGTAGGTTATTTTTAGAAATTTTTGTAAAATTACCATTTTGCCCCTCTCGTTATTGACCCCGTGTCACTTTTGAATGAGTTTTGAAATTGATTTCGAGTTTTGAGTGAAAATTTATGAATTATGGAAAGTTTGGGAGTTGAAAGACTAAAGTTGTTGAAAAGTGGTTTTCAGTGTTTTTTGGAGTTCCAATCTCGGAATGGAATTCCGTCGATTACATTAGTTTTGGAATGTGAACATTGATTTGAGAGAGTTGTCGATTTCATATTCGGAGTCCTTTTGAGGATTTGAGGCCCTAAGTTTGAAATTGTTGAAATTTTAGTCTTTGGGTTGACTTTGGTCAACGTTCGACCTTTGGATGCTCGGATTGGATTTTCGACAGTTCTGTTGGATTTGAGGGATGATTTTAGGCTTAGGAGTGGTCTTGGTTGAATTTTTAGAATCCCCGAGCTTGATTTGACCTTTTTAGGTGTTATGTTTGTTTCTTGTGACTTTCACGAATTTCGGGTCAAGAAGACCTCAGATTCGTGTTTTGATGATTCCATTGAGTTCAAAACATCGAGTTTAGTTGTGTAGCATATTTGATTTGTGTGTATGAAATTCTGAACGAATTTCGAGGGTCCTTTCGATGAATTGAGAGTTTGGCTGAATTTTTTGATATTTGATGTGCTCGCGTTAGTGAGAGGTTGTTCGCTTTTGTGAACACCTGCCCGCTTCCGTAGGACTGGGGATAAATTATCAAAAACCAAATTGCCGAATTGAATCAAAATTTGATACTTTGGGTATTCGATATGGTATTCGGGAGTAAAATTTTAGAATTATGATTTCGGGTTTAAGTTTGGTATGAGACATTAGTACCATTTGGTATTTGGTATTACCCGAATACCGAATTATTTACCTAATGAAGATCATGTTGTATCAACATGTCCATTACTCTTTAGTACAAGTCCAAAGAAGAAACTTAAAGAATGAACATAAACAACTCAAATACATGTCTTTTAGTTGTATCAATTTGTTTTTCTTGATGTCTTCTTACTTATTGATCTTCTATTATATCAAGCCTCCGTATAAAAAGATAGAAATGATTGAAAAAATAGTATTAACTTTGTAATACAATCGGCTACAACTTTAATATGGTATTACCGAATACCATACCAAATTGAAATTTAATTTATCGATTATCGAATTATCAAATAAAAATTTAAAATTTTGATATTTAGCATCTACTTTTAACTACCAATTACCGAGTTACCAAACACGAAATTTGATGATCCCGAACCAAATACCGAACGCTCACTCCTACGCTTCCGCGACCTTCACTTTAGCGGAGGCCGAGTCGCGAAAGTGATAGGCCTTTTTTTTGCGGGGTTCACTTCCGTGAACCAAGGTCGTTATCACGATGATCACGTAAACGACCCTGTGTTTGCGAAAGCGACTTCAAATAGGGTCTTTGGCCTGCCATTTTGGGGTTCTACCCCATTTTGAGTTTTGGAAAATCGTTGGAGGTGGCTTTAAAGAGTTTTCTTGTGCTAAATCATTTAGGTAAGTCCTTGTGACCCTAAAACTTCTATTGCCTTTTTATCTTTTGTGGATTTTAACATCAAAAAATTGAGATTTTTGATTGGCAATTGGCAAGGTTTTCAAGAACTTGATTTCTAAGGTAAAATGGTGATTGTGAACTGATTTTAAATCCTCTTTCGAAATGATTTTCACCAATGAGTTCCAAATGTCTTGGGTAACGTTTTCAAGTAACGATTTTCGAATTCAAACCTCATTTTTGGAATTAGATTTTTGAGCATTTTGACCCATATTTCAAAGAGTATGATATGAGTGTTGTTATTTTTGGAATCTTATTGTGATTACCTGTTGAATTAGATTGTGTGGATTTGGACCTTGTTTGAAAACAAAAAACTCAAGTCTTAGATTGACTTTTGACTGAATTAAGGCAAGTGAATTTCTAAACCTTGTAAAACTTGTAAAATCTTGTATTTTCCTTCATTTTGTATGTTGTAGAGTAATGAAAATGCGGTGATAGGTTCAATTACTCTACTTGATAGATCTTACTGAATGGAGAAAAGGATTGAATGAAAAATGCATGTCGATAGTTGTGTTTTGTGAATTGCATTTATGTTGATCCTAATTTGTTGATTGATGAAATGCTTTGATGACATCAATGTGGTCTTGAATTGCTTGAGTTTATTGTCTCTTCCTTATGATGTGAAATTGCTTATTTGCATTATTTTTTGTATACTGTGATAAGTCATGTAGTGATTATGCCAATGGAAAACGATTCCATCAAGTGATATTATATAAACCTGATGGGAGATGATTTCGGCTATTTATATTGTGCTGATGGAAAATGATTCCGGCAAGTGACATTATATAAAGCCGGTGAGAAATGATTTCGGCAAGTGTTTGACTATTATAAGATTGATCTACTTGATACTTGTGATTGATCTACTTGACCCTTATAATTGATCTACTTGATATTTGTAATTGACACACTTGATACTTGTTGATTATTGTATTGTGACTGTTGGACTATGATTGTTAAGACTTATGAGGTGTGTATTGTAAATTGTTAGGTTGAACTGATTTTTATGTAAGTTGTAGTTGCGGCAGTTCGGTTGGGATGAAAAGAGCACTCGTATTCTAACTTAGTTTTATTCGGTTTAATTGGTTAACTGTTGAGTACCATGTTGTTTGGTACTCACTCTTTTCTTCTACACTTGTGTAGGTCTCGAGACCAGACCCGTGTGATCATTTTTTCTTCATCATTTTTTGAGGCTTTCAGATGATACGTTGAGAGGTATCTGCTTGTCATTCCGGCGGACCCTCTTGTTCCTTATTATGCTTTGTTCTATTCGAGAAACAAAGAAATTGAGACTTGTACTTATCTTTCAATTTGTATTAATATATTAGTGGCTTGCACGCATGATAACCAGATTTTAGGATATTTTTAGAATGACTAAATTTTTCGCTCTTATGCTACTATTGATTTATTTTCTGCATTCCTTTCGTATTATTGAACTTGAGGCTGACTTGTTTTGGTGGGATTAGACGAGTGCAATCACGCCTATTTTTGGATTGTGACAAAGTGGAAAGTGGAGTTCAAATTGTGTCCTAAACTTTTTTTTCTTAATAGGTGTGTATTATCTCAACAATTCACTTATTTTAAAATAGATGGAGTATAATTAAAAAAGGAATATATTATTAACTTTTATAAAGAAATTTAGTGTTACAATCAGACTTGATGAGAGGTCTAGAAAATTAGGAAAAACTACCTAACAAAGTAAACATAGCTACTATATATACATAGTCTAGAGATACTTTCAAAAAGTTATCTAATAAAACAATATTTAGGATTTTATAGCAAATCTCTCCCCCTCTTTCTTTTTTGCTCGTCCCTCTCTCTCTCTTTCTTCTCTCCTCTCACATTCCCTTTTCACTCTCTCTATCTCTCCCTCTTTTTAATTCATTATGTGAATCTTTCTCCTTCTCCCTCTATGTTTCTTATACCAATTTGAAATCTCATTAAAGTCTTACTTGAGTTATTTTTATCTAAACATGTGATTCTTGTTCTTTAATTTTTTTCTCGATGGTTATTAATTGTTGATTTATTTTTTTGATGGATTAACGCTGTTATATCAAAATTCTCATATTGGGTTCTTAATTTCTTTAATGGGATAAAGGTCTGAAAAATATCTCAACTTTGGTTGGATTTGTTGTTGCAATACTAAACTTTCATAAGAACCTATTACCTCCCTAGACTATTTAATACCGTATTTTTTATCCCCTGAACTATTTAATAGTGTATTTTAAAGGTATATATGTGCCCACGTGAACACATTACTATTTATAATTTTGCATTATTTTTTATGTCCATGCGGGCAAATATATATGTTTAAAATACGGTATTAAATAGTCTAGGGAGGTAATAGATCCTCATGAAAGTTTAGTATCGCAACAGCAAATCCGACCAAAGTTGGGGTATTTTTCAGACTCTTATCTCTTCTTTAATCTTTGATTCTTTTTCTTCTTCTTAGATTGATACAATCAATGATAGTTATGTATCCGAATTTTTTTATCTGTATATCAGGAAAACGGATAACATGTTATCAAATTTCATCTTTTTTTATTTATATATATATATATATATATATATATATATATATATATATTATACAACCAATTGTGTCTATGTATCAGATAAACTGTATATGAATGAGACAATTATTTTTAGAAAAAAATTTATATATGTATTGTTAGAACATGAATATGTTTATACAATCCTATTAGAATAAGAATATGTTTATACAATCTTATTAGAATAAGAATATGTTTATACAATCCTATTAGAATAAGAATATGTTTATACAATCCTATTAGAATAAGAATATGTTTATACAATCCTATTAGAATAAGAATATGTTTATACAATCCTATTAGAATAAGAATATGTTTATACAATCCTATTATAATAGGAATAATTTTATACAATCTTATTTAGAATAGTAATAATGTAGACACAACAACAATTCAATAATATTCTTCTCCTATATTTTTCACATGGTATCAGAGCCTCTACGATCTTAGTAAACAATCAAAGAGCTTCCACTGCCGGCGGGGGGCTATTATTCATATATGCTGCCCATCTGGCCAATGATTATGTTGGTAAAAGTTGGGTCACCGTGTATCTTTCTGGTGACTATTTTCTCATATCTAATTTGTGTAGCACAGTGTCATCATTCCGATAACTATTTTCTTATATCTAATTTGTGTAGCACCGTGCCATTATTTCGGTGACTACTTTTTCATATTTAATTTGTGTAGCACCATGCGATCTTTCTAGTGACTACTTTTCCATATTTAGTTTGTATAGTACCGTGGATTTATCTGAACTATTTTCTCATATCTGAGTTGCATAGCATCATGTGTCTTTTCAGTGACTCCTCATATTTGATTTGCATAGTTCCATTCGTCTTTCTGGTGACTCTTCAAATCTGATTTGCCTAGGGTTGTGCCATCATTCCAACCCTACCCGTATAATTTTTCTTTTTTTATAGGGTTGTGCCATCATTCCGACCCTACCCATATTATTTCTCTTTTTCAATGGGGTCGTTCCATCAATTCAAACTATCCTATATAATTTCTATTTTCTAGTTGGGTCGTGACATCATTCCGACCCTACCTATTTAATTTTATTTCTTAGATTGTGACTACTTTTAGCCATCAAATCTAATACTCTGGTGTATGAGCATGTTTTGGCCAATTTTTGGTGACTTTCTTGTCTAATATTGACTCATTTATTGATTCCAACATGATCCATATATTTTATACTATATTTCGAGCACTTTGTTGCTCAGGGGGAGTTTAGTAGCCTTGTATGTCGATTATGTGAGTCACTCAATGGTCTAAAACAATCTTTGCAAGTTTGGTTTGGAAAGTTCAACACTGTAATTTTATCACTTTGTGTTTTATCGGCATTATGCATCAAATTCAGTATTTCATGAGAAGATTAAGCACATTGAGATTGACTAGCACTATACATCAAATCTAGTATTTAATGAGAAAACAAACACATTGAGATTGACTGTCAATTTAGTGAAGTCGACTGATCAACTTGCGGATATCTCACCAAGCCCCTCATCGGTCCTTGTATTAATTACATTTGTAATAAGCTAAGTACATGAATTGTATGCACTAGCTTGAGGGGGAGTGTTAGAACAGGAATAAGTTTATACAATCCTATTAGAATAGGAATATGTTTATACAATCCTATTAGAATATGAATAATTTTATACAATCATATTTATAATAGTAATAGGAAGACAAATAGAAATAGGAATAGTAAATAGTATCCTACTTGGAAAGGATTGTATTTTAGTGTCTATAAATAGGGTCTTAATGTAATAATATAGACACAACAACAATTCAATAATATTCTTCTCCTATATTTCTCACATGTATATTTATTTTAGGGGTAATACAATATTTAAACCATATATCAATGTTTGTTTCATTTGTGAATCACAGAAAATTAATACAAACTGTATTTGTATATTTATATTAGGGGTGATACAAAGTGTATCTCTGTATCTATGCTTTAATTTCAATGTTAATATGTGTATTTATGCGCGAGATTGTGAGAATAAAAAGAGAGGCGAACAAGATTTGGGAGAAAGAAAGAAGAGATTGTGTAAATGTGTATCTTAGTTTCAATTGAGATACATGTTGTATATAAGATACAACCTGCTCGCCTCCTCTTATCTATCTCTCTTGATCTCACTCATCTCTCTTATCTCTCGATCTCGATCTCGCTTACCTTTTTCCTCTTTAAAGTTGTTGCTATGGATAGTAATTAGGCACACTGCAATTATTAATCATAATTATGGTCCAAACTATAGCTATCACTGAAAATTATCTAAGTTTCATTTTTTTGTAATGACACAACAAAATCAAATACACAGTTTTCTCAGTCTTGTATTATGAATTCATACGGATGAAGTACATAATATATTGAACAATAGCAATAAAAAATTTAATGTAATCCAACATGTGAAATTGAAGAGGCTAGAGTGTACACATATCTTATCTCTACCTTTGAAAAAGAAGAAAGACTGTTTCTAATAAACCCTCTCGATTGAACAGAAGATGAAAAAGACCCTCCAGGTCATTTATGTGTTTTTCCTTCTGTGTGTCATTTAGAGTGTTCATGTAGTGATCCCAAGTCATTTATGAGTTGCTGTGACTGACAGTTTGGTCACCTGGTCGTTCGTTTGGTTATTGTGAGAGTTTTAGTGTTTTTGGAGCTTATGAACCTTGAGCGATCATTTTCAATCAAAGGTTCAAGAATATGACATCAGAATCCAATTCTGACGATTCCATCAACTCCGAAAGGGTCATTTTAAGCTAGTAGCATGGTCGGCATGACTCCTAAGGTTTTCAGTGTGAGTCGGTGTGATTAGGCGTTTTAACTTTAAGTTTAAGCCTAAGTTTGACTTTAGTCAATATTATGAGTAAACGCGCTCGAATGAGAATTTCGTGAGTGTGTTTAGCTCCGGAATATCGAGTTTGGTCTAGATTGACCCTTCTTTTGTATTTCGAGATTTTTGATATTTTTTCGATCCCTTTTGTGGTTTTTGACTTAAAATGACATTTGAGTGTGGGATTCACTTTTTGTCAAGATGACCTCGTATGGAAATTTTGACTGTGCCATTGAGTCTAGAATATCAAATTTGGTATGGTTGCATATCTCATTTGCGTGCACGGGATTCTGAACGAGATCGGAGCACCCCATCGGAGTTTTAAGTTTTTGGAAAGTTATTGCAGAAAAATCTGCTATAAATGCAGATTTATCAACAACCATTTTCCAAACTTAAAACCCTTATAACTCTCTCATCTCTCATCCGAATTAGGCGATTCGAAGTGTGGGAGCTTCGTATTTTTGGTGGCTTCGCTGTAGAGTGTTCAGAAGTTGTTGAGTGCACGTAGTTCGAGGTAATTTCTCGATTAACCTGACTGCTGTACCTTTTTTGAGCCTTTGTTTTTGACATTCTTGTTTTGGTCATATCTCTTTCATTTTAGCTCAGTTTTGGGTGATTCGAAGTCCCATATGTTGGGAATTGTTGTGGCTTACCAAAAATGACTTCAAATTAGTTAGGAAGTGTTTGGCAAGGTCAAAAGTGACTTAAAATAAGTTAAAACGACTTAAAATAAGTCAAAAACAAAAAGTAGGTCTCCCCCTATTTTTTATTTTTTGATTTAAAAGTTATTTCAGTTTGACTTTTTATTTTTAATTTAAAAACTATTTTTTTAAGCCAATCCAAACAGGCTCTAACATGTGGTATAAAAATCTAACGTTAAGGAAAAACATGAAGAATAAAACCAATACTATGAAAATGAAAAAGAACACACCCACCTTTCTATTATTCTTATACCAAATTCAATCAACCTAATCATTTTTTCAAGCTAATCTTCCACCTTCACACGTTTCAACTAATTACATAATATATTGAATAGCAACATAATAATATCCCACGTAATTTCACAAGTGGAGTTCATAAAAAATAGCGCGTACATAACTTTTACCTCTTATCCTATGAAGGTAAACAAACTATTTTGGTAAAACTTTAACTCAAATATACGTAACAGATTGAATTACACATTAATACCATCAAAGATTGTAACGAGCAATAATTAACTATTTAAATTCACTTTTAATAAAAAAATTTACCTTGAAAATAATATTTAAGAAAACAAAATTAAGAGGCAATAATTTGGTATAATAATAACACCAAATAAAACCCCTAATCAAAATGGTAAAGTTAAGACGCTCTTTAAAACCCTCATGAGAGCCGTTTTTCTGTACTTCTCATCTCCGCCACACCGAATCCAAAAAAAACCCTAAAATGATTGCATAACACAATCTTCTCAAATTTCAAAGAATTTGATATACTGCTATACTCATTTGCATATATATTTTTCAAAACAGTTGTGAATTTGGTTTGGTTGGAGATGGTATCGAGTTCTAAACCGGAAAGTGGGACTCATGTTCTATCTGCCGGCGTACGGGAAATACTAGAATCTATCAAGGAAGTTGTTGGAAATCACTCCGATGCTGATATATATGTGGCTCTTAAAGAAACTAACATGGACCCTAATGAAACTGCTCAGAAATTGCTCAATCAAGGTGGTTGCTTCGACCCCTTTTTGTTTTTTTTTGTTGGTTTATGCTTAATTTGAGCTGAATGGGTATAGAGGATTTGTACTTGCCTATTGTGACTAGTTTGTGATTGAAAAGTTGGTTTTTTGATTTCTTGTTTATGCTGCATTTTGTTTGATCAAATTAGTACAATTAAGGACCCTTTTGGCCATAGATTTTGGAGGCATTTTTTTTGGACAAGTATCGGTTTTATCTAGTTTTTGGGAGGCTAGTTTTCAAATCCCAAAATCTGCTTCAAACCTATTTTTGGGCTAAAATACAAAAAAAGACTAACTTTTTGGTGTTGCATTTCATTTAATGTTTGCTGCCCGGTAGTAGGAGTTTTGTTAGAGGCCATTCTTGGATTATGAACTCAAATACTTTGTTTAATGGGTAGGGACTAGGGATTTAATGCAAATGCGTAAGGACATTTTCAGATATATGTTTCTTTGTTAGAGCTTGCATGTACTGTCAAATTGGTGCATCGGCCACTGCCTTTTTTGGAAGTCTTGGAGAGCGGGAAATGGAGGCTTTGGTATTATTGTCAGCAGTGGCGGAGCTAGAATTTTGTCTAAGGGGTGTCAAAATATAAAGAAATAAAATCGTGTAGAAGCTAAGAAGTGTCAATATGTAATATATATACATAAAAAAATATTTTTATTCTAGCTACACAACATAATTTTTTGACGAAGGGGTGTCGATCGACACCCCTTAACTACATGTGGCTCCGCCACTGATTGTCAGTAGGGTTTGGAGGTTGAGTATTAAGGTAGTTGAGGTTCTGTTGGCTGTTCTATAGGATAGGTTTGGTGGTCGTATTTGGACCTTCTTTCTTACCAATGGTAGTAGTACTATTCTTGTAGTTTCTTATTCTTCAATTTTGGTTACCACCTATGTTTTTTGTGCTTCGATTATCGCGTTATTTTGTTGTCATTACCGATCTTTCCATTTCACATTATTTTGTTGTGTTACTGCCCTTATTTCTGTGTTCTCTTTTTTCAAATGCTGGGAACTGTTTTATATTATCGGGAACAACTTCTCTACCTCTATGAGGTTAGGGGTAAGGTCTGTGCATACTTAACCCTCTCTAGATGCCACTTGTGGGATTACACTTGGTGTGTTGTTGGCACTATTGTCAGTAACTTGGAATGGTTTTATATTCATCAATGTTCTGTAGCAGTTAGGTTTGACTATTTGCTCATTGGTGTACTTCATCATTGATGTAAAGTTCCTGCAAGTTAATTTTATATATAATGGGCTACTGTAATTATTCACATGCATCAGAAAGGGGAGATGTGGTGTTAGTTATAAGGATTTAAGTTATATACCATGTCATTGTATGTAATATAGTTTATAACAACAACAACAACATACCAAGTTGAATCCCTCAAAGTGGGGTCTGGGGAGGGTAGAGTGTAACATACCTTACCTCTACCTCTTGGAGGTTGAGAGTATATAGTTTACCTTCCTAAATTTTCAAATTATCAATCCACACTTGAATTGTAGTTGGCTCTTTCCTATAAGATGGTAAATATTCTTTCCACCATAAGTACATAAAAGTTAATTGCTTAATCATAGTTCAGCTTTTCTTCCTAGAAAAGTAGAAAACTGATGTGCCCATGGATTATTATTACTCCATATTATTATTATTATTTGGTTTTGGTGTTCTGATGGATATCATTGAGATTTCTGCATTTTGGTGCTGGTTTAAGCCTTTGCAGTTTCTCCAATATGGAACAATCTGTATTCACCAGAAAAAATCATCATCTTTCCCTTAATTCTCTGATGTGAAGTGTGCCTAATGCTTCAGTTTTTTCTTTCAGATCCATTTCATGAGGTGAAGCGAAAAAGAGACAGAAAGAAAGAGGTAAATATTTTCAAACTGTTCTGTGGGTCTAGTTCTTATGTGATGCGCTTTGCTGATTATTATTGTTGATGTCCATTGCTGTCAAGCAAACATTTGATACTTTTTTTTTTTTTGGGTAAAATCAGTCAATTCTAACTCCAAGGAAATTGCATGTTTCTTTCTCTTGTTGAAGTTGATCTCTAAGATTGATAGTGTCCTCTAAACAATGTACAATTGTCGATTGCACTTATTTTGTTATTTTACTACAGTTTTTATCTTTATTCTAACTGAAACTATCTTTCGTCTTGCTTCAGAACCATGGGTATAAAAGTTCTACTGCTCCAGAAAATGGAAGTCATTCAGAGCATGGTGCACAGGAAATGAGGGTCAACACACACATCAATCATAACATCCGAAGAGGGAGCTACAATCGAACTGCTTTACCTGGTAATTTGATCTTATGTCAGATTTAAGTTTCTTATGTTTACCTTAATCTTGATGCCCTTTTATGAATGAAATACCTTATTTTATCAAAAAAATGTTTTGTAGTACTGTAAGGTCCTAGATCTCCTGGGGAGGTGCTGGTTGTGGGATAGAATACATTGAGCCTTCTGCAATGCAATAGAATACATAACACTTTAGTTGCTGAAGGATGATCTCGTATAGAGTGTTTTAAAGCACCCATGAGCTTCTAGATGTTTGTAAATGTTGTTCTATTGGTGGAGGAAAGGGCATTAGAAGTGCATCAGTTGTATGAAGAAAGCTTCTTTGTGCATGCTCGATTTTGTGCTGAGAACCATGTCTTAAGGTGGTAATCAGATGCACATTTAGTATATATCGGTGTGGAGACAGGGATTAAGGTCTTTGCAATCTCAGTCGTAAGTGCTTTTAGTGGCAATATGTAATTGCTGGCTGACTTATTTTCTTAGTTTTTTGCATTCTACGTATGGAAGACTTTAGAAAAAGATTCCTTTAATTGAAAATTTCCTCGTTACCTCTCTTCAAGAAGCTGGAAGTGAATAGATTATATAATATCTGTTCACATGGTTAGCTGCTTAGAGAAGTCAGCTTTTGTATTGGATGTTGTTGCAATGTTGGCTAGACTATGTCAAATGGGTATTGAGGTCGGTCAAATACTTTCCTTCTCTGATGTTTGTATTTCATATATCTATACATACTATGTTTCTATTGTGTCTGCTCTCTTGTTGGCACTCTACACTACCCCACTGTTAAATTCAACTCTTTTTGATAAGTAAATAAGACTTGTATTGTACTGACTAAAATAACAATTAGGATACATCAGATCGTTAGGAAACCCAGCCCCTAGCTGCTCTAATCAGCGAGCTGACACTATGATATTCAACTCTCCTGCGTACCCTGTATCTCCTGTGAATTTTGTAGTTTTCTTAGTTTTAACTGAATATCATGTTCTTTTGGACTACCACTCATTGATAGTTTGATATTACCACAAAAAAGAAAACTACCAGTCATTGATGCCAAAAGTCAAAAGTGCAGAAACGTTATGTCAGTAGGAGTCTTTAGGGCAGAGCTTAATTGAAGTGCACACCCTAGTAAAGAAACTGAGAAGCATTTTGTGTTTGTGTATATGTAGGTATAATGCAAAAAGAAAAAAAAAACTACACATACAAACAAGAATTGTATGGACAAAGATACAAATGTGTAATGTCCATTAAAATAAGAAGAAAAAATCCGTAAGTTAGTTGAAATAAGTAAAACCATTCTCTTATCTTTTTTCTTGGTAAAATTAATTAGCACTTGTGTAATAAAACATATAAGTAGTAAAAACCATGTCAAAGATGTGCTAATACTGGACTGTAGTTTTTAATTTCTTAATTAAGATATTCCGACTGCTTGAGACTCTTAATTTTTCGTAATTGAAAACATATTTCTTTTTCGTTTTATCCAACATTATTTTCCTATATATTTCTTAAAAAATTAATGTTTTACTTTTTCAGCTAGATTTTCTTGTGATGCTTAAGCATTACTTAAGTGCATCTTTTGACAATAGCACTAGTGATAACTGTATCTCCTTTTCTTCAGTTAATTTCTGGTGATCGTATAACATACTTATTAGTTGTTTGACTTATCTCTAGATGCAGGATTTACTCGAGAATTCCGTGTTGTGCGAGATAATAGAGTTAACCAAAATGTCAATAGAGTGGTAAAGGCTGTCCAGACTTCTACATCTGCTGAACCAGCGATTTCAAATACTTATGTACAGAGGTATATTGTGCTCTCTTGTTTATAATACAGTAATATTTTCCATACTTAGAGAGCACTGGCTGATTAAAGTAACGTAAGTATAGTACGTTGACCTTCACATGATATTTTGATCAAATATTCGCTTTCTAAGTTAGACAATATCCAGTGAGCTGTTAAATTAAAAGGTGGACCTGGAATTGATTAATGCTGTGAGATGTTTACTTTGGAAGTTGAGGTTTTTTTCCCTACAATATTCATGGTTCATATCTTGATGTTTGAGTTAAATGGTGATCAATTTCTTATGGTTAACAGCTATTTACCCCCCTCTTATCCCTTTGCCTTTTATTTTGGGCACAACTTTGGGGCTACTGGCAATATAAACCTGCCAATTATGTTCATGTATGTGTAACCTGTTTGTCAGTTCTGCATATTTCAATCTTCTTTGCATTTAGAATTAAGGAAAATTGAACACCTCTCCCAATTAATTTTTAGTGGGTCTACCTTGATAATATACCATTTCCATCTTAAATCAGATTAATTCCTATGACTAACATGAACACTAAGAAATATTGAACTGTGGGATTAATATACTTAAAATTATAGTTGAACAGGCAATTAATCAAATTTAAACATAATAGTTAACGGGTAACGTAGTCTAGTTGACATGTGCTTGTTTACTGTTGTTATTGCATGTGTAATGATTCCCTATCTATGTCATGTCTAATACATTTTTTGGTACTCTTTTTCTAAGATATCCAGAAGCCATCGATGCATATTGACTGTTATCCTTTTATCCTACTCAAATTGAATGAATGTAGACACCTTTTATCGTATAACCATTAATTTTTGTTGATTTTCGACCTACTTTGGCCATTCACTATTCACGGATATATTGTACCTTAAATATCACTGTGCCACACTATCATGAGAATCATACCTCTATTCATGTACCTTAGAATTTTGCTTTTTTACCTATTATCTTTAAAGCCTAAAACTCCTAAAAGTTCTTTGGTTCGGCATTGCCAACATATCTTCTTTGCTTTTTTACCTATTATCTTTAAAGCCTAAAACTCCTAAAAGTTCTTTGGTTCGGCATTGCCAACATATCTTCTTTGATGTTTTGTGATCATTTTTACTGCATTTGCTGTATATATGGTATAGGATGTTGAGTCTGAGCTAGTAATGTATATGTTTTTCTTGTTGGAATTTGCAGCAGTTCAAAGGGGACCTCTGGCAATACTCTATCCAGTGGGAGTCGTTCATCTCAGACTCCAAATAGGAATTCTCAACATACACACTCTAATGATGCTAATTTAAGTAGCACTAATGGTCAAGGTTTGTCTGGAGAAATGCATGCATCTGTTTCAAATGCTGCTTCACAGATAGGAGGGGTGAAGCCAAATGGTTCTCGGCCACATTCTATTACATCATCTAGCAATTCTGTCATTGGAGTTTATGCATCTTTTTCAGATCCCGTTCATGTACCATCTCTTGACTCCAGACCGGCTGCAAAAGTTGGTGCTATTAAGCGTGAGGTAGGGGTGGTGGGTGCTCGTCGCCAGTCCGCTGAAACTTTGCCAAGTCCTCATCTTCACAAAGCAGGTCATCTTCAAACTCTCACATGGAGCAGGCCCGACAGGATGTTGGTAACTCTAAAGGATCACTCCGACCTTTGAGCTCAAATTCTAGAAGTGACCAGAGTGGAGTATCTGATTCCCCTAAATCCAACTTGCCAATGAGCAAGTCTCTCTCGGGAAATCAACATATTAACAGACTGCATCAATCTGTGGGTCATCAGAAAGGTATGTGCTTCATCTTAATATGAATCTTTTTTTTTTCTTGCTGCTATTATTTCAATTGGTTTTGGGGCATCCTAATAAAGAAAAGGTCATTCAGTTCCTACTCGTGTGAAGAATAGGGTTAAAGTAAGCAGGAGAATAAGAAGAAGGGGGGGGGGGGGGGGGGGAGTGCGCTCAAAGTTACCATCTCCATCTGATTTAGTGCATAAATGGTTTCTGAATGGTGCGCTGTGCCTGCCTCTTTCTGCATGTGCTCAGTTTCTAGATCAACCTTACTACATTTTCTTTTTTTGTCCGTATATAGCTGTTCAGTGGAAGCCCAAGTTAACCAAGAAGTCAAGCGTTACAGATCCCGGGGTTATTGGAAAACCTTCTGAAGATGTCTCTTTAACTAGTAAGTCAGAAGACTTGGAAAAAGAAGGATCTCAGTTGCAAGATAAGATGTCAAGGCTAAACATCTCAGAGAATGTGATCATAGCTGAACATATTCGTGTTTCTGAGACTGACCGGTGTCGCCTGACCTTTGGCAGCTTTGGAGCTGAATTTAAATCTGCGAAAGATTTGGAAGAAGAATCACAGACCGAGTCATCAAGGTTAGTGATGTATAAGTCATACTGTTCTGTCCTGGTAAATTTGTTTATTTCTGTTTACTTTGATACAAAGCAAAAAAAATAATAATCGAGAATGGACTATATATGGAGAAAACATGTAGTTTCACGCCAAACATATTAGCCCAGTGTGATACATGACTCAAAAATGTGTATGACCACGATAACATCAACTTGATATTTGTATCGATCACCTTGTAATACACATTAATTATCAGGAAGATTTTTTCTAAAAGTATTCTTAGTCACATAAGATCAGCGTATGTGATTCTCATTAAAACTTGTTATGCTTCCACAATATTGTGAAAGTGGGAAGCCCTTAACTATAAAGTTGAAAGACCAATTTGTCCATTGTTAGATATTTTCTCTCTAAAAAAGGAGAGGACGAGAAAGCTACATACTTGGTTCCCCAAATGTCCAAAATACCTTCAACTGTGAATTAGGAGTATAATAAGACTTAATACATAGCCAACTCCTAAGCTGTGTTCCAGTTGAGCACCTCAACTTCTAATAAAGTGTTTCAGCTAAACGGTTCTATTAGACTCTCAAGTTTGATGAGTATGATTAACAGTTTATCCTTTCAGAAAATGTTGAACTGCGCTTCGATAACCTAATAAAACATGACAAACAGAAGTACAAAAAGACAAAAAAAGAAGAGATTTTTAAAAAAAAAAAAGAAGTACAAAAAGAAGATTAAACAAATCAGGTTAATGTTAAAGGTAGAACTTGGGCCCGTGTGCAGTATGGGTCTATCGTTACTAGTATCCTTTAGAAGGGAATGGAGAAGGCTGTCATTTTATTTAGCAAGCTATGTAACAGCCTAAATACCCATTGTAATCCGCCAGACAGTATAGGCAGTAATAAGTCATACATGCATATATTTGCCGCCGCAATGATCTTTGATGCCTTCTGTTTTCAAATCCACTACTTTTGTCTTTCAATAGGAAATTGTGAACGGATGTTTTTGTTTCCTCCCTTGTTAAGTTTGAATGTTGGATGTTTACTGATTGTGGAAATGATTCAAATTTTGTGGTAGACTGTTGGTTTTGGTTTCTGAATCTTCCACTGATGATCCTGTTGGGAGCAAGCAATTAGATTTGGCTGATGATCGCGTTCAGATTCCAGAGTCTACTTCTCCTGGATCTGATGTAATTTTAGATCAGAAGCTGTCAGACAATAGAGAGTGTTCAAGTCCCGAGGATTTGGGTAATTATGCAGATGTTGGGTTGGTTCAAGATAACAGTGCATCATATACTCCCCCAGAGTCTCAACAGCAGCAAAATGCTTCTAATTTATCAAGTTTCTCGGTGAGTTTTGTTCTCTTTGGTTTGGTCATGTAATTCGGTTTGTGCTATTTTTTCTAATGTTCTTTTTTTATTTCTCTGATCCTTCTCCTCTTCTATTTTTTGCTTTTGCATGGGATGCAAGCAGGCCTATGATCCCCAAACTGGGTATGATATACCATATTTTAGACCTGCAGTAGATGAAGCTCTTCGCGACCAGGGTCCCCAAGAGGTAAAATTGAATTTTCACTCTCTTTTTAACTGCTTAACAATCATTATGCCTCTCTTCTCTTCAAGTGCCAAATTGCGGTCCTGACTTAGAGATATATCCATCATATTATCTACACTGCTGGACCTCTTTTTTTGATAAACCACACCTTTGGACTTTTATCTGAGTGCATGTATGAATTCATTTGTACTTTAGGTTGACTTTATTCTGTGATATTACAATATTTTATGTTTTCTGAAATTCAGGCCCTCAGTTCACACGCTGCAAATAGCATGCCTGCATCATCAATTCCAATGGTGCAGCAAGTACAACAGCACCAACCAATTGCACAGATGTATCCCCAAGTTCATGTTTCCCATTATGCTAATCTTATGCCATACCGCCATGTTTTCTCTCCTGTCTATGTTCCTCCAATGGCTATGCCTGGCTATTCTAGTAATGCTGCTTACCCTCATCCGCCAAACGGTAGCAACTACTTGCTGATGCCTGGTGGTGGCTCCCATCTTAGCGCAAATGGACTCAAGTATGGAATCCAACAGTTCAAGCCTGTTCCCACAGGCAGTGCTTCAGGGTTTGGAAATTTTACTAGTCCAACTGGCTATGCTATAAACACTCCTGGTGTAATTGGCAGTGCAACAGGTCTTGAAGATTCATCTCGGATGAAGTACAAGGATGGTAATCTCTATGTTCCTAATCCACAGGTAAATATCCATTTTTCCTTTCACTTTTATGATTCAACTACAGTTTTTCACATAGTCTGATATTTATGGAATACAACAATATCCATTGCCATACCATCAATTACTTACCCCAAAGAATAAAAGGAGAAAAAATCAATGGTCTCATAGAAGTATCCGTGCTAAGACCAACCTTTGTAATGTCTGCCATTTCTTTAATTTCCTTACAGCCAAGTAATTTTATTGTGATTCCACCGCCTTCATTTCCCATCCTAAGACCAACCATTGTAATGTCTGCAAATATCTTAATCACACTACTATCTTGTTCTTTGTAATTCTGGTCTTCTTAGTGCTTATTAGAGAAGATGAGCTCACCTTATATACAGAAATAGGCCTAGGTCTTGAGGGAGGTTGGACCAAAGGGATCGTGCTGAACAGAGGAAACTATAGAGAACAATTTTGTGGTACTTGGCTAGAAAGGGGAGAGAACTCGAGAGACTCACATGGACAATAATATATCAAATTGTGTCTGGGTTGGCCTAAAAATCTTAAGATTTGGTCTAACCAGTCAAAGTTCCTCAGGGTTCAAATTATGGTTTAGTCAAAGTTCCTTGGGGTTTAAATTATGGTTTGACTCAAGTAAAGTGGTTAAGCTTTTAAAGCTTAGGCAGTCTAACTAAGGTTTAAAACAAATGCATATTCATTGGGTTTAAAATATGTGTCTGCCTGTCATTTTTGCTAATGCCAAGGTAGGACAATGTAGGACAGGGACATTTTCCTTTTTTCGAAGTGTGTTAATGTGTAGACTGCTGACCGATGTCTTATTGCTGTTAGAACCACAGAGACGTATTTACCATCTTTCACAAATATTCTGCTATGGAAGCTTCTAATTTGATATTGATATGGTCCTTTGAATATTGGTTGACAGGCAGAGACATCTGAAATGTGGATGAATCCAAGGGATATTTCTACTATGCAGTCGGGATCATACTACAGCATGTCTGGGCAAACTCCTCATGCCACATATCTCCCTTCTCACAGTGGACATGCTTCTTTCAATGCTGCTGCAGCAGCTGCTGCTGCACAATCATCCCATATGCAGTTTCCGGGATTGTATCATCCACCTCAGCCCGCTGCAATGGCTAACCCTCATCATATGGGCAGTGCCATGGCTGGAAATGTCGGGGTTGGTATGGCTGCAGCTGCTCCCGGAGCTCAAGTGGGTGCGTATCAGCAACCTCAATTGGGTCATCTGAATTGGACAGGGAACTTCTGAAGAATGAATAAATGTCTGTTAATTTTGGCCCTATTTTATGTGGGATTACATTAGCTATAGAATTTTCATTTTCTTGTGGAATGGGAAGCACATAGTATTTCCAAATCAATGCTTCAATGTCAATATTTCCCCATGTTTAGTGTCTTCATGGTCAAGTAGCCCTACACTATCCATTTTCCTTGTTGGGTTAAGCACATATTGTGTTAGGTTGACGGTATAACTTTGTCATAGGATAAATTTATACCATCAACCAAACACAATATAAATTTTATCCCAAGCTTAATCGTGCTCTTTATCCTAATTCCTATGTAACAACTCCTTTTAAATATCCCAACTCATGCATATTCTGACAAATTTAAATTTAAAACACATACATTTATTTGCGTGCTTTGGTATTTTTGGATTTAAATTATGTAATGATATATGGGTACTATCATAAAAAATAAAAACTTGCAAAATGCAAATCTCTTTTAGAATATATGTACATGTCTTTAAAACGTATTATTCAAAAACAAGAAAAGTAGCAACACATGAAAATCATAGTAAAAGACTTTGAGCACTTTGAACCTGTTTTAGATCAATTCAAAAGAAGGTCAAACACACAACCCCTCAAACTTGCCCTCATTTTTCATTTTGGCACTCCAACTTAGCCTTGTTTCATTTTAACCCTTAAACTCTATTTTTTCTGTACCATTTAAACACTTATACTATTTTTTATGATTTGTTTTTATTTAATTGCAATTTCTTATTTTTTTTAAAAATAGACGTGTGCCTGTTAATTTTCGTAAAAAAATTAAACTTTCGCGAACGAACATAAAAGTTTTCATAATATTATTTTTTGATATTTCTCTGTATTTTTGCATGAAAATAAATTGACAAAAGTTCTTTGATTTTCTTTCTTAAACATTCAATTAAATTAAATAGCACTAATTATTTATTTTTTCTTATCATCTAGGCTATCTAAATTTAACGCAAATACTCACTTTTAATTTTTAATATAAATCAATACGAATAAAAAATCCCATCTTCAAAAAGACTCGACTGACTTTGTTAATAACACTACTAAAAAAAGACTCTTGTTCATTGCTAATAACACAACTAAACAATGTTAAAACTCAACAGACTTTGTTAAGTTGTCGGTGATTTTAAAGAAAGAAAACCAATACAATTTCGTCGGTTATTTTTCACACAGAACACTCTTAAAAAGAAATTATTATTTTTTAAAAAGATTTATTTTTGTTAATTTTTAATTTTTTAACTAAAATTAACTAACACATGTCGATTTAAAATAAGAAGTTGCAATTGAAAAATATATATAAAAATAAAGAAATCATAAAAATAGTATTTCGTGTTAAAATGGTACATAAAAAATGGAGTTTAAGGGTTAAAATGGAGCAAGGCTAAGATAAAGTGTTAAAATGAAAAATGTGGACAAGTTAGAGGGGCTATATATGTGTTTGGCAAAAACAAAAACAAAAATATAAAAATAGGACTCTTTTAAATACATACTACTTATTGAAACCCTTACACGATGAAATATATAGTTCAATTTAATACGAATTATCATTTTTTATAATTTTATTAGTAAATTAGTCTGTATATTTTCTTTACTTATAATTTCTTTATAATTATTTTTAAAAAAATATTGACAAATAAATAATCATTATTAGTTAAATTTAATTTAAAACTTCATTACCTTTTATAAAATTCAAAAATGGGGTAAATGCTTTTATTATATTATTAAAAAAATGTGACATGACATCCCATTAGGAGAGAGAAGTATATTTTGAGGAAAATAGAAATAGTTGAGGTGATATTGTGATCCTAAAAATATACAAAAATAATATTATGAGTCAAATTTTCAAACATGCATGACTATCTAAGGAATTTACTCTCAAATTTAGTGTATATGACTTATTTTGAAGGTTTAAATATATTTGAGACATGTGATTAAAGGTGCTCAAGAGTCCTTTTACCATTTCACCAATTGTGCTTAAATTTTTTTACACTCACTAAATAAAAAATACAAGGTATATTTATTAAGTTAGCTTCTATTTAATAAAAAATAAATATTGTGCACTTTTTAATTAGGAATTATCTAAAAATAATTATCAACTTAATCTCAAATTAAATTCCTAAAATAATAATTATTGTTCCTTGAGTTCTTAAAAAGGAATAATCTAGAATATTTGAATATCTTCCACCAATATAGTTTTATTGTTTCAATTATACATTAATTAAATTCAATAAATAAAAGGTAGAAATGAAACATATGCACGGTAGCAAATTTGACTTTTCAAGTTACTTATAAATAGCTTGCACATGTACTTACGACTTAAAATATTGAAAGAAAAATTACCATTATTTTCTCTCTTACCTTTCTATTTAAGTTTTAATATATTATTTTCTCTTATTTTAATTTAGAATAGATATATACCATTATATTCTAAACATGGTGTCAAATAGCAATACAATTTTTGTATATTTGTTTTTAAGTAGTAGAAGTTATATTATCTTACTTTTCGAGACAAAACAAACATCAGCGAAAAATTATTTCTCAAAAGTTTCTACTTTTTGTTATTCATACAAAGTGGGATATATGAATTAGTTCTGCTTACACTCTGAAGTATCTTCGTCAAAAATGAGGACACATAAAAAATTGAGTGAGTTTATCGAAAAACTATCTTCGTGTTTTGAAGAATACTAAGATCGTCCGTCACAATTTCATTACAGGAGATGAATTTATGAAAAAGAAATTAGTTCAATTGGAAATCCAAGATTGGAAAGTTGGAGTAAATGGTGAAAACCTTGCAATGCAAAAAAGGAGTCATCGTCTGTTTCTTAACAATCCGAAAGAAATTCAGGATGACACGTAATGAAGTTGTTAATCAATTGGAAGAAGAGGTTAATAAAGATAATTTTAACATGCTAAGGTCTGGTGAAGACTTTGGCTGTACAAGTTGTATCACGCGGCTCAAGTTAATTAGTGGCTAAAGACAAAAATAAATCGGAAGTTTGACTTTTAATTATTATTTTTATTTTTTTATATATGAGATTCAAAAATTTTTTTGATAATTTTTTTTATGGTCTTAAACTAAAGATATATATACTAAAATATTTTTTAATCTTGTGCCCTTAAACATATCACGTGGAAGTTAAAATTAAAAATTGATCCAAAAAAAGAAACATCTTTAATGTTTCGAAACAAACTAAAAAAGATAAATAAATTAAAAAATATAGTATATTTTTTTTGTTAAAAAACTTATAATAATTTTATTATTACTAAAAAAAATAAAGGCTCTACGAATTTGGATATGCCTCATTTTTGAAGGCATTGAGCCCTCGAATATCACAAAAACCCTTTTATGAATCGGGTAAGAAAAACGTGTAAATGATTCATCATTTACTTGCTGTATGTTGTATGCCGTATTGAACCTGAGCTTTTGTTATGTTCATCGGCGTTGGCGCTGCATCTTCATCATGATTCCTCAGTTGTATGTCGGCTTATATGTAAATACGACATTGTGGAATGATAATTATGATTTCGTAAATTCTAATGTTCTTTGTCATAGCATAAATTTGTATCGTCAATCAAATACAATATAAATGTTATCCCAAACTTAATCGTGTACTTTATCCCGTACGAAACAACTCCTCTTAAATATCCCAACTCATGCATATTCTGACAAATCTAAATTTAAAACACATACATTTGCATGCTTTGGTATTTTTGGATTTAAATTATGTTTTGATATATGGGTACAATCATCAAAAACAAAAACTTGCAAAATGCAATTCTCTTTTATATATATATATATGGCTTTAAAACTTATTATTTTAAAACATGAAGCTATACATGAAAGAGAAGTAGCAACACATGAAAATCAGAGTAGAATACTCTTGAGCACTTTGAATCTGATTTAAATTTATAAATCATATATTACTGGGGCGGCTCAACGTAGTTGGGGGCCTAAAGTGAAATTTCAATTCGAGGCCTAAAATATAAACAAACTTCGTATACACATTTATTCAAATTTTATTTCTATAAGCAATAAGTTGACAAATATTGAATAAAAATAGGCAAAAGTACTCATTTACGTTACCTTCTCAAAAAAAAAAAAAAAAAAAAAAAAAAAAAAAAAAAAAAAAAGTACTCATTACCCCCCTGAATTTGAAGCCTTTTATACAGTGTACACCTAAACTAAATTTCATTTTAATTACCCCCAAATTTGTTTATTCCTCCGTCGCGTACACCTTTATTGTCCACCTGCTCCTATTGTCACTACACGCGCGCGACAACTGGCAAAAGTGGTGACATGGATGTCCACATGGATTTCCACCTAGATAAATAATAGCCACCTAGATAAATTAATATGACAAAAAATAAATATCAAACCTTCTCACCTAAAACTTTCGGACTAAGCTTCTCACTAAAACTTTCGGACTAAACCCAAAACCTTCAAGAAATTAATAATTAGTACCGGAGAACTCAAATTAAATGTTAGCACAAGACTTTTATTGTTGGGAATAATATTTATTCATTGGATAGTTTTTCTTAAATTTACTCATTGCTTAAAAGTTATTTTTGAATAAGGGCTGATTTTCCAGAACTCCTTCTGGATTTGGGTTTTTCTATACGTGAAGTTGGTCGATTAAATTTCAAATTTGTCTGAAATTCTTACCAAGTAAGTGTTAATCTTTGTTTCCTTTACTTTTCATTTACATTTTGCCCTATTTTTCGTTTAAAATATGCCAAATATTAAAGAAAATGAAGATTTTACGTTTTTTTACCGTTGTAGCGTTATGATGTGGCAAAAAATCACTTCCTCACGTGCCTAGTAGGGTGTGTTGTCAATTTCTACGCCAGGTGGACGAAAAAGGTGTACGCGACGGAGGAATAAACAAGTTCATAGGGGTAATTAAAACGGAATTTAGTTTAGGTGTACACCGTATAAAAAACTTCAAGTTCAGGGAGGTAATGAGTACTTTTGCCATAAAGATAAGAGTTAGAACCATAGAATTTCATGAAGTTGATGACTTGGTATACCTCATTTTAATATGCTTGAAGCTAAAATTTAAAAAAAATAAAAAAAAATTTGTAATTCACTTTGTTCAACACTTTTCATTATTAATTCTTATTTTTAACAAAGTACTAAATATGTTAAAGTGGGTAAAATAATAAAATTTTAAAATATTATACTTTTAATCATAAATAATCAATTTTTTCTATAAAATTTTTAACAAATAATTTATTCTTGATAAAAATTTGGGGCCTCAAAAACTTGGGGGCCTAATGCATAAGTCTTGTGTTACAAAACATAGAGATGCCGCCCCTCATATATTATTAAAAATGGGAAGTTCCTATCTTCAAAATTAGATTACCATTTTGCTTCTCCAATATACCAAAATTTAATTAAATATCTAATTAACTAATAATATTTTATTTATATAATGGTTGAATTTGGAATCCAACCTTTGCACTTTAATTCTTTATATGACATTATAAACTTCCTTACATTTTAAATAAAGTCCAGAAATAAGCCGATTAACTATTTTTTCCTTGCTTTTCTCCTTTCATTCACTATATTTAAAGCCTACAACTCTCCATATTAAACAAAAAAATGAAACTATCCCGTAGTTTCTCCTGAGCAAATCTCAAATGACAACAATTTTATCAAAATACTTACAACTTATTTAAAACCTATAATTTAATTTGTCAAGCAACATATAAATATAGAAGGTTAACGGCCGAGTTAATATCTCAGATGGTCACTCAATTTTGAGTTGTTCACTTAGAAAATCACTTAACTTTTGTTTTATAACTCAAAAGTCACTCAACTATTGGCGTTTTACTTAGAAATTCACTCAACTATTGATATTTCACTTAGAAGTCACTCAATCAATTTAAATAATTTTTTCATAATTTTTTTTGAAACTTAATTTTTATTTTAAACTATTTTTCTAAATAAATAATAATATATCTATTTTAATTATTTCATTAATCCGAATTATTTAATTATAATTTCTTTGAAAATCGTACAGTAGCAATTGACCCTCTAAAAATACCTTTTCTGTTTTTTTCAATTCTATAGCTTGAATTAAATATGTTAAAAAATGATCCAAAAAATAAGAAGTTGGAATTGATAAGAAGTAATAAAAAAACTACGCAACACAGTATCAATTTTTCATTTTTATTTTTTAAAAAATAGGTTAAAATTTTTTTTCAACAAAGTTCAATAAAATAATTAAAATAAGCATCTTATTAATTTTTAATTTTTTTTTTGTATTTTACAAAATTTAATGAAAAGATTATTTTAAATTTGTTGGGTGACTTTCTAAGTAAAATATCAATAGTTAAGTGACTTTTTAAGTGAACTATTAATAGTTGAGTGACTTTTGAATTATAAAAAAGTTGAGTGACTTTTGAAGTGAACAGTTCAAAGTTGAGTGACTTTCTAAGTGAATAATTTAAAGTTAAGTGATCATTTGAGATATTAACTCGTTAAGGGCCAGAACAATAAATAATACTAAAATTTCAATTGAAGTGATCGTGCTCTTCAGATAATATATAAGGTATCCAAAGACCTTGCTATGTAACTATCCAAAATTGTTATATTCTAAAAAATTATTTGTTCCTTTTACACCTACAAGGTTGCAACTGAAGACATATATACAATAAGCCGACAAGGCTGTAAACGAAAAGTTGAATAGACTCAATAGAGTATGTCCATAAGTCTCTACGAATACTACAACTCAAATGGTTAGGAAAAGTCCCCAATGATATCAATAATTATATACAAAATTCAAATATGCAAAACCTACAGACAACCAACAACTTCAAGAAGAATGAAGCTTATCAATCCTTAGTTGAGACAACACCCGAATCTAGGATTTATAAAACTATTATAACAATAAATACATACGTAAATATATCGCAACAAAAAATATATATATATTTCATAAATAATTAAGGCATTTTTCTCAAAGAGACTAAAAAATATATTTTTTTTTAATCAAATTTTAATTTAAAATCGACATTCTCGAATACAAGTGGTGTTATAATAAAACACTGCAATTTAGACTTATAAGCCTTTGATATGAGATAAATGACAACCATAAACACTCGAAGTGTTACAACATCAATATACAATATTATACAATATTTATACATTATTATGGAAAGTTATATATATATAGTCACGATCCAGACCATCGTGGTTGTCACCCACACTAACCCTCCGGTGGGAGAACCATTTATACTAATTAGCTAACCAACTTAATCAAAATACTAAAACATTTAAGTTACGGAAGCAAGTTAAATGCTAAGGAAAGAATTAGGGAGTTCCCATAAACTCCAAACAAAAGTCTAACAACTAAAACAAATGCGGAAAATAGCCCTAGAACCTGAAAGTCAATATACCAAAACTCTAACAATGAACCAAAAGTCTAAAGAAGAAGGGTTACGACCCCAAACTAAAGTACTAACAACTAACTAGAAAGTCTAAGTCCGAAACATGGACATAAACAGAAAGAGAACTCATGGCATCCCGGAAGAACTGGCTCACCCTTGAATTCGAACGATCACTGATCTTCTAAATGAGGTCTGTCAATAGCCGCTTGAAGATGCCCTGTACTCAACAAATAAAGAGCAAGTGCAGTATGAGTACACAACCACAATGTACTGGTAGGATCACACGACTATCCCACTAAGTGCAACACACATAAGACAATACAACATAATAATAACATGCATCCACCGACATATACAATATCATCATCATTTACGAACCACGTACAATTTCACATTTCTCAAGATACACAATTATGTCAACTCATTGGTCCTCTCATGGAACCCAAACCCAAATAGTTAGCATACTGGAACGTGGTACCCGATCCAATGTTTATGACAGAACGTGGCAACCGATCCCATATTTATGCCGGAACGTCATGGCAACTGATCCAAGTTAGTGTGTCGAAACGCAACACCCGATCCACTCAACAAGCCACAATCACAATCAAAAGTACATTCTTATAATCATCCAATCAAGTCATGATTCATGACATTCATCATTCATCTATCCTCATTTACAACAAGTGTGATCAACAATGCAATATTCACAAACATACACGTATTATAATGAAGTAAGAACAAACATACATCACACAATATGGAATCACAACCATCACCTACCTCGAAATAATCTTGAATCCCCTAAGAAACTTGATTCTTCTCTTTCCGGATTCATTTCGCTTGTTCTTGGTCTACAAACAATTAATTTAACACGAAAATCAATAAACAATAACTAACAATTCTATCAACCCTAAATCATACCCATGATCACCATACCCAGATAAGGGCTTTCTTCACCATAATTTCCAGATCGAAACCCTTCCCCATCGATAATTACCCATTAGATTACGTTTTACGGATCGAAAATGGATTCGGGGAGTTAAAATCTTACCTTTAGCCTCAAGAATGGTGAAAAATTGTCAAGAAAACCCCTGGGTTCGTTCCTTAGCTCTCAAGTTCGAAAATTGCAGAATAAAATATCTTTGGGGTTTATTTTCAATTTCAAGTCATGTTTGCCCCGCCGTGGAGCACTCACCCCGCTACAGTGGCTCTGCCCTGGTGGCAGAAATCCTGCCTCAGCGGCTTGCAAAGAAACAATGAGCAAAATTAATAAGACCTCATTTCATAACACACATTCAATCAACGACACTCAGAAACTATCCGTTCACGCTAAGATCAATTTCGAGAGTTCTACTCACCTGAATTCAATTTCGTAAAGTCGTACGGGTTCCTTAACGTCTTAGCTACCTACTCATGTGATCGAATTCATAATTAGATCACCCAATTGCTGTCAGATTTCCCTATACCTCACAGACTCCGATTTCGCCCAAATCTGGACTAGGTTGGGAAATCTCAAGTTATTACAAAAACATTTTTCGGCCCAAATTTTTTCTTCGTTGACTTTTCTTTAACGACAGGAACATGTCGTTAAAGTAGATACCAATTTACCCATCACTCGTTCTTGAGTGACAAAACTTAGGAAAAATAGGTTAAATAAGGAATGTCATAGTACCTGAATCGACGAACAATTGGGGAGACTTGTCTCGCATATCCCTCTCGGTTTCCTAAGTAGCTTCCTCGACTGGACAATGCTTTCATTGAACTTTCACGGACTTAATCTCCTTGGTCCTCAATTTACGCATATCACGATCAAGAATTGCAATCGGTTCATCCTCATATTAGAGTTCTTTATCTAACATAACTGAGTCCCATTTTATGATATAATTCCTGTCACCATAATATCTCTTCAACATGGACACATGAAATACCGGATGAACACCCAATATGTTTGGAGGTAAAGCCAATTTATAATAAGCCACTGGCCCCACATATTCAAGAATCTAGAAGGGACCAATGTATCGTGGACTTAACTTGCCTTTCTTACCAAATCTCATCACCCTTTTCATGGGTGATACATTAAGAAGGACATTCTCACCAATCTGTAATGTCATGTCTCTCACCTTATGATCTCGCATATTTCTTCTGTCTACTCTGGGTTGCTAAAAGTTTAGTTTGGATGCTCCTCACCTTATCTTGAGAATCCTTCACTAAATCAACCCCCAAAGGTTTCACATCTCCAGCCTCAAACCATCCTATGGGTGATCTACATCCCCTCCCATAAAGTGCCTTAAACGGTGCCATATCTATGCTGGAGTGATAACTATTATTATATGAGAACTCACACAAATGTAAGAACTTATCCCAATGCCTTCCAAAATCAATTACACATACCCTCAACATGTCTTCTAACACTTGAATAGTCCACTTTGACTATTCGTCCGTCTGTGGATGGAAGGCTGTACTAAAAGTGAGTTGTGTGCCCAATTCATCATGTAATTTCCTCCAAAACTTAGAGGTAAACTGCGTACCACGGTCTGAGATGATAGAAAGGGGCACCCCATGTAACCTCACTATCTCTTTCACATACACCTTAGCCAATTGTTCAGTAATATAATTTATTCTTACCGATATAAAATGGGCTGATTTAGTCAATCTGTCAACCACTACCCAAATAGAATCTAACCTCCCCAAAGTCTTGGGAAGACCAACCACAAAGTCCATAGCTATCCTTTCCTACTTCCATTCCGAAATTAGCATTCTTTGAAGCAAACCTGCAGGCCTTTGATGTTCATACTTTACTTGTTGGCAATTTTGACACCTAGCCTCAAACTCTGCTATATCCTTCTTCATGCCCGACCACCAATAAATTCTCTTCAAATCTCGGTACATCTTGGTCACACCCGGATGAATGGTATATCACGAACCATGAGATTCTGTCAACAATTTCTGAATCAAGTCATCAACTCGAGGAACACAAATCCTTCCTTTAAAACTGAGCACACCTTCCGCATCAAGAGTGGTCTCTTGTGCCTTACCAATCGTAATTTTCTTCTTAGGTTTATTCAAATTTTCATCCTCGAACTGTTTGACCTTGATTTCCTCCATGAATGTGGCCCTTACTTCAATGCTAGCTAACACCCCACCTCTTTCTGAGATTCCCAATTGCATGAACTTAGACTCTAAGGTCTAAATTTCCTTAGCCAAAGGTCACTTGGCTACACTCAAGCAAGCTAGACTACCCATACTAACCACTTTTCGACTCAAAGCGTCTGCCATTACATTAGCCTTACTCGGATGGTATTGGATGGTGACATTATAATCCTTAAGTAGCTCCATCCACCTTCTCTGTCTCAAATTCAGATCCTTTTGAGTGAACACATGCTACAAACTATGATGATCAGTAAACACTTCACACTTAACACCATAAAGGTAATGCCGCAAGATCTTAAGAGTAAACACTACCGCTGCCAACTCCAAATCATGTGTTGTATAATTTCTCTCATGCACCTTCAACTATCGCGATGCATAGGCTATGACAGTCTTATCCTGCATTAACATAACACCCCAAACCCGAATGTGAAACATCACAATAAACAATAAAATCTTTACCTTTAATCGGAGTGCTAGAATATGTGCGGTGGTCAAAAAAATCTTGAGCTTTTGAAAACTCTACTCACATTTTTCAGTCCATTCAAATGGTATCTCATTTTTGATCAAATTTGTCAAATTAGTGGCAATAGAAGCAAAGTTCTTCACAAATCAACGATAGTAGCTGGCGAGCCCTACAAAACTCCTAACTTCCGTCACAGAGCTAGACCGAACCCAATTTTTAACTGCCTTAATTTTTTTGGGGATCTACCATAACCCCTTCTTTTGAAACTACATGCTCCAAAATGTAACCGAAGTCAACCAAAATTCACACTTAGAGAATTTCACATATAACTTTTGTTTCCCAAGAACACCCAGAACAATACGAAGATGGTCGGCACACTCGTCCTCACTTTTCGAATATACCAAAATGTTACCAATGAAAACTATCACGAACGAATAGTGCCCATAACGGGTTCTAAACTTCGTCTTGGGCACATCCTCATGTGTAATTTTCAACTGATGGTAGCTAGACCTTAGATCAATATTAGAGAAAATTGATGCACCTTGCAATTGATCAAAAATATCATCTATTCTAGGCAATGGGTACTTGTTTCGAATGGCGACCCTATTCAATTGCCGGTAATCTATACACATCCTCATACTACCATTCTTTTTCTTAACAAACAAAACTGGAGCATCCACAGGGAAGCACTAGGGTGAATATATCATTTATTAAGAAGTTCTTGGATTTGAGCCTTAAGCTCTCTTAATTCCGCCGGGGCCATGGGATATGGAGGGATATGAATGGGGCGGGTGCCAGGTTTCAAATCAATGCAGAAATCTATATCTCTATCCGTAGGCATACCAGACAAATCATTAGGAAACACTTCTCTAAATTCTGACACCATAAGAATAAACTCAATAGATGGAGACTCAACCTCCATATCCCGAATATGAGCCAAGTAAGCCAAACAATCATGCCCTACCAGTTTTCTAGCCCGAATGGAGGATATGATCTTAGCTTGCTTAGGCTTGTACACCTCTTCCCACTCTAATTTTTCCCTCATCGGAATTTTTTGAGTTACAGACTTGATATTACAATTAAGCACAACATAATAGGGGGACAACCAAGTCATGCCTAAGATTATATCAAAGTCAGTCATATCCAAAATCACCAAATCAACCCAAGTCTAAAACCCATAAGCAAAATAGGACAATCACGATAGATATGTGTGACTATGATAGACTTTCCAACTAGGGTAAAAACATGGATGGGGGCATCAAGTATATCACAAATCATAGCAAATTTTGAGGCAAATCGCACAGATACATAAGAATAAGTAGAACTCGGATCAAATAACACATTAGCCATCCGATCACAGACAAGAATAACACCTGTGATCACTGAGTTAGATGCCTCTGCTTCGTTCTTGCCCGGAAAGGCATAACACTGAGCCCTATCATCTTGACGGGCGACTTTTCTGCCTGGCTGCACTGCACCTCTACCTGCATTACCATTTCCCCTACCTCTGCGGCCTCGCTGATTTCCTCCTCGCTCACATTGTGGACGGCCTCGACCATTATTACCATTTCCCGTGGGTACCACTGCTTTAGTTTGCTACTGCGCGGAATCCAATATGTGTGGGTGGGGACAATCTCTCCTTATATGCCAGGTTCACCATAGTTGTAACATGTACGATCAAAAGATGGACTGCTGCCGCCGAAGGTGCGGCCCCCTGGTTATCCTGAATCAAATTATGAGGTGGAGCTCCCGAATAATTGCCTGTATAGGTGGGCATAGCGGACTGAATTGGCCTTGCAGCAAGTGTTGGTCTGCATGACCCCTTGGAGTAATAACCTTGAAAGTTACCCGAGTTCTTGGCCCTTTTAGCCAATGTCTTAGCCTGACCGTCTCGCCTTACCCCCTTCACTTTCTTAACAAAGTTTGTTACCTCATTAAAGCTCCTCCCTGCAAAGGTCATATGAACAGATAATACATGCAACTCAGAATTTACTCCCAATTTAGTAGCATATCTAGACAAGGCATGGAACTTGGCCTCATAAGCAGCCACATACATACCACCTTGCCCCAAAGCCATGAACTCACCCTTCTTGCGATCTCTCAAAATCTTAGGCACATATTTCTCTAAAAACAGAGCATGAAATTGGATCCAAGTAAGTGGAAGTAAAACTGAAGATCTGCATTCCACATAAGCTCTCTACCATTGCTTAGCCTTACCTTGAAGTTGAAAAGTCACAAACTCAACCCCATGCTGATAGACAATTCACAACTTATGAACCCTCTCATAGCAATCTAGGATGAACTCATATACTCTCAAAACCATAGAACATAGGCGGTTTCAACTTCAATAACTTGGTCAACATCTCATGCTCATTACCAGTCATAACAGGACCCAATAAAGGACGAAAGAAAGCATCATTACCTAGATTCCCTCCCACCTCGGGGATAGTGATATAAATAGGAGGATTGGCGGGAGCTTGAGTTGCTTGAACAGAGGGAAGCACTCTAGGACCAACCAATCCTTTCAATAACGACATGATATGTTGAGTTAGCACTGGCTCTATGGGAGAAATACCTGTAGTCTCAACCTGTACCTCTTCCTCTTGTCCAACATTCTCCTCCTCCTTGACTTCTACATTCTTCTTTACCTCTTCATGGTGAGCAGGGGTGGTCTTATTTCTCGGAGCATCTCCAATCGGTGCTCCATCCCTAATAGGCGCAGCCCTTTCTCGGCCTCTACCCCTAGCTTTTTCTCTATCCCTACCTTGATCGCGGCCTTTCGCTGCAGATTCCTCAGTTGGAGCATTGACGGGAGCTACGGACTTGATGC
The DNA here is from genome assembly GCA_029007595.1 of Solanum commersonii. NCBI lineage: Eukaryota > Viridiplantae > Streptophyta > Magnoliopsida > Solanales > Solanaceae > Solanum > Solanum commersonii. Next base: position 6,690 of record JAJTWQ010000445.1, on the reverse strand, counting down.
CGTTGAACCTAGTGTTAACCATCTGCGGACAGAAAAGTGAAGGAGGTTAGATACCAATTTGAATTGCCAGATACCACTTGGTATCAAGTTATAGCGCGAAAGGAGACGAGAGAAGACATAGCGATTTCCTGAAGTCCTATAGCCTCTCAAAGAAAAGTACAGACGTCTTCGTACAGTTCCGCAAGACTCTACTAGACTCATTTTGGTACATCGAGATCATCGAACCTAGGCTCTAATACCAATTTTGTCACGACTCATACCATCGTGATTGACACCCACATTAACCCTCCGATGGGAGAACCATTTATACTAATTAGCTAACCAACTTAATCAAAATACTAAAGCATTTAAGTTACGAAAGCAAGTTAAATGCTAAGGAAAGAATTAGAGAGTTCCCATAAACTTTAAACAAAAGTCTAACAACTAAAACAATGTAGAAAATACGCCTAGAACCTGGAAGACAATGTACCAAAACTCCAAAGAAGAATGTTTACAACCCAAAACTAACGTACTAATAACTAACTAGAAAGTCTAAGTCCGAAACATGGACATAAACAAAAAGAAAACTAATGGCATCTTGGAAGAGCTGACTCACCCTTGAATTCGAACGATCACTGATCTTCTAAACGAGGTTTGTCAATAGCCGCTTGAAGATGCCTTGTACTCAACAAATAAAGAGCAAGTGCAGTATGTGTACACAACCACAGTGTACTGGTAGGACCACACGACTATCCCACTAAGTGCAACCTACATAAGGTAATACAACATAATAATAACATGTATCCACCAAACATATACAATATCATCATCATTTACGAACCACGTACAATTTCACATTTCTCAAGATACACAATTATGTCAACTCATTGGTCCTCTCATGAAACCCAAACCCAACCACTTAGTATACCGAAACGTGGTACCCGATCCAATGTTTATGACGGAACGTGGCAACCGATCCCATATTTATGCCGGAATGTGGCAACCAATCCAAGTTAGTGTGTCGAAATGCAAGACCCAATCCATTCAACAAGCCACAATCACAATCACAATCACAAGTACATTCTCATAATGATACAATCAAGTCATGATTCATGACATTCATCATTCATTTATCCTCATTTACAACAAGTGTGATCAACAATGCAACATTCGCATACACACACGTATTATAATGAAGCAAGAACAAACATACATCACACAATATGGAATCACAACCATCACCTACCCCGAAACAAGCTTGAATCCCTAAGAAACTTGATTCTTCTCTTTCCGGATTCGTTTCGCTTGTTCTTGGTCTACAAACAATTAATTTAACACGAAAATCAATAAACAATAACTAATTACCTGAATTACTAACAATTCTATCAACCCTAGATCATACCCATGATCCCCATACCCAGATTAGGGCTTTCTTCACCATAATTTCCAGATCGAAACCCTTCCCCATCGATAATTACCCATTAGATTACGTTCTACGAATCGAAAACGGATTCGGGGAGTTAAAATCTTACCTTTAGCCTCAAGAATGGTGAAAAATTGACAAGAAAACCTCTGGGTTCGTTCCTTAGCTCACAAGTTCGAAAATTGCAAAATAAAACGTCTTTGGGGTTTATTTCCGACTTTAAGTTGTGTCTGCCCCGCCGTGGCGGCACTCACCCCGCTATAGCAGCCCTGCCTTGGTGGTAGAAATCCCGTCTCAGCGGCTGTTGCATGGAAACAGTGAGCAAAATTAATAATTCCAAGATCCCATGTCACAAAACACCTTCAACCAACGACACTCAGAAACTATCCTTTCACGTTAAGATCAATTTCGGGAGTTCTACTCGCTTGAATTCAATTCCGTAAAGTCGTACGGGTTCCTTAACGTCTTAGCTATCTACTCATGTGATCGAATTCATAATTAAATCACCCAATTGCTACCAGATTTCCCTATACCTCACAAACTCCGATTTTGTCCAAATTTGAACTAGGTTGAAAAATCTCAAGTTACTACGAAAAAGTTTTTTGGCCCAAAATTTTTTCCCGTTGACTTTTCTATAACGATGGAAACAAGTCGTTATATATATATATATATATATATATATATATATATATATATACCGCCTCACTATTTCTTATCTAACCAACACTAATTTATTCTCTAACTAATACTACATTGAGTTAGTTACAAATTTGTGGGGATTATTAACCACCACGAATTGTGTCATTTAAAAATTAAATCTCCACAATTTAATGTAATTTGCGGAGATTATCATAACCGATAAAATAAGACCGCCACAAAAAGAACTATATAGCGGGTTAAAATACACGCTATAATATGAACTATGACAAATGTGATATTATATTTTAAGTTATCAATGACACATTTTTTTATCACTAATAATGTATTCAATTCGTGACAAATTATTATTTGTCTTAGAATTAGTTATAATTTTTGACACTAAAAGATTTCGTCACAAAAACTGAATTGTTGCAAAAGTGACAAATTAGAATTCACAGTTAAATATTACAATATTTAGCAAAGAACTCTATGTTTTAGCTAAAACTTAAAATGTTTAATCATGAACTCTATTTTGTAGCTAAAATTTAAAAATTTATCGACGAACTCTAATTTGTAGCAATTGCAACAACTTATTTTTGTGACGAAATTTTTCCATGTCCAAAATTGTTACAAATTTTAAGTCGAATAATACTGTCACAAATTAAATACATTATTAGTGACAACATAATGTGTCACTAATGACTTAAACTTTGTCATTAATGCTACATAATAAATGACGCCAAAATATTTTTTGGTGGAAAACTTTTGAGGAAAAAACTTTGCTACGAAATTGTAATTTCGTCACTAAATGGATGTTGCTCATGCATTTAAACATAAAATGTAATTTTTGTCACAAAAAGTGAATATTTAGTGACAAATTATGTATCGTACCTAAATATCATATTTGTTGCCTCTATCATAACAATCACCACGAGTGTTAACCGCTATCCCTACCACCGGCATGTATTTCATGTGTATCTCATCGGCAAATTTAAAAAATTGCTTGATGATTAAGGGACATGAACATCATCATTATATTCATTGTCACCACCATCATGTCACCACCGCCACTATCAAGACTATTATTAATCCCTATTGCATTCAACTCTACTATCACAACTAGCACCACTGCTAAATACCATAGATACATCGTTAACCACCACACATTCTTCAACCATCATCACCAACGTCTTCATTGGAACATCCACCTCCACGACCACTATCTGCCACTATCACAACTGTGGTCAATCCCAACTGCCGACTACCTCTAATACAAATTACTACCAACACATTATCAACCACCACACATTTTTATCCATCACCATCACTATTGTTAGTACCGCCACCACCTCAACGACCACTATGAACAATTACTACTGCTATGGTTAATCCCCACTGCTAACCACTTTCACCATATCAACTGGCATCTCTCAACTACCATCAACATTATCGTCAACCACTATACATTATTCAGCCACCCACCATAATTAACATTGTCAACCATTAACATCATCCAGCTTTACGATCACAACTATCACCACTATATCAATCGCCACTATCATGCTAGTCACAACAATACCAACCACTTCAATCATCAGAACTATCACCACCACCATTACTAGCCATTGAAACCAACTGTTATCACCACCACTACTATTACAAATCATCTACACTATCACTAGCGTTTTTTAATCAAATAATAATTTTATTTTATTAAATTAATATATTTTAAATATTTAAATAATTTTTTGTTTGATTTGTATTTTTATTATGTTTACAAATAAATAAATTATGCACATTCAAATATTAAAAAAACAAACAGTTATAATTATTCAGTGTTCAAATCTAAAGTCAATATTTTAATAATAATAATATATATATTCAAATTCAAACATCTTAATCTTAATAAAATTAAATGATGTCTTAATCTGATTTAATTTTAAGGAACAATACTTGTGAAAGAAAAGAAAACAACAAAATAAGTTTAACATCATTCTGTACACTATGCCACCAACCAACAACACCAATATCTTCATTTATCTCATTAGCCCTAAATAAGGCTTTAGCTAATTTGTATTTATTGAACCGACAGTTTGATTTTATTTAATTTCTTTCTTGCAAAAAGCCAAAAATTAGACTCATACATTATATTGTTTGATTGATTGGTACATAAGTAATATTATTACTTTTTTTTCCTTCATTATTTGAAAAACATACATCATGACATGTTGCCCCAAATGCAACAGTAAGAAAAACTTCTGTCTTTCATTTCTTAATTAATAAATAACTCAGCAATTATATTACAAATTAGAAGTGACTGAGAAATGAAAAATATCATGACACGTGTCGTATTTAAATACAATCTCTGATTTGCCATCCTTTGCAACTCTACCACGACACACTCCCATAAATTGTCCAAAGTATTGTGGAATAATTATTACTTAATCATATAAATTTATACACTATATTTATCAAATATTCTAATAGTTTCTGAATTTATCTGAAGTTTACTTATTCATTCTAGATTATGATATAGAGTGATTACACAAATTTTGATATCATTGATGCAAAACGAATTAAAAAAATTCTCGCTATGTTCAACAATTATCCAACCTATCGCTATATGGGAATTCAGTCTCAAACTATAACTATTTCTGAAGTTTTTTTCAAGATTTTCATAAAAAGATCAATAATTAGATAATTGCTCCTTTTGTTTCAACGTATGTGACAATTTTCAGATTTTGAGAATCAAATAAGTGGTCTTTAATCATAGCTTTTTTATATATACCTTTTAAATATTTTAAATTATTAATTATTATTATTTATAATGCTTTTAACATAGTTATTAATTATGTAAATTTTATTTTTAAAAATTTAAAAATTCTATATTCAAACAGACGGTCGAAATTAAGATGTTTGAATTTCAAAATATGGAAAATGTGCCATTGATTGAAATAGATGAGTAACTCTTATACACCTACTCTTTTTTCCAATCGAGTTGCTAGTTTTATTTTCGAAAATATGTTGTTGCCGCTAGTATGCTTGCTTAATCTTGACAAAACATTTTATATTAGAAAAATATATTTTAAAATAGTGTCTAACATAACTCAAGTTAATTTGTATATATGTTCATAAATAAATAATATTTCTATTATATTTTAACCTTATATCCAATATGTTCAAACAAAATTTCACTATTGTTTTACTCTAAATTGTTTCCCAATATTTTAGGACATGTTTAATGGAAGTTTTTAGAATGTGATCCATGAGTACTCTAATTCTCAATGTTGTTCTGTCTGAGGATAGAAATTTTTAGAATGTGATCCATGGCGACTTTGGTTATTTTATCACACCTTGGATTAAAGGTGAACTTAAGATTAAAAAAAAAAAGAGGCCTCATTAAAGAAAGATGTATATTAGTAGAAGTGATGCCGTGCAACATCACCTCATTTAAATTTTTTATGAACACTTATAAAACTAATGTCTTAACATATAAATATAGATTTAATAGCAAATTTGATGAAGTTTGATGATTTGGATAACCCTTTTCATACATCAGGTTGCCTGTTCGAAAAATAAAAATGGTGTAATAACTACGACTCTAACTTAGGTCAAACACCAACACTCAAGGGCCTTAGAGACACTCTGGCCAAATGATTCAATCCAACAAATATGTTTGAGGAATTCTTTAGCTATATGATAGCTTTTCAAGATATATACATATTTGAAAAATAAGAGTAAATATAGGGCACGATTATAGGGTGTACAAAATTGAACTGAAAACCGAACCAAATTGTAAATCGAGTCAAACCGAAAAGAAACCTGACTAGTGGTTTGGTTTGACTTGATTTGGTATTGGAAAAAAAAACCCGACTATATTTGGGTTGGTTTGACTTGATTTGGTATTGGAAAAAAAAACTCGACTATATTTGGGTTGGTTTGGTTTTAACTAAAAAAAACAACCCGAGACCAAACCAACCCGACATTATTTATGTAATTTTAAAATTTTATTTTATACATAAAAATATTTACTTTGATATAATTTTAAAATATTTCTTATACTATTTCATAGTTTTTATCTTTTAATATATTATTTCAAGTTTAAAACTTATAATTCGGAATGGTCCAATAAATATTATAGTTCATAAATGTTGATAATTATAATAAATTAATACTAATGCAAAAAGAAAATCAATTCAACACTAAGAATGACAATAATATTGAATATTTGTTCTTTAGTTTTACATTGGTTTAGACAATTAAAATACATAATCTAATTTTAATCTTCCTTAAATATTTAGTAATGTAGCTAATACTTATTAAACTTATTTTAGCATGATTTAGTACTTTTAAATTATGATCATTTTCATTATGACTTTGCAATATTTATTTTATATGATGATTTCATTATTATTTTTTATTGAATATTTTTGTGTCATCAGTACTCATCTCATATTTTGTGTTATTTTTTTAAGAAACACCTTAGATAATTGTATTTTGGTTGGACTAAAGAAATATTTGGAGCACAAGTTAATTATATGTTTGTATGCAAACTTTACTGAAAAAATCCAAAAATCTGAAAAAATCCGAGGTTTATTAGTTTGGTTTGATTAATAAATTTAAAAATTCGACACAATGATTTGGTTTGG
>JAJTWQ010000444.1:0-104273 GCA_029007595.1 Solanum commersonii | reverse complement strand
GTCGTTGGGCTACTTAAAAGTGGGCTGAAATTGGGCCTAAATTGGTTTTAAAATGTATAACTTACATAAATCCCATAGTGTAAGGACCTAAATTACATTTTATCCCAACTCTTTTTTCAATTTACAAAAATTCCTCAAAATCAGTGATATCCAGATACATAGCAAACAAGTCGGATACATTAAATTTGATACATTAAAACAAATTCAGTTACACTTTTAAAGGCAAGAGAATATTAAAACAAATTCAGTTACAGTTTTAAAGGAAAGAGAATATACAATTGAATGTGAGTTCCCCGAATCACGCTAATCATAGGTATGAAATTTCAAATTAATGTATCCGAAAAAGGGGGTGATGGAGCAAAAGAGAGAATTTTTGATATTTTTTGAAATAGTAAGGAAAATAAGCAAATATGATAATAAATGAAGTGTACTTAGGTAAATTTTCCTTATTTATAGTTCACCACTTTTCAACTTTTAACCCAGTGGCAGAGCCACATGTGGTTAAGGGGTGTCGACCCACATTGTAGCTAGAATAAAATAATAATAATAATAATAATAATAATATATATATTACATATTGACACTCCTTGACCTCTACACTATTTTAATTCCTTATATTTTGACACTTCTTAGACAAAATTCTAGCTCCGCCACTGCTTTAACCCATTATTACCCAATAACATTGCAATCATTACTAATTAACAAAATTGTCTCCAAACTTTTAAACATTGAAAATTGTCCCAATACATTGCAATCATTACTTATCAACTATCCATCGAAAATTGTCTCCAAACTTTTAAACATTGAAAATTGTCTCAAAACATCGCAATCAGTACTTATTAACTATCCATTGAAAATTAACTAAAATTAGATAAAATATTGATCAATATTTTAGATCAACGCATTGGCCTACTTTCAATACACTATAAAGAATTTAAACGCGACGATTTTCAACTTTTTAAGATTGTGAAAAGAAAATTTTATTTTGAGTTTATATGTGAGACGGTTTCAAAATTTAAACACTATATTTCAATTTTTTAAGATTGTTGGTAAGAGAAATTTTATTTTGAGAGCAAAGAATCTCATCAAACACTTAGTTTGCAAAATTATTGAATATTGTTTCACTAATCTGACAGTGTAATCATATCCTAATATGAACTATCATTTCTTTCTGTTTTGAAATCTCTTGACTAGATTTGAATCTGACGACGTGATATAAAAAATGAAATGCGTTAATTAAAAATAGTTATGATAGTCAAAGTTTCATTGTTTACTTTATATTAAGCAAGAATAGCTTAACGTATTTGTCGAAGCTACAGTAGATATTGACGGATCAACGACTTTATTTATATATATATATATATATATATAGCAGAAACCCAACTCATATGCACTTAAAAAAAATTGAGTATTAATAACATTTTTCATTTATAAATTACTACTATCATGGAATTGATCTTCCACATTACAATTAAGGTAGCTCTCAAATTTGTCTTTGTTTCTACTATTGTACCATACCATGCTGGTGGTACTTACGCCGCTATCGGAGCAGCCGTATCACTACTAACATCGATGAACATGAAGCTCCTCCGACATCACCACCAGCATCAGCTATAAATGCATTAGCAGATTTCGAACTTCATGATATCTAATAAAATAAAAATGTCATCAAAATTCTCAGGTAAGCAAAAATTATTGGTTTTATTCTAGAAGTCATTATGTGGCTAGTCATGTACTCTAGGTACATGTCTTATATTTGAGGTGGCTTCAGAATTTAAATGCGATAATTTCAACTTTTTAGGATTGTTTGCAATATGGATTGTACATTTGAATTTGATAGCTTTAGAAAAATTCTTAGGTACATAAAAATTAGCATCCGTTAGAATTAGCAGATTAAAACTAGTTGATATAAACATTTAAGTGTTCAAAAGCTAATTATTATATATTTTTTTATTCTATAATTGAGAGTTAGCACTTAGCACTTGCCAGGCAGCACACCGTTAATGTGTATGCTTTATTGGCCTACTAATCCTTCCCATTTCAAGTATTTCATTTGAAGCAATTTTGTGATTATGTGGGACGGGTTTTTTTAAAATTATTATTTCTTCATTTTAAGCTTGATTTTCATATTTAGTGATGCTGTAAATCGATAATTATAACTGGTTCAATTTCAAGTTTTCAACTTATATATATTTATAGAATATATAATTATGACTTTTAAAAATTCTCTTCGATATAATTTGCTACTTTTAAAGTTGATTTGTTTGAAAGTCTAATTCTTTTTAAGTTGTTGAATTTTAAACTAATAATTTATATATATTTAATAAATATTTTATTATAAATTTAAAATTTAAATCGAAATTACTAAGTTCGATCAAATCCATGACCAACAGGTCCAACACTATATATTGAATTTTCTTTTTGGCCTATTTTTTTGTGCAGGGACAAGGAAACATACGTAGCCACCGCCACTAAAATCACTTGTCAAAATTTTATTATTTAATCTATTTTTGTAACAAAGTGTATTTATTTAATATATGTCTTTGTCTTATATTTAATGGAAAGAAAAAACAGCTGAGTTGGCAAATAAATTATATTATATGTATCACGTCATAACAGTATTATACTTTTATGTTCTTTGGTTGGTGGATTATTGTATTTTAGTCAAATCAGTCTCTATTGCTTAACGATCAATAATATTGCCAAAGGAATTATTGGATTACTTCCTATAGAACGGAATAACGTTTTTATAATAACGGCAATGCAAATTTCTTAAGAATTATACCAAGTTAACATAGATTATTAAGTAAAAATAAAATGGAGAGAATAGTAATTCATAATCTTGAATATATTTATTTTATTTTGAGAGAAAGTAATTCAAAATTTTGGATACAATGAAAGGTTTAAAATCCTTAAGAACGCACAATAAATTTTATAATCTCGAATAGGAATAAATTGTAATTTCATATTAAAACTATGTGATTCTTAAAATTTATACTATTTTTATATAAGTTTTGTTCAAATGACGTATTCGTTTGTTTGAATAATCAAGTATTGACACGTGTAAATAAATGTGCTTTGTTGTTTAAATTAGGATCCGGCTCCTGTCCAGTGGATGTAGCATCCAGTTGGTCCAATGCCCCTTTCATCTGTTGTCATCTGTCACACAATGATATAAAGGTCAATAATTATTCATTTTTAATATCTTTTTGTTCCATATTAACGACATGTATTTGCTCAATTATTACTCCATTTTCTTTATACAAAAATTAATGGTATCTACAATTTAATGCAAGTCTGTTACACTGGTAGAAAATTATCAATATGATGTAATTCGACTTTTCCACAAAATAAATAAATATAATGTGTGTATTCTCCGTGTGTATGTGTGAATAAGAGCTTTTTGTTTTGGATTTAATTTTTTATTTATTTATGGATTTATGAAGGAGTCGAACTGATTTTCTTATTTAGAATATAATAGTATAAGTTATGTATTTTTTTAAAATACTACTTACCTTTATTTGTGTTGATCATCTAAATAAATATTTATATTTGCTAATAGTATAACTATAAATTATAATCTATTTTTTCTTACAAAAATCATTATTTTTAGGGTAAATACAACCCCCATCCCCCAACTTTGCAATTAATTTACTTTTTATGTCATTTCAAATAATAGATGTTACTCTTCTCTGTTCAATTTATGTGACATTGATAGAATTTTGAGACTCAATCATATTATCTATATTTTAAAATATATTTTAAGTTATTAATTATTATAATTTTTATTGTTATGATTGAAAAAGGTGAGTTGCATTAATTAAAATAAATTATTACACCGAGTAGATGGCCTCGAGAGACTTATTTTAGAAGTGCAAAACGAGGCTACTAGCATCGTAAGGTGAGATGCGCTACATGCCTCACTAATTAGACTAACCGTTTAGTGACTTTACTAGATAAATTTTTACAGTTAAGTATTTTTTTAAGATATTAGCTCTTACAAAAAGTTATTTATCGATAAAAAGTGGAGCCTAGTTATCTGTTTCAAATTTTCAATCATCGATTGTGCAAAAGGAGGTGAGATATTGAAATTTGGTTTAAATTACTGCAATAGTTTTTAGCAAAATAAGTTGTTCAGTTTAAGATAAATTGAATTTTAAATTTTGGTTAGGTTGTTTTAGTTAGGGTTGTTCATGGCTATGGTAGTTTTTAGCAAAATAAGTTGTTCAGTTTAAGATAAATTGAATTTTAAATTTTGGTTAGGTTGTTTTAGTTAGGGTTGTTCATGGCTATGGTTAATAAAAACAAATCGAACCGCAATCCGATTAAAATATCGATATTTGGTTTGTTTTGGCTAGATTTGGTTTTAAATTTTGAAAACTGATACTATTTGGTTTGATTTTGGTTTTACTAAAAAACAACCATAAAACTAATCAAATTGAATCGATAAATTAGATATATAAATTTTATAATTATTTATATATTATTTATAAATAAAATATAAATATTTTGTTAAATTTTAATTAACTTAAGTCTTTAACTTTACCATTTTTTCAAGATCAACACTTAAATTTTAGCCCAACTATTACAATCCTAGGTCCAAGTCCATCAAAATCCTTTACTTTAGAGTCTTTACCTACCCTACCTCACATAAGATACATAGTCACATTTTCTCTTATTTGGATCACTTTGTTTGTGTAATAATAACTGTAGTATTGCTTAATTGAACCAATAATAGCTTTCATGTTGATTGTTCATGTACTAGGTGTTCGTGTCTATCAAGATACGTATATCCTCAAAAAGTTTATTACTTTCAAATTGAAAAAATCAGAAAAACTGAACCAAACCTAACCAAATCGACAATAACCAAAATTGACTAGATTGGTTTGGTTTTAGAAATTTAAAAAATTGACTAGATTGATTTGATTTTGATTTTAACCAATAATCGATCCAAACCAAACCACGAACACCCCTAGCTAGTTTTAGTTACCAATTAAAAAAATGAGATTATTTAGTTGTTGAGATATTTTAAAATTTTTGAATTGTAAATTACACAGAATATGTGTTTCACGATAGCTATTTAAAACCTCTCACTACTTAATAAAATTAGTAAAAGCTACAGATAATCATTAATTCATTTCAATCTATACTTTTTGCTGTCTTTTTTCGAAAACTCGACCTGAGCTATCAAACAACATTGTGATAGTCAAAACATATCCATTATAAGTCAGCATTGATTTCATTTTTGGATCAACGACTATTATTAATTATGATCTTATTTTCACATATAAAAAGTAAAATATACACGTTTGTTCAGGTCACCGTGTCACATAATTAAACTCGTTTATGACAAATTCATAATTATACCGTATTAAAAATGGTAATTAATTAATAATAATAATTTAATTATTATTAAATATATTTTTAGAAGTAATTTATTAGTAACAATCACATTTTAATTATAACTCTTTGTAAATGTTGTTAAAGTCTATAATGACATTGAATCTAATAACAATTAACTAATTTGGCGATAAAATTTTTAGCACTATTTGTTAATGTTATATTGTTGCCGCTAAAAGCTTTTTTTATTATAGTATTATATTCAGTGGCAGAACCAATATTTTCATTAAGTGATTCAAAATCTGAAGAAATAAACATACAAACTAATAGAAGAAATTCGACATCAATATAATATACATATATTACAATTTTTCGCCTAATGAAATTCAAATAAGCCCCTGACCACAAACTGACTCCGACCACAAATTATCTTGTGTCCATGAAAAGACTGGACTTATAATTGGTCCATTATTTTTGGTAGGGAACTTCAAAAGAGCGTTTTTTTTTCTTCTTATAATTGGACCATGTTGACTTACATAAGCATTTCGGCACAACCTTTTTGGTCCTATTCAACATGTTCAAAATTTTATATTACGTGATACAAAAGTCTCTATAAAATGACTAGTTTCATATTTTTTTAAACCTAACTAAGGAAAAAAAATTGAATGTTAATAATATTTTTCACTTATAAATTACTACTTTCATGGAATTGATCTTCCACATTACAATTAAGGTAACTCTCAAATTTGTATTTCTTTCTACTATTGTAACCATAGCATGGTGGTGGTACTTATGCCACTATTGCCTATCGGAGTAGCCGTACCACTATTAACGTCGATGAACATGATTCTCCTCCGACACCACCACCAGCATCAGTTATGAACGCATTAGCAGATTTCAAACTTCAAGATGTGTAATAAAATAAGAATGTTATTAAAATTCTCAGGTAAGCAAAAATCATTGATTTTATTCTAGAAGTCATTATGTGGCTAGCCATGTACTCTAGGTACATATTTTATATTTGAGGTGGGTTCAGAATTTAAATGCGATAATTTCAACTTTTTAGGATTGTTTGCAATATTGATTGTACATTTGAATTTGATAGCTTTAGAAAAATTCTTACGTACATATAAATTAGCATCCGTTAGAATTAGCGGATTAAAGCTAGTTGATATAAACATTTAAGTGCTCAAAAGCTAATTATTATATTTTTTCTTATTCTGTAATTGAGATGGATGTGTGGGCACACTAGGAGCGATAAGGTTAGGAATGATGTTATCCGGGAGAAGGTGGGAGTGGCCTCTGTGGTGGACAAGCTGAGGGAAGCGAGACTGAGATGGTTTGGACATGTGAGGAGACGGTGCTCAGACGCACCAGTGAGGAGGTGCGAGGGGCTGGCTATAGAGGGTATGCGGAGGGGTATGTCACGACCCAAAAATGGATGTGATGGCACTCGTCGTATCCCACCAAGACAAGTCAGCCTAAAACCCAATCTTTTCGATAAAGTGCGGAAATAAAACAAAGTTCAATAATAATTACTATTACAAAAACAAGTCCACTTAATTCAACCCCAAAACCGTTTGTCACGTGTACAAGCCTCTAATGTAAATACTAGAATTGAAATAAAAATACGCAAGTCTCAAATGACGTTGTCTTTCAAGTAAAAACAAAATCATAAAACAGGAGTAAGAAGGTTCGCGAGATGACAAACGGCCTACCTCTCGGATCTCCACGTAAAGCCTCGAAACGAAGAGAACGGAAGGTATTACGAAGATCCGGCTCGTAACCTACAAAAGATTGTAGAAGCAAGGGTGAGTACCAAACCACACGGTACTCAACAAGCAAACCTCTAAACTCAAGTTAAGGGTGCGAATCACGGGTACTCAGCACACCCCATCCTAACCTCCATAACTACAACCCGCATAAAAAGCATCCCAACCTAACACTTCACAGTTTACAAAGCATACAAATTTCAACAACAAGACTTCTCTAACAGTTATATATTCTCAATAACAACTCAATATTCAAAGAATAACAAGTTTTACTGAAAAGACACTCGGAAAATCAAGAACACACAAGATCAAGTTCATCAATAATAAAAATGTGCAATGCAATGAAATCCAATGTCAAATATAGTGATGCATGTCGACCTAATGATACACACCGCCGTCTCTCGCTCCGGGACCCATGGGGACATATCTGTCCATGCATCCATCGCGGCGCGCGATACGACCCTCGATAATAGTAACCATCGCGGCGCGCGATACGTCCCTCGAAATATAGTATCCATCGCGGCGCGCGATACGTCCCTCGAAATGGTACATCATCTCATCACATAACACTTATCACAATCATGTCTCAGAACAATGCAAATAACATGTTCACACAAATAATGAGGAGATGACCATTTTCATAACATTGCATAAATCACAACAACACAATCCGAATTCGTTGTCGGCCGCCGCAGGTAGTATTCCAACCCTTCTCTTCCTTTTTCAATTATGACCAAAATATTAAACCCCAAATAATTTAATTCATTTTAATCTATGGTCAAGTGGTATAGAGTCTTTAATAAATGATCACTTTAACCCACTAACTATCGATTAATTAACTTAAGTTAAATGAATAGTTTAAAATTTTCAAAAATGACCTTCCGGGTCATCACAGGGTAAAGGTAGGCCTAAGAAGTATTGGGGAGAGGTGATTAGACAGGGCTTGGCTCAACTTCACATTACCGAGGACATGACTCTAGATAGGAAGGAGTGGAGGTCACGTATTAAGGTTGAAGCTTAGTAGGGTTAGCGTGTTGTCTTTCCTTGCGAGGGTTTGGGTTGTTAGTGTTTGTAGTAGTCGTAGCCTTGCACTTGTAGTTCTTGTCTGTGATCCCTATAGCCATATGTTGTTTGCTGCGTTTCACTTCCCCAAGCATTTTCTTGATGTTATTGTCTCCTTTGTTGATTATACACTATTGTTTTACTGGTTGTTTTGTTTTATACACTGTTTCCCCTCTCCCTTTACTTGGATTTGACGTACTTGAGCTAAGGGTCTTTCGGAACAACCTCTCTACCTCCATGAGGTAGTGGTAAGGTCTGCGTACACTCTACCCTCCCCAGACCCCACCTAGTGGGATTTCACTGGATATGTTGTTGTTGTTGAGAGTTAGCACTTAGCAGGTAGCACACCGTTAACGTGTGTGCTTTATTGGCCTACTAATCCTTCTCATTTCAAGTATTTCATTTGAAGCAATTTTGTGATTATGTGGGACGGTTTTTTTTTTAAATTATTATTTCTTCATTTTAAGCTTTATTTTCATATTTAGTGGTGCTATAAATTAATAATTATATGTATATTTATCTTGAGAAACTGACAGAAAATAAATATATTTATTAGTGCCCCACAAAAAGTGTAAAATGGTGCTTTTGTACCGGTGGTTTGATCTAACAGATTCCCAGGGGACGAGGGTTCAATTCCAAGATGCCATATGTTGTGACTCGTCATGCTGAATACATTCAGGAGTCGTAAATAGTTTGATAAAATTATTAAATTATTCTCTTAAACCTGTATAAATTACCCAAACTATTGGTTAGAGTATTAACATAATTAAGGTTAAGAGATTATAGTATATTATATATCATGGAGTTCATCGTCAACATCAACATTTCAATTAAGTTAGCTCTCAAAATTGTCTTCATTTCTACTATTGTAAGCATAGCACTATGGTGGTCCTTTCACACTATCATACACCGTTGCCGCTGTCCCAACAACCATAATGACGGTGAACATGAAGTTCCTCCGGCACCGGCCATAAACAGCTTATCCATCCACATCTCTCTTGATGAAGACGTCTTTATAAACTAACTAGGCCGTCAAAATTCACAGGTAATTTTGTTTCGAATCCTCTTGTGCAGTGATTTTGTAGCCGAATCTGCCTTGCTCTTTTTTGCAGGCTCTGCAGCTGTTGTTCAATCTATATAACTAAGATACTTTTTCATAAAAGTCATATCTATTTAGAAAAGTCATAATTTTTCATAAAAGTAATAATTCTTCATTTTCTATGCACGTCTTTTAAAACCCAACACAACCTTCTTTGGCGTCTCCTCCTCACTGTCATCTTTATCTTCATAGCTGATTTTAGGGGTTTAGAGAGAGAAATGGAAGTATATTCATGCAAAGAAAAATTGTCCGATTGAACATAAAGGCATTTACAAAGAGTTTTTTTAATACAAAGTCAAAACGTTTGACTTTTTTTTAAAAAAAAAAAAGACAAAGGATAAATATATCTCCGAACTATTATAAATGATATGCAAATACCCTCCGTCATATTTTTGGGACATTAATGCCCCTTCCGTCCAAAAAGTAGAGCATATTTGTGCACAAATACGCACATTAAAATAATTGTATTATAAAGATTTTTTTATTGCGTATGTGCACAAATATGTACATTAAATTTGTTTGTTGTTTAATACTCCCTAATATGTAATTCAATTAATTGTATATAGATAAAAGTTAGTTAATTTTCCCTATGTAAATTGATTTTTTCGGCACTAGTTAATGTTTTATTTTGTATCAGAGGGATTAGGAAGCATCAAGCAAGCAACGTAATGAGTGAAAGATTTTTAGCTCGTTAATTTATTCAATGAAATTAATGTACTATATCACTACAATAAAAACAACTTTTAGCGGTAATAAATATTGACATTAATAAAGAATGATCAAATCTTACCGGCATTAGTTAAGTGTCATTAGAACCAATGTGGCTAAAGGCTTTAGGGACATATACAAAAAGTGTTAATTTCCGCTAAAAATACATATTTAGCGGCAATTAAAAATTAATATAATATTTGAGTTTTATGTAATAAAAATATTTTATGCTTGCAAATAAACAATTCATTCTTATTTTGATTATACACGATAGATTTTCCATATGTATGTTTCTAGAATTATTAAACTTTATAAGTTCAATATTTTACAACATGACCATTGACCATGACCATGGAATATGCACCACCATAGAGCTATGCTTACACAAAGGAACTATTGATTTCATGTCATGAATTCAAATCACGAGATGAAATTATATGTTCAAACGTCTATTTAGTTTGAGGTGAAAATAATTGAGTGTACAAATAAAATCACACAATTGATTTAAGAATATCGATGAATTGTTTAATTTTTTTTATGGGCATTGCAACCTAATAATACATTATGCAATTATTTGATACCCAAATAATTTTTTTAAAATATATAACTTCTACTATTATATTCTAAATAAGAAAATCAGTTCGATTCCTTCGTAAACCCATAAATAAAAAAAATAAAACCAAAACAAAAACCTCTTATTCACACACCACACGGTGAGTACACGCATTACAATTTTTTGTTGACATATTAAATTAATTGCTTCTAGAATAAATAAATAATTTTAACCTAAAAAAATAATAATAAGCTCAGTCACTTTCATTATTCATATAAAATATGTTGATATAAATTCCAAGTCACTTTCATATTCTACTTTCTTTTTTCTTTTCTACTGTAGTAAAAGAGTCCGTAAAATTGAGGTATCAACATGTGTGTTTGTGGTGGTTTTTTTTACTAGCTGAGGATATTGTGGTAATTCTAGCCGCAGCCCTATCTTGTTTTTTTTTTTTTTCATTCGGTGTTTGCAGTCTACATTAAAGCTCTGACAACCTTGCCATTACTACACATGGTTCTCCTTTCTTCGTGCTCTTTCATGACTGTTGTTGTTGATTTCACCTTATTTTGTCTTTCAAGCGGTATTCGGATTACTACACTACACTAATAAAAAAAAATTCACCAAAATATTTACTGAAAAATATTCAATGGCTATTTCTATAAACTTTTAAATTAAATTGGTGTAAAAAACTGTAATTGTTTCATATGAAAAAATAAATTTTATTTTAAAATTAATTATTTCATTGTGAATTTGTTTTCCCCTAGACATTTTTCTGGTAAGTTGATTTGGTGGAAAATGAGTGACAAAATAATGTTATATATAGCACAAATTTTACACTGATTGCTAATTACCGCTAATATAAGCTATTATTATTAATTAATTATTGATAAAGATTAATTTTGACGTAGTAGGCAAAAGTAGTTCTTTTCCGCTTCCTAACATTTTGTCCATTAATATATTGTTAGAATTTGATTTGAATGGTGGTCACGTCTTTAGAAAGGAAGATAATTAATGGGAATGGGATTCTGCTGATGTTCTTATAACATTTAAATTACTTTTTTGATTTATTTTGGTATTTTAACTTTTTATAATATATACATTTTTTTTATTTATAAGAAAAATCAACTACCATCTTTATAATACGCTCTTTTAAAATGTTTTTTTCCTTTTCATTTTTTGATGGCAAGGGTGAAGGAAAAAATAAATAAATTATAAGGTGGGGAGTGAACGTTCACGAGCAACGTAAAAATTAGACACCACTTTCTAAAATTAATCATCTATGATAGTTAGCTTTATTTTTTATGATATACTAATCATATTATTGGAAGTGGAAATATAATTGCGCACAAAATTTGACTATTCGTTCTAGAGATTAGTCAGCACCATTTGCTCATCATGACGAGGGGTGAATAAAATCGAACAAAAAATAGTTCATATGATAGGGAGGTTGCGATTTGTATATTTCGTTTACCAATATATAAATAGTTTCATTTTGTTTGCCAATATACAAATAGTTCCATTTGGTTGTAGTTTGTATATTTTTGTTCGTTTGTATATTTCGCTTACCAATATACAAACAAAGAAATTTATTATATTTTTTCATAAATCCTACACAAATAGCTGCATATTATACCAATATACAAACAGAATAGTTTATTACGAATTTTTTATAAATTCTATACAAATAGCCGCAAAATTATACAAATAAGGTGAATTATATAAATTAGACAAATAACAAGAATTAGGAAAATTGTAGCCACGAATTATAATTTTCTTAAACTATAGTTATAGTATCTAATATAGGCTAGATATTAAATTTCCCATAAAAGACTAATTCTTGGCCCATATAAAACTCTTTCTTTTGACATTGAATCATTCATTGAGCAACTTTCACATATAGCAAATATAAAAATTATATTTATATGTTATAGCTATAGTTTGCATAATTGCGCTCCATAGCAAATTTTATGTTTGTTATGGAGCTTTTGACTTGTATAATTCGCTACAAACATTCAATTTTATACAAATTGTTCGAGTTTTTGTATAAATTTATTTATACGAAGGTAATTTATATAATAAGATCTCGTATTTGTATAATTATAAGTGTATAAGACAAAAATATATGTATTTGTATTTGTATTTGTATATACACCTTTTTCTCGCTTTATACAAACAAAAACACATTTTATACCGAAATGTATAAAATGGCTAATTGTATACCGAAAATGACTAATTATATATCGAATCAGATGACAAAAAAAGAGGGTGTTTGCTGTGAATTACAATTAAAATAAACTATAATTATAACATTTAATTTGAATTAATAGTTTGTTATTTCATACAATTTTCCCACCATTCATTACCATATACAAGATACTACTAATTCTCAAATGTAACCTTCTGAACTAATATATCACATTTCTACCAATTTTTTTTTATCAATCTACGCCAAAAAATCTACTTAATACAACCCTAATTTCAATACCGAAATCGTAGGAGGGCAAAGATTCAAAATCCATCCAAAACCTTCCATCAGAAACATATGATTTTGCCAATCTACTAAGTCAAGCCCTATTTCAAGGCCCAAGATAATTAATGTACAATCGTCTTTTTTTGTTCTTATATACTAGTTGTTTTTAGTATTTATTTATTATTTATAAAAGGAAGGATTGATTCTAGTTAATAAATGGTCATATATTGTTTGCAACACATTATCTTTGATATACTTGGTAAAGGACTTTATAGCAAAGAAAGTATACAACAGACCGTATACACTGGTATACATGGGCCAAAGTCCAAGTGTGGCAACAGCTGAGGGTCCAAAACCAGTCCAGGCAGACAACATTTGGATTTTGGGCCCAATAGTCCATTTTTTTGGGCATTTTGTTAGACCTGGATATTTTCTTCTTTAAATGTTTATTTGAATGTGTTTTAACTCTTAACCCTAAATGTTTTGGTTGATTTAATTAAGGAAAAATTAGTAAACTAGTAAAAAAAAAAAGGGAAATTTCTCAAAATGTCAATATTTTGACATTTAATAGGATCCATTGTAACACTTTCAATATTTAGTAAAAAATCATTAATATTAATAATAAAAGACAAAAACATGTATATCTTGGTCATGTAATTTGATTAATTTCATTTTATTACTCTTAAAATAATAAATTCATTAATTTGTTGTATCTATTATCAATATATAATGTATCCAATAAACTAAACAATTAGATACATGGGTATCATACAAGTACATTCATATGTATCATAGAAGTATCTAATATTAATTTCATGTATTTATTATCTGTATCTAGTATTAATTTCATGTATCTATCTATATGATCTAATATTATTTCATGCATCTTTTATATATAAAATTTGATGTATCAAGTATCAATTTCATACGTCATACCTAAAAACATGTATCTCGGATAAATACGAATATAGTCAGATACATTGTAATAACATAACAAATATATATGATAGTGACTACAACTCTACAGGCACAAATTAGCTATTCTGCGTTAAGTCTTTAATGTCTTGCGATAATGTGCATTTCTAAGGTTTTTCTCTTCTGTTTCTGTCCCTTGTTTACCTCATGGATTACATATGAATAGATAGCAATATGTTGAAACTGTAGGGTTGAACCATGCTCATTAAAGTTGTGTGAATTATGTAATAGTTCTCATTCCACATCACTATTTTAATCTTAAGCTTTTTAGCCTGTATTTTCAATAAGATTATTTATTGTTGCTTACCTTGTGGATTCGAGCATTCGGTTAGTTTTTGGTTAAAATTCGAGCATATTAGACTGTAGGCCTCAAAGTTTTTATTTTGATAAATTCTCTATATGTGGATTGTTAATATCGTCATGATTTCCACATTTCTGGAATAAACATGCTTTTTATCTTTTGTTTGGGAGCCAATTGGAAGTTGAAAGTTGAAACATTTCTATAAATTATCATATTTTGTCCAGCATATGCATTGAGTTGTATCTTCTTGTAACTTTATTTATAGAAGGCATTTGAGGGAGTACATTAATCCTTTTCCTTTAATTTGTTTACATGTGACATTGACCGAGTCTAATGGACTCCAATCCTTGCATATCGTTGAGTTGTATCATGTTTGAGTCAGTCTTATCTTGTTCAAGTGAAATGGAGGCAATATACATGCTGGAAATCTAACTGCAAGCCTCCAAAAGCCCAAAAAGGGGGTTTATACCTGTAGTATACAGCAGTGTACGCTGGTATACAACAATTGTATACATGAAATACAAGGACAAAAATTGAAGTAGGTGTTTGGAGGCCTAAGTATGCTGAATACGGATGGCTTACAAACTGATATACATGGAAAAGGGCCAAAATATGACCCATATACAACAATATACATTTTCTGTATACATGGGTGTTTGGGAGCAAAAATGGGCCCAAAGCCCAAATCTTTTTGTGCAGCAGTCTAAAGGGAATTTCAGCAGCAGATTTTTTGGAGAAAATGGGCCAAAACCCATTACTTTGGGCCTAATTTTAAACTTAGGACAGGATTTGGGTCCAAAACCTATCAGATTTTGAATTTTGGGCAAAAGGCCCAAATTTGAATCTTATTCTTCCTTTATTCTTATTTATTTATTGTATTAACTAACCCTTTATTTGATTTGATTTAATTTAATTAAGTTCCCAAAAGATAGTCGTTTCTTATTTTATGTTTAAATTGAAAATTTTTATTTATTAATTGTCCTGTCAATACATGAATCATTTTCTTTAAAATTCCTGTAGGTTTTTATTTCTTTCCAAATAAAAAATAGGTTTTCTTCCTTAATTAATATTTTCAAAATTAGTCAAAAAAATTTAGTCAAGTTGTTGGTCAACAACAAGTTAGCGGACATTTTGAGGACCTAACACCTTCTAGAAATGTAAATTGAACCTCGAACCATATTTGGATTTCAAATGATTTTTCTCTGTTTTGAATCTTTTGAAAAATTTAGTTTTCTTAATTTCTTTCAAAAATTAAGTTGTGACTCTCTTTTTATAAAAAAAAAAAAGTGGATTTTCTTATAAAATTAAGATTAAATCGATTATTTATAAAATAAAGTCTTTATTTCTTTTTTTTAAATGCAAAAAAATAGAGAAATGCCAAAAAAAGGAGAATTTTTTAAAAATAATTTCGCATCTCACCATGCTTTCTCTTGCTCTTTTTTAGTGAAACAACACCGATTTTGTATCCTTCTTATTTTTTGTAATTTTTTTAAATATTAAACATCAACAGTTATAATAACAAAGTTAATTGAGTAAAATTGGCTAATTGAGCTTTCTACTATGCTGGTTAGTAGAGTTCCATATTTTTATTGTATGTTGAATAAAAGAAAATCATGTCTTTATCAAAAAAAAATTGTGCAAAATGAAGAAATAAAATAAAAGAGGATAGAATAATACTAATTGAAATCAAATTAATACAACAATGAATCTTCAAAATGTTTGGAAATCATTCAAACTTTTATACTACTAAGACAATCTCTCTTCATAAAGATTCCAAGATAATTAAACTTCACTCTTCATCTTGTTGAACATGTATTAAATATTGTAAACATCTCTTTGCCTCTGTGTGATAAATCTTTGAAAAATATATCTATGATCTTCATCAAAGTAATGTCATATCATGATATTATCTTTTCTACGTTTACTTTTTTGTATATTAAGTACATGATTGATGTATAAAAAGATGAAGAAAAGAAAATTAAAAAGGAGAAAAAACCTATACTAATAAAAAGAAAGAATGGAAAAAAATCAAAATTAACATTCAACATCTTCATAGATGATTGATATTTTATAGATTGAATAATCCATGCATAAAAATAATTAGAAGATAGTTGAAAAGACATGTTATTTTAGTAGAGAATATAAAAAGATGAATGTTTTTGGTAACTCATCACATATCATTATAATAGTAAATATGATTGAATTTTTAATTAATAAAAAAATTATTTAATGAAAAGAATGAGCAAAAAAATGCCAAAAAAAGAGAAAAAAGATAAATAGAAATAGAGGCCATAGAGAGGTGTCACATCACCTTGTCTTGATTATATATATATATATATATAGATAGATAGATAGATTAGTTGAAATTTTAGTAAGTTTCCGTAAAAAATCCTTATGGAGCAAAAAAGGTTGAAAAAGATTCCAATCATTTCATGCCCTTCTAATTTAATTCAAATATTATAGTATAATTTCAATCTTTCATAATAATTATAATTTATTTTTTTAGATGAGTTGGTTGATTATAGAGGTTTGAAAAAAGGGAATTTACAAGTTGTGTCATGTATTTGTTTGTATTGGATAGTTGATTTTAGATAGTACTATTTAAATTTGTCGATAATTATGCTTATTCTAATAAATAGTGGCGTGCTCATACTTATGTGTAATATACTTGTAGGAATGTTAAATATGGTGCCTTAAGGTAACATGAGTTATTAAGATTTTCACTTTCTAAAATTACGCATCTATAATAGTTATCTTTATTTTTTATAATTTAAGTAATCATCATCTTAATAGAAATATAATCAAAAGATTATCATTTTTCTTTGTACATTTCCAGTTTGAAGCTGAACTCATTCGGTGTGACCTAATGATCAATGAATTGAATTAATAATTATAATGTCCAATTCTTTGTAGAGACAAAATACTAGATAATTTGTTCTTATCTCTTCTAGCCTTGGTAATCAAAATTTAAGAATTATCTGATATTTACTGCTAGTCCGGATACTATGATTAATAAAAAAAATATTAAAAACACCTCTAAACTCGAGGTGAATTGTAAGTTTCATCTTCGAACAATTGACAGTGACTTAAAAACACCCTCTTACTTGACTAGTTCAACTTAAATACACCGCCAATTTTGTAACATGAAATACATCCCTAAATTTTCGTCAAATTTAAAAATATTTTCAATACTTCTACTATTTTTTCATTTCTATTTGATCGGGCAAATATACTAATGCATACACATTTGTCTGTCTATACAAATAAATGTTTTGTGTTCACTTTGGAAGTCTTCGAGATAAAAAAATAATTAAACTACATAATTATGGACTTCCACCAACCAAAGTATCACGTTTGGGTATTCATTCAGCAACTAAAGTAAGTATCATGTTTGGGTATTCATTCAAAAATTATTCCACCAATTGCAACATGGTTCAATCTCTGAATTATTTATGATCAGTCCCTTAAAAAACATTATTAAAGACACAATTACCCTCAACAACTTTTTTTACCTCCTTTCCACTGTATTTGTGGATGATATTTTTGTAAACAAATATTTTTTCTAAAAAAGTATTAGCAAGTTCTGATCTCTATAAAAACCAAGCACTAGTTGTGTATTTTTTTAATTCTATATCAGTAAAAAGCGACCAGATTAATACTTACTAAATAAGGATTAAGTTTTAACAAAGGTATGGTATATATCATTCATGAACGTGAAGGTCAATGTTAAGGTTGTTCTAAACGTTGCGTTGATCTCTATTATTCTCAGCACGGCTATCTGTTGGTGGTCGTGCCGCCGCCGTAATCTGCCACTGGCAACGGCACTCGCACCGGCCATAAATTCATCCATCAATTTGTCACCTGAGGAAATCTAACTAACAAGGCCGTCAGGTAAATTAACACATTATTCTTTTAAATTTACTCCATTGATAATGTGGATAGTGATTTAGTACGACATGACTGTTGGAGTTTTGCAGAAAATTCGTGAAGGGAGTCCAAAGTAAAGCCAACATAGATGTGTGGTTCCTTGGGTTAACAACATTCTTTTAAATCTGGGGCTTGTTGGTGTAGTAAAATAGGTCCGACAGTTTTATCCTGATTTTTTTACTCAAATTATGATCGGCCATTTACCCTCCAAATTTCATCAAATGGTCATGCTAGAGTCATGGATAGTTATTATATTATGAGATTCTTCGGAATGAGCTAATAAGAGAATCTTATTTATTCTCTTTCGTTTTCTTAATTGAAGAAATAATTGGAAAATAAAACAGCAAGTACAAAAATGAATAATAACCCCCCCGTAGAGACTGATACGATTCAATTTGGATTTGATTGTGTCGTAGCTCTATAATTCGGATTATTCCAAACAAGAAAATTCTTCCATTGAAAAATTGTACAATTCATGTTTTTCTGTGGACAAACTCTAACAAAAATATGTGTCTATTTTCTGCACTAATTATTGTTTGTTTTAATTTATGTCAGATGGGTTAACGAAACAATCTATCAAAGCAGCAAAGGAAAGGAGTGAAAGATTTTCTATTAATGTGATATGTATTCTATTGATGTATTTTAATTATTAACGCGATATGTATTTGGTTTTTTATGTCAGAAAAAGATTTGTTGTTTGCAATATTATCGATTATTTGATCTTTAATTTTCACAAGTTTTTAAGTATGTATTATATTTGATACTAATTTAACATGTAAAGAAATATGCCAAACAAAAGATGCAAACTTTGACATAGTTAAAAGCACCAAACTTTAACCAATTATAGTAACTTTTTAGAGAAATAAAAGCACTATCATTTAGCAAGCGCATGTGAAATTAGGGAAATAAAACTGTGTTAATCCCAAATTAGAAGCCATTTCCGTGGATAGAAAACATAAACAGCATATTGATAAATTCAAAAGAAAAAGAGCTAAAGCAAAAACATAAGAAAATAATCTACAGAACAACAGCAAGCACCCAAACAAACAAGATTCTAAATGACAGAAACAAAGAAGATTACCAATACCATTTCTCTTGTAGCGTTTGAGAGGGAGGGCGAAATAAATCACGGCGGATTTTGTGGGATTTGGGGAAGAAAGAAATGCCTTCTAGGTTAGGTTAGGTTAGCTTAATAGAAAAGAATTGGACCGGGTCCAAATTAAATGGTTAGCTTAATAGAAAAGAATTGGACCGGGTCCAAATTAAATGCTATGAGTTTTGATTGGTATACACTGTTTAATGAATATGGAAGAGTGTAACGACCGGGTTCCTCGTTATAGAAATATCAACGGAAGAAAATTTGGGTCCGAAAAAACTTTTTTCGTAGTATTTTGGACGAAATCGGAGTCCTTGAGGGTGGAGAAATCGGGTAACAATCGGGTGAATTGCTTATGATTTTGATTACATGAGTAGTTAGATAACTCATTGTAGACACGTAATTTTTTACCGAACTTAAGTTTTACACTATTTTTTTTATTCCCTAAATATTTCTTCTATGTCTAAGTTAGATATGTTAATTTTGTCTTATTTTAGTAAGTTTATTTTAAAAGATTTGAAAATAACAAAAATAATATGTTTTAATTTAATTTTAGTTTAATAAATAAGCTAGTATTTTAATGGGTGAGTGATTTTTTACACAGGTAAAATATGGGTATCTCAACCCATAAAAATATGAATTAGCCAAATGAGTTAAGCTTCTAACTTTTATTCACTCAAAATTCATGATATCACTAAAAATAGTATAACTTCTCTTTTGAAATATTCCTTTTGTTTTAGTAAAAAGAATGATATTTATTGTTACTATTTTAGGAGTCAAAACTTATATTAATTTATTTATCTAAATTCACGTGACACTTTTACCTTTTTACATTTAAATGGTGTAAATTTTAATTAATATTTTAACTTATGAATTGACATGAGAAAATTGCAACTTATAGTATTTTTTTCCTAACAATTTGTTTGTATAATATTCATATTTAATCTGTTTTAAGAAGAATTTTGATACTCTCGACTTTGAGTATTATTTAGATTGGAGTACATATGGTGGTATATGGATTAAAATATGTTTTCATTTAATTTGTATAGTTGATTGAATAAACTAAGAAGACAGAACATAATCTCAAGCAATGAAAGCACCTATTTGAATACTTTTTCATGTTGAAGAAGACTTAATAAATTACAAATAATTTTTTTGTGAGATTAATTAGTCTAGATTCTAAAATAAAGAGAGAGTAAAAACTCATCATTGATGATTGTCTCAAATAGCTTCAACATTGTTGACGGATAACGGGGGTCAAATAATGATGGCAATGAAAGCCATCAAAAAATCTTTTTTATTTCTAATAAGCCAAATAAGAATCCTAAATAAATTCATATAATGAATGTACCATGCATAATTGGTGATATGGTATTTTTACCATCATGTCTTAAGAATAGCTTGTGGGAGATATTTTCTCATTTCCCCCTAATATATGCTCCTACATCTTGTCTATAATTATGACTTAATATCTTAAGAAAGTTATTTAATTTTTAAAAAAAATTCAATAAAATTATTAAATTTTATTTTATATCAATAAAATACTCAATTTAAATATTTATATCAATAAAATCACTTAATCAAATTATATAAGTGGTTCTATATTCATGATGCTAAATAGATAAGGTGATGTTGCAAAGTACATTATTAAATCATATCAATAAATATTTGAATTTTGATCGATCAAATAAATATTATAATCCGTAGATATTCCTAACTCTAATAAACTTCAAATTAGTATTAATGCTACAAAAAATAAATCAATTCAATACTAAGAATGACAATAATATGAATTATTTGATCTTTATTTTTACATTGATTTAAATAATTTTCACAACTTATAAGATTTTATATTTGTCCCTAATTACTTATTTATTTTGTCACTAAAGTAATTAGGGATAGAGAAAGTATCAAAGAGTATGTGGTTTTAATGCTGCTACATTTTCTTACAAATATAATCAAAGGCTAAATGTCTTTTTGGAGAAATTGTGAAAGTAGGTGACTAGCCCAGCTTTGTGAATTAAATGTGAATCCAATATACTCCACTTTGACAATTTTATTTCCTTTTTTCCGACTTTCTATTTTTTCACTAAATATATTTTACTACCCTGACAATTGTTTTGTACTTTGATGGTAATACATTTGACGTCCGATTTTTTTTTTAAAAACTTACATTTACCTTCGAAAAAATTCATCATCTTCACTTTTAAAATAAGAATATATATATATATATATATATATATATATATATATATATATATTAGATATTAAAAAGTCCGTTTATGGGCATAATATTGTAATATTCAACTATATTATATGAGTTTAATTATACGAACTTTTTAAAATATATTAAATTATTAATTATTTTGATGTATAAAAATTGTAATCCAAACATAAATCAAATATAAGATAATATTTTGGTTTAAATGGATTTTTTCTGTGCAAGGACAAGGAAAGATCTAGGTAGCTACGGTTATCAACATTTCAAGTGAAAGATTTATTTATTTTTTACTCTATGTTTGTAACAAATTAAAGTGCATTTAATTAATTTATGCGTTTCTCTCTTATATTAGTTGGATTGTTAAGTTATTTTCTGTGTCTCATATTAGTTGATCGTCTTATTAAAAATAGTTATCGCATATTAGTCGTCTACCACGTTACGATATTACCCTTGCAATTTTTTTTAATTTTTTTTAAAGTGTTCACATTTGTTTGTAAAATTCCTAAGAAGTTTTTAAAGTGTGAATTAATTCATTAAAAATAGAGATATAAAATTGAATATGAATTATAGTATAGTACTCATTAATATAAGTCGTTTTGTGGTCAAAATCATTAGTAACAATATTCCATGAATATTTTGTCATTTTTTTGGTATTCTCAAAAAAATATATATAGATATTAAATAGTGAATTTTTTTATTTTTTTTACAAAATGTTAAATTTGGAATTTTATTATTTTTATTTTATTTTCAAACGTCCATGATATGGCGGTAGGTGGTGTGTGGCGCAGGGGGGCTCAACAGATTTGGAGACCTAAAGCGAAATTTCAATTAGAGGCCTAAATTTTTTTAAATGAGGCAATTATTGTATGAATTGTTAACATTATTCTATAAGTATTAAGTTGACAAAATTGCTTATAATTAATTTTTTTTTGGTTTAAAAACACATAAAATAAGTCAATCTAGAAAAGCTTGCAATTTACTTTATTCAACACATTTTTACTATTGATTTACTATATTTTTGACAGAGTATTATTCTAACTTATCATAGAGTATAAAAGGGGTTTAAAAAATAATAATGTGTCTGTTAGCGAAAAGAAGGTAAGAAGACAATTATGTCATGTATGTTATTTTTGATACACTAAGAGCTTGTTTGACATTGCTGCTAAAAACTAATTATTTTTAAAATGATTTGGACACCTGATTGGTCCATCGAATAGATAAAGAAGCTGTAATGGCACCTATATATGCTAATTAATTTTCTGTTATGTCCGTGTGGATTTTCAACTCAATAGACATAGACATGGCACCTAATTAATTTTTCTTGAATGTATTCACACTTCCAACTTATGTAGTCCATCGCGCCACCTTAAATAAACTCTTTGCATGCATTAATTATCTCCGACTGTACATAAGGTGTAACAAATGGACAGAGTGAAACACCAACCACCCTTTAATAAATTTAAGAAAAGGACTGCCACTTATTCACTACATTCTAGCAGTCTTACGTTTTGTGTACTTTTGACTAATGGCCTTTTTTATGGTTCATAAATATTTATAATTTATAAGGAAAAATAGTCAAAAATCAATTAGTGCACATGACTTGTCCGCTTACTCCCATTCTTCTGCTTGAAAGGGAAACCTCACTATAAACTAATACATTTTAATCTCACTTTATTGGGAATATTCAACCGAAACTACTGTTACTTCGTTTTCAAAATGGCCATTGGTAATTTCAGCCTAGTGCCGATAAAAGGAGCTCATATTTTAGTAATCTATTCATATTTTAATGGGTAAGTGATTTTTTACA
Organism: Solanum commersonii; assembly: GCA_029007595.1. NCBI lineage: Eukaryota > Viridiplantae > Streptophyta > Magnoliopsida > Solanales > Solanaceae > Solanum > Solanum commersonii. The sequence continues at coordinate 80,942 of JAJTWQ010000444.1, read as the reverse complement.
CAGGTAAAATATGGGTATCTCAACCCATAAAAATATGGATTAGCCAAATGGGTTAAGCTTCTAACTTTTATTCACTCAAAATTCATGATATCACTAAAAATAGTATAACTTCTCTTTTGAAATATTCCTTTTGTTTTAGTAAAAAGAATGATATTTATCGCGAAATTTTTTTTTTGGGTTCACCGGAAGCAATTTTCCAATGTGAGTGACAATGCACCAAGAGCCTTGGAAATTATGTCCGTGTAAGTTCTTACTTATGAATGTGAAGAGTTCCACATTCATGGCTAAGAGATTGTAAGCCTCCTTTTCATACTCAACTTACTTTGTCATTTTCCAGAAATGAAGGTTATCTAGCATAATAAATTTCCTTTTCAATCGATCAAGTCGAACTACAAGTGGCCTGAATTCTCATATAGCCTGAGATATGTAGGAAACCCGATACCAGGGTTCGGTCTTAATTCCTACAGTCCGTACCAAAACCCTTTTCAAAGATGAAGATGTGGTTGGTCAAAATTATTCGTCAATTTCATTTGCCTCGAATTTCTTTCATCAATCCAAGTCAAATGAGGGATAGCTTTTGACACCCAATTTTGACCCTCCACAATATAAATTAATCATCGAGCTTCTTCAATTTTGAACGATTTAAAGTAATTAGTTTTATAAAAATTTCAAAAAAAAAAATTAAATATAGTTTGCAAGTCATTTTAAATAGTTTTGTCACTTTGTAAATGATATATATGTTTTATATAATTATGTGTATAATTAATGTATTTTATGAACATTCAAAAATCATCTCGAAAAGATTTTATATTCTTAATACTTTAATAGTGAGGATCACAATTTTGAATTAATGAATCTTATGAAATTCAAAATACTTTCAAGTTACTTTAAGGTAATTTTGTCAATTTTAATAATTTTAATAAATTTTTAACTAATAGATATGTATAGTTTTACAATCACGCTACCTTATAAACATTTGAAAACTGTCAAAATATTTTACATTGTAGTTAAAAGATTTTTTAGTTTAAGTTATAGTTATAATTTCAAGTTAACTAGTTTGTAATTAAATTAATTATTTTATAATATGATTAATTATTATGTTTTATTAAGATTGAGAAGCTCGTTAATTAATTAATGTTAATTCGTCTTATTTAAATTTTAACCGAATTTACTAATTAAATTTAATTCGGCTAATTTCTTAACCCCACATGGCAAATTGATTCTATTACCAACCTAAACCCAATCCAAAATAAATTTTGGGCCCAATTTCCTCCAGCCCATTCCAACAATAGCAATACAATGCCATCCTTAACATTCGGCCAGTCAATTCCCTACCCAAACCCATTCCAATACAACAACAAAACAACACCGCAACCCCTGCGTCTTCTTCTTCTTTCACGAAACCAGACGACCCCATCTCGTCCAAATGCAGCGGAAATCACGGAAAACCCAGAAACGTGATCATCTGCAAAACCCATAACCCTAGCAGCCTAATTGATCACCTCACGTCCCCTTTTCCCCCCCTTTCGCGGAAGTCGCAGGCCTGCACAACAACCCTCTGTTGCTTCGAAAAGAGAAGAAAGCAAAAAATTCAAATTTTTGTTTGAATTTTTCAACGGATTTCCCCCCTGAAGTTGCCCCAATTTTTCCCTATAAATAGCCATTTATACTCAAAACAAAGAAAAAAAAAATTCTTGAACAATTGACTTTTTACACTTGAGAAATTTCAAAGGCATTTTTAGTTCTAGGTTCTAAAAGGGTCTTCCGCTAAGATTAGTTTGGATATTTTGATTTTATTGCTCGAAGTTTGAAGTCGGTATTGAAGTTGTTCTTAAGCTCGTATTGGTCCCAGTTCGCTGCCCCCGAAAAGGTAACCTTCCATTTCAGATTTTAATTCCTTTTATCATGAATTAATGGTTGTTTAGTTTCATGATTTGGGGTAATGATCTTTCCGTTCAAATTGATGTTATGGCTAATTTATTTGGAATAAGTTTATGATCTTTATACTTGTAGTCACCTCAAGCTTGGTTAGTTTCTTGAAATTCATGCATGTCCTGCACTTTTTTTAATTTCTAAGTGTTGATGTATGTTTCTCTTTCCTAAACTATGCAATATTTGTTGTTGAATAGTCACTTGAATTTATGTGTTTTGATACCTCTCTGTTTCAACTTTAGTGCAGCCAATCTTTTGGCATTTTGCTACTAGTAGATGACAGTAAGTTTAAATATTGTTTGAGATGAAATTTTTTTTTCTTCCTTTAAATTGAATGCATTTTGGTGCATAATTAATGTAGCGTAAATGACGTATGATTATGAATAAGATTTTCTTGATCAACTTTGTTTGCCTGGTTGTCTGCAAATGCCCAATTTTCTTCATGTAAAAAGTATCTCAGTTATGCTATTTGTTTGTTTATGAATACATCTTTGTTAAAGTATTGGCCTGAGCTAATTCAATGACATGTGCTTATATGCTTTGGCCTAATTTATTGTATGTGTATATGATATGTAAATGAATGTTCCCAAACTTGAGTTTGAGATGGATAACAACCATTGGTTGAATTGCCCCTCCTTCATTTGTATAATTAGTCAAATTTTCCTTTGGTTTCTAGCCATATGCATTTTCATAATCAACTTTGCCTTATTTGGATAATACGTACTTTCATGAAGATTTCAGTGAATGTTGTGAATTAGGTAACATGTTTTCTTTATTTATCTAAACGTTGTTTTCTGTATGCTAATATAGTTCTTTTTTTTTCTTTTTTTTTTTGTGAAATCCACTACGGATGGAGCCCAATGGACTCCCTTTTCTCTTCACATTTTGAGAGGGTCATAAAGGCCCAAAATTCATTTATTGAGTCATCCAACCTTGAGAAATCGAATAATAAGTCTTTGGAGTTGACGTACAGGTCCCGGAACGCAGAAAAAAGGGCTGTATATATCAATATACACCGATATACAGCTGATGTATATCAAAAACGGGATTGAGTAAAATCCCCAGAATTTGCAGCAGCCAAATTGGCCCAAAAAGGGGCCCAATTTCTTAATATCTTTTACTCTTTTAATTGATTTGCTTATGCTTGTCTAATTTTATTTAATTCTAATTATAGTTTATTTTAATTAACTTAATTAGATTCCCCTAAAGACGAGTCATGTTCATTGTGTTGGTTTATTTTAACACATTCCACTTGTTGTTTTCATTTACTTTATTAATCAAATATTGGTCAAATTTTATATCTTCAATTAAGTTAAACTTTTGTACTTAAAAGAGATGTTCTTTAATGTTTTTTTTTTGCTTAATCATATTTTACTCATGTTAAATTTGTTTTAAGTTAAAGTATTTTTATTTTTTTTTTAAAAAAACTTTAGAAGTGTTAGTCAAACCTTTTCAATTAATAACAAATAAATAAGTATATATATATATATATGTGTGTGTGTGTGTGTGTGTTTATTCTTTACTTGGACATTTTCTCAAAAAAAAAGGCTAGTCAAAACTTTGCTCTCATTCTTCAATTAATTAAAAAAAATGATTTTGATGTTTAAATTTATTAAATTGGTTTAAATTATTTATTTCTAATTCATCAAATAAATTTTAATTAATCTACTTTTATTAATCACTTGCACCTTAATTCAAATGTTTTCATTTTAGGTCCCTTCCTCTAAAAAAATAGAATAAAAAGGTTCATTTCTTAATTATTTTTTCAAACTTAGTCGAATTGTGTAAGTTATTATATATATATATGTTAAATCATTATTTTTCAAAAATTAGTCAAAAATATATTTTAGTCAAGTCACAGGTCAACCGCGTGTTAGCGGACACTTCGAATGCTTAAACCCTTCTCGAAGTGTAAATTGAACCCCGAATCCTCTTTGATATTTTCAAATAATTTTTTCTGTTTAAATCTTTGTAAATTATAAGTTTTCTTAATTTCTTTAAAAAATTAAGTGGCGACTCTTTTCTAAGTATTTCTCAAATTGTTTTACACTTGGAACATTTTAAAAAGTTATTTTTCTGAATACAGTAAAATTACGACACATTCTCGATTATGGTGTCCCACAAATTACCGATTAATCCAGTTTTTGGTCCTGTAAAACAAAAGACTCAAAAGTTTAAGCCTGAGTTAAATTTGAAGATCAAAGAGGAGATTACAAAGCAGATCGAGTCCCAAGTAGTGGAGGTGACGCAGTATCCGACTTGGTTAGCTAATGTTGTTTCGGTTGCCAAAAAGACGAAAAAAATTAGAATTTGTGTTGACTACAGAGATTTCAACAAAGCTAGCCCGAAAGATAATTTCCATTACCAAACATTCACATCCTCATTGATAATTGTGCTAAGCATGAGATGCAGTCGTTTGTGGATTGTTATGCGGGTTATCACCAGATCCTGATGGATGAAGAAGATGCAGAAAAGGCAGCTTTCATCACGCCTTGGGGTGTATACCATTACCGGATGATGCCTTTTGGTCTCAAGAACGCCGGTGCTACTTATATGAGGGCTATGACAATCATCTTTCACGATATGATTCACAAAGAGATCGAAGTGTATGTAGATGATGTCATAATTAAGTCCCGCGAGAGTTCGGATCATTTGACTCACTTGAGAAAATTCTTTGATCGTCTGCGTCGATACAATTTGAAGTTAAATCCTGCCAAATGTGCTTTTGGGGTGCCAGCTGGCAAGTTGTTGGGATTTATAGTCAGCAGAAGGGGCATTGAGCTTGACCCTTCCAAGATCAAGGCGATCCAAGAATTACTTCCTCTGAAGACAAAGAAGGAGGTGATGAGTTTTCTAGGAAGGTTGAACTACATCAGCCGGTTCATAGCTCAATCCACCGTGGTGTGTGAGCCCATCTTTAAGTTATTGAAAAAAGATGCCTCAACCAAGTGGATCGGAGAAAGTCAAACTGTTTTTGATGCTATCAAGAACTATTTGTCCAATCCACCGGTGTTGGTCCCTCCACGAGAAAGAAGTCCATTATTGCTATATTTGTTAATCTCGGATAATGCATTGGGATACGTGCTTGGTCAACATGATGAAATTGGGAAGAAGGAGCGAGCCATTTATTACTTGAGTAAAAAGTTCACTCCATATGAGGCTCATTACACTCTTTTGGAGAGAACATGTTGTGCTTTGACTTGGATCGCTCAAAAGTTGAGACATTATTTGTCTTTTTATACCACGTACATTATCTCCAGGATGGATCCGTTAAAGTATATTTTCCAGAAAGCAATGCCGATCGAAAAGTTGGCTAAATGGCAAATGTTTTTGAGTGAGTTCGACATTGTGTATGTGACACAAAAGGCGATAAAAGCACAAGCCTTGGCTGATCATCTTGCGGAGAATCCAGTTGATGAAGAGTATGAACCGCTTAAGACTTATTTCTCGATGAAGAAGTAGCGTTTGTAGGTGAAGATATTTCTGAAGCATATCCTGGTTGGAGAGTATTTTTTGATAGAGCGGCAAATCACCAAGGGAAAGGTATCGGAGCAGTCTTAGTGTCAGAATCCGGTCAGCATTATCCTATGGCGACTAAACTTCGATTTAATTGCACAAATAACATGGCTGAGTATGAAGGTTGCATCCTTGGTTTAAAGATGGCAATCGACATGAACATTCATGAGCTTCTAGTTATTGGAGACTCAGACTTACTGATTCATCAAGTTCAAGGAGAATGAGCCGTGAAGAACCTAAAAATCACACCGTACGTGCAGTATATACAGAAGTTGTACAAAAGGTTTCGCAAGATTGAGTTCAGACATACTCCAAGGACACAAAATGAGTTGGCCAATGCTCTGGCCACCATTGCCTCAATAATCAAACATCCAGATACAAGTTATATTGATCCAGTAGATATAGAGGTGAAAGAGCAGCTTGCCTATTGTTCACATGTTGAAGCGGAGCCAGATGGTTTGCCTTGGTATTTTGACATCAAGAAATATTCAGAGGACGGGGCTTATCCTGAGAATGCAACGTTCAACCAGAAGAAATCGAGACGCCGTATGGCCCTCAATTTCTTTGCAAGTGGGGAAATCCTTTATAGGAGGACTCCAGATTTAGGCCTTCTCAGATGCGTTGATGCTAATGAAGCCGCGAAGCTTCTGGAACAGATACATGCCGGAGTTTGTGGTACTCACATGAATGGGCTCACTTTGGCAAGGAAGGCCCTTCGAGCCGGTTATTTTTGGATGACTATGGAACATGATTGTTGCAAGTTTGTGCAGAAATGTCATAAATGTCAAGTGCATGGTGATTTGATTCGAGTGCCGCCTCACAAACTTAATGCTATGAGTTCACCTTGGCCTTTTGTAGCTTGGGGAATGGATGTCATTGGTCCAATAGAGTCAGCCGCCTCTAACGGACACAAATTCATTTTGGTTGCCATCGACTACTTCACTAAGTGGGTAGAAGCAGCTTCGTATAAGTCGGTGACCAAGAAAGTTGTAGCTGATTTTGTTTGCAATAATTGATATGTAGATTTGGAGTACCAAAATCTATCATTACTGATAATGGAGCAAATCTCAACAGTCATTTAATGAGAGAGATATGTGAACAATTCAAGATTACTCACCGAAATTCCACCGCCTATCGTCCCCAAATGAATGGAGCTGTAGAAGCCGCCAACAAGAACATAAATAAGATTTTGAGGAAAATGATTGATAATCGCAGAGGTTGGCATGAGATGCTGCCATATGCTTTATTAGGTTACGGAACGACTGTCAGAACATCAGTTGGAGCTACTCTATATTTGCTAGTATATGGAATAGAGGCAGTTATACCCGCAGAAGTTGAAATACCTTCATTGAGAATCATCCAAGAAGCTGAATTGTGTGATGCTGAATGGGTTCGCAAGCGGATTGATCAGCTAACATTGATTGATGAGAAGAGAATGGTTGTCGTTTGTCATGGACAACTGTATCGACAGAGAATGATTCGTGCTCTTCACAAGAAAGTAAGATCCGGGATATTTGAAGTTGGTCAGTTAGTTCTTAAGCGCATTTTTCCTCATCAGGATGAATATAAAGGAAAATTTGCACAAAATTGGCAAGGACCCTACATGGTTCGCAAAGTATTACCCGGAGGTTCCTTAGTCCTTTCGGAGATGGATGGCACCGAATGGCCAAAACCGATCAATTCCGATGCTGTCAAGAGATATTACATGTGAAGTTTCAGTTTGTATTTCTGTCATTCCCTTGTAATCGTTCTATTTTCTTGTAATTGCTTTGTTTAGAATTTTATCCCTCTTGTAATGAACTACGTCTGACCTGAATTCTCGAGAATGAGATACGTAGGCGGCCTATGTCGGCCTTGGTCATCCCTTTATCCCTTTTTAATATTTTATTTGTATTTGAACTACGTTCGACCTGAATTCTCAAGAATGAGATACGTAGGCGGCCTATGTCGGCCTCGATCGATTTCTTTGTAAAACTTTTTATTTTTTTAGAGAGGAACTACGTGTGACCTGATTCCTGTCTCAATGGGATACGTAGGCGCCACAAGGACTCGGTCATATTTCCCGTAAGATTTTTATTTTTCTTTACGATAGAAAGTGGAACAGAATTTTTGAGAGGAACTCAAAAATTCTCAAGAAGAAGATCTCTCCAACATAGTCAAGACTAAGCTTACATTGAAAACTGTAACTGGGACAGATTTTTCGAGAGGATCTCAAAAATTCCGTAGGTTGTTCATCAACATTTGAAGATAAGCCAAGACAATTAAATGAGACAGAAATCTTTAAGGATGACCTACAAAATTTTGATATGGTTCATCGGCAGTTTAGAGCAACTTTGAATACTTCCAAACAAGTAATCAGATAGATCCCGAAACATCAACTCCAAATGGCGTTCATTAAGCTTGACGTGACATGACACTTGGCAATGACCTTTTTCAAACATTACTTTTTTTTAAAAAAAAAATTCTTAAAAACTTTTAAATTATTTGCATAAAAATATTTTGTCTTATCTATCAAGAAGCGGGAGATCAGAAAAATCAACCGGAGATAGCAAGTCAAAGAGTAGACAACCGAAGACACCAACACAGATCAGTTTATTTTTAAACTAACATATTTTCTGTGGGTGTAGGTCTATAGGTTTGCCTCAAATCAACATATGTTTCTAGTCAATGTATATAGAGAAGTCAAAAGGGCGAAGAGCTCCCCAAAATTGACAATTTTTCTGTGGATGCAGGAAATATTTTAGGCTGCTTATATCAAAGATGTTGGAATATGAATAACATTATTTCATTCAATTCACAACAAGGCGAAGTCCATATTGAACGTACCACTATGTTCAGATATGGAACAACCGAAAACCACGAGAAGGACAATATTTATTTTTATTTTCATTTTCCAGCAACTAAAAATACCTGGAAGACATTTATCTGCATTATATCATCAGATATGATAATCTTCCTACCCTGAAGGTTATTTATATCATATTGTCAAATGAGACGATACCACTACTCCGAGGGTCATTTTTATTTATATTGTCGATTGAGACGACATCACTACTCGGAGAGTCGTTCATATCGTATTTATACCATTACTCCGAGGATTATTTTTTTTATATTGTCGATTGAGACGATATCACCACCCAAAAAATACCCCAGAAGATCACATTTGTTGCTCGATGAAGCATTATCTTCGTTCAGTACCGGAGATGGCGTCATCAAAAGAAATAATGCATTGCAAGAGAAAGAGATTCATGCATCGCGAAAAGAGATTCATGCATCACGGGGAAAGATCATGCATTGCAAGAGAAAGAGATTCATGCATCGCAAGAGAAGATTCATGCATCGTGAAAAGAGATTGATGCATCACGGGGAAAGATCATGCAAAGCAAGAGAAATAATTCAAGCATTGCGGAAAAAGATTCATACATTGCAAAAGAAGATTCATGCATTACAAAAGAAGATTCATGCATCGCGGAAAAAAATTCATGCATCGCAGGAAAGAAGTCATATATATATATATATATATATATATATATATATATATATATATATATATATATGTTAAATCATTATTTTTCTAAAATTAGTCAAAAATATATTTTAGTCAAGTCGGAGGTCAACCGCGTGTTAGCGGACACTTCGAATGCTTAAACCCTTCTCGAAGTGTAAATTGAACCCTGAAACCTCTTTGATATTTTCAAATAATTTTTTCTGTTTAAATCTTTGAAAATTATAAGTTTTCTTAATTTCTTTAAAAAATTAAGTGGCGACTCTTTTCTAAGTATTTCTCAAATTATTTTACACTTGGAACATTTCAAAAAGTTATTTTTCTGAATACAGTAAAATTACGACACAACACATATAATGAATATACCATGCATAATTGGTGATACCATCGTGTCTTAAGAATAACTTGTAGGAGATATTTTCTCATTTTCCCCTAATATATGCTCCTACATCTTGTCTATAATTATGACTTAATATCTTAAAAAAGTTATTTAATTTTTAAAAAAATTAATAAAATTATTAAATTTTATTTTATATTAATAAAATGCTCAATTTAAATATTTATATCAATAAAATCACTTAATCAAATTATATAAGTGGTTCTGTATTCATGATGCTAAATAGATAAGGTGATGTTTCAAAGTACTTTATTAAATCATATCTTATAATTAAAAAAAAAATAAAAACATAAGTCTACATATAATTGCAACGTCAACGTACTCAGAACCTTCTAGGTATTTGCTTTGAAGTGATCAGCTCTAGGTTCTTTTTAACGATATTACTTGAAATATTATTTTCCTAACAATTTGTTTGTTTTAATCAGTAAAATATAAATAACTTTTAAAGCACATTAAGATACACCGATGATCACCAAATTAGATAACATATATTCAGAATTAACTTTAAAAACCCACTTATATAATTTATCGGGAAAATATTTTCTTCATATTTTATTTTTTTTGAAAATAAAAATAAAAATTAGGGGTTGGTTTGTGGAAAGTGGTTGGGTAAATAAAGTTTTATACAACATTATTTAGCATGAAATTGTATTGCAAATAAATGATTAACATCTTTAAAAAAGAAATGAAAAAAGAAATATATGACCTTGTTGGAATGGACCTCTAAATCCTGAATCCGCCTTTGAGTTCACGTAATTGAGTTAATATCTCAAATATGAAACCACATAAATTCTCTACTTAGAGATTAGACTAAAACCCACGTAAATTCTCTACTTAGAGATACCCAATAATTATTTCATGAACTCATGGTCTAAAACTTTAATTTCTTATTGTCAAAAAGGCAACATCAGTTGGTGATTATTGCAAACCTTTAATTTTATAAATTTCAACTTCTAATTTATTTTTACTAAATCTCCTTCAATAAAGCTGTTGGAATGAAAATATGAGGGTAAAGAACTTATTGCAACATACACACACACGATACAAGTGTAACTTTTATTTTGAATCATTTTCTTTTTTTTATAAGAGTAATTTAATGAAAAAGAAGTGGATGGAGAGAAACAACTGAAAAATAGGTTAAAGAATAAATTTCAAGACATGAGTTTTGTTAATATAAAAATCTAAGTTATTTGTATAAAAATAAATCTGAGACCAAACCAAACCTAATAAGTTTTTAAATACTTAAAGGACTAAAGTGTATAGTTAAAAGACCAAATTCGATAACATTTTGAATAGTTTAAAGACTAAATCTGATAAATATATGATTAAGAGACCAACCATATATGACATTTCTCTATTCAAAACACATGCACATAAACATTACTGTTAAGTTCGCTCTCAACGTTGCGTTGATATCACTCTACTATTCTCAGCATGGCTATTTGGTGGTGGCACCGCCGTCGTAATGGCGAAGCAACGGCACTGCCCATAAATTCATTCATCAATTTCTCAGTTGAGAACGGTCTAACTAACAAGCCCCTCAGGTAATTAACAACATTCTTTTAAATGTGGATAGCGATGTAGTAAAATAACTGTTAGAGTTTTGTCCTGATTTTTTTACTTTATTTTTCATATATTATATATTGACTGCTATTTAACTAGTTATAGTTAAAGAGATGTATGAAAACTAGATTGACGACGAGATTGTGATGACTATAAGGGATTGACGACTATAAGAGTCGAAACTCACCACAAGAAAATTGTACAATTCATGTTTTCTGTGGATAACAAATTAAAAATATGTGTCTATTTTCTGCACTAATTATTATTGTTTTAATTTGTGTCAGATGGGTTGATGAAACAATCTATCAAAGCAACGCCCGTCAGCAAAAGGAGTGAAAGATATTCTATTAATGTTTTTAATTAATGTGTTATAATTTGACGTTTGCAAATATTCAATAGAGTATGTTTTCTATTAATGTATTTTAATTAATTAATTAATGTGATATGTATTTGGTTTTTATGTAACAAAAATAAATATTTGTTGCTTGCAATTAAACCATTCATTCTTTCTTGTCTTTTGAATACACCACACATTTTCCATGTGTTGATACTTGTTGCATTACAATTTATAAATATTTCTTATACTATTCCTAGTTTTTTGAGTATCTTTTAACATATTATTTCATGATTAAGACTTAAAATTTTGAATGGTTAAATAAATATTATAATTCGTAGATATTCCTAACTCTAATAAACTTCAAATCAGTACTAATGCTACAAAAAAATAAATCAATTCAATACTAAGAATGATAATAATATGAATTATTTGATCTTTATTTTTACATTGATTTAGATAATTTCACAACTTACAAAATTTTATATTTATATATAAAAAGTACACCTTGAAAAATTGCGTACACAAAAAGACAGACAAGAATCTCTCGGGATTGTTGCGGCTGCTTTTCAAGTGGGACATAGATGCAAGGTAAAAGGAGTTCATTATTAATAGAATAAGACACGTATTTAAAGTAAAAGAATGCTTTTATTAATAGAATAATAGTTGATATATCTTATTAAAAAAATTGTATAATTTAATACTTTCAAAACATATTAATTCTTCCAATCAAATGCATTAATAATTTATTTATTTTATTTAAAAATTCCTAAGAATAACTTTAAAAAAGGTATACAGGTTTGGATAATAATCGTGTCATGTGTTTTGCAATGGAATCCCTCCATAAGAGAATCTATAGTACTTCCCGCCCTAGGATGTCCACGGGACGAAATTTGTACTCAATTTCTTTTGGGTTATGACTCAAGTAGTGGTGAGTATAAGATCCTTCATATGCATCAAAATGTAGATGATTCCAAATATCCTAATGAAATTATCGCATTGAAAGTGGGAATATTAGTTGGCCTCTTTTGTCATTTTCATTTAAATTATTTTGTATTTTAATTGATCTTTTATATGAGCTGAAACAACTGACTTGCGGTATTGGGCCCGTGATCATAGTGTTTTTGGATTGATTTTTCGCTTATGACTTAGCACATGATTCATCTTTAAGGGATTTAATTAAATTAACTCAAACAATAATGTTAGAGTTAATCAAAAGCAAACAATAAATAATCACAATTAAACAGTTTAAGAGTAAAAGAGAAATTGAATTTGGGCTATTCGGGCCTGAATTCTCTGCTGTCTGAAAGGTAGGGTAATGGCCCATTTCTGAGTCTGCTGAAACTTATGGGTTTTGGCCCATTTGCTGTGTATATCAGTTGTATATATTTATCGTATATCAGCTCCTTCCACCTGTGTATTAGCTTTCATTTTGTTTGTACTTCCACTTCCTTTTCTCGAAGACACCTAAGGCTGACTCGATAATGAATTGGGTTTGGGAGATGGGCTGGAAATTTGGAAAAAATTGGGCTGATTGGAATTGGGTCGTTGGGCTACTGAAAAGTGGGCTGAAATTGGGCCCAAATTGGTCTTAAAATAGGGTAGAGAGTGGTTAGATTTGCAATTAGGAATGACTACATGAATCTAGATTATAGCCGAATGGAATTTATAGCATAGCCAATTTGAATTTATTTAGTAAAATCAGCTAGTGATTAAATAAGATGAATTAGTATTAATTAATTAACGAACTTCTTAATCTTAATGAAATAAAATAATTAACTTATTTATAAACTAATTAACTCGAAAATATAAACTATTGATTAATTATACTAATTAACAAAACATTTAACTAAAAATAAAAAAAATTTAAACGACTTTTGTATATTCATAAAATGTACTAATTATATGTATAATTATAAAAACATACATATTATTTAAAAATATACAAAATTGTTAAAAAAAATAACTTGAAAATATTTTGAATCTTTAGTTCAAAAGTATTTTTACATTAAAAAGGGAAAGAAAACGAATAGTAGAAATATAATAGAAAACTAATGGAGTATTTTAGAGATAACAAAAACATGTTAAGGATAAAATTGCACAAGGTCTGTTCAAATCGAAAGTACTTATAAATGATAAATCGTATGTTTGGAATGATCAACATATGATTTATAATTGATTTTAGCATATAACACGGAACTTGTAATCTTTATTCGATATTTCCAAATACATAGACAATAACTCACTTAGTATATATAGTCCCACACGATCAGTTTCGTGAGGTTAAAATATACGCATACCTTACTTCTTCTCTATCAACTAGAAATTAAATTTTATTTTTAATAGACCATCGACTAAAAAAATAAAACACTAACATTTATGAATCATAATTAAGCAGTATAGCAACGCTAGCATGACAAGAATAACAAAAAATAAAATAACAAGTCAACAACAAGAATAAAAAAAAATCAATAATTCTGAAAACATACATATAAAAAATACATCGTACACACTAAACTCAAAACTATTGAGTTGTTTATTTGCAAACATCAAATATTTTTTATTACATAAAATCCAAAAATATTACATTAATTAAATTAAATACACATGGTACATTAATTAATATAATAAACTAACTATATATATCTTCACTCATTTTGCTCATGTTTGTAGCTTCATAGATGCTTCCTTAGCCCTGTGACACAAATTGAAACAATAATTAGTGTAAAAAAATCAATTTAAATAAGGATAATTTGAGAGTAAGGTTTACCAAAATCACATTTTTGTTAGATACACTTTCTCTTTGTGGTATTCCAATCAACCTTAAATGCTCAATCATGATAATTATTTAGTTTATCAATGCTAGAATAAATTACTATCTAGTATTTCATCTCTCCAAGGAATTGAACTCATCATGATCAACTCAATTGATTGATTGATCACTAGGCCACTCAATTAATTTAGATGTATTACATATGCATGAAAAATGTCGAAAAATCATACTATATATATTAAAAAATTTATAAAGTATATAGGTTAAAAATTATTTTTCAATCTAAATTTTTTTGTGAGATTAATTAATTTAGATTCAAAAACAAAAAAGAGTAAAAATTCATCATTGTTGATTGTCTCAAATAGCTTCAACGTTGTTGACGGATAACGAGGGTCAAATAATAAGGACGATGAAAGCCGTCAAAGAATCCTTCTTATTTCAGATAAGCCAAATAAGAATCCTAAACAAATTCCTATAATGAATATATCAATGCATTATTGGTGATATGATATTTTTACCATCGTGTCTTAAGAATAGCTTGCGGGAGATATTTTCTCATTTTTACCTAATATATGCTCCTACATCTTGTCTATAATTATGAGTTAATATCTTAAGAAAGTTATCTAATTTTTTTTAAAAAAAATCAGTAAAATCATTAAACTTTATTTTATATCAATAAAATACTCAACTTAGACATTATATCAATAAAATCACTTAATCAAATTATATAAGTGGTTCTGTATTCATGATGCTAAATAGATAAGGTGGTGTTGCAAAGTACTTTATTAAATTATATCTTATAATCAAGCATAAGTCGACATATAATTTCAACGTAGAAGTACCTCAGAACCTTCTAGGTATTTGCTTTGAAGTATTATTTTCCTAACAATTTGATTGTTTTAATCAATAAAATATAATTTTTTTTTAAAGCAAATGTATTTAAGATACACTGATCAGTGGTCATCGAATTAAATATATGTATTCAGAATTAACTTTGAACCGCTTATATAATTTTTCAAGAAAATATTTTTCTTTCGTATGAAACACACCCTAAAATCCATGTAGTCATTCATAATTAAATTGATTTTTTTTACACTAATTAATGTTTTAATTTGTGTCACAGGGCTAAGGAAGCATCTATGAAGCTACATACATGAGCAAAATGAGTGAAGATATATATAGTTCATTTATTATATTAATTAATGTACCTTTATTCGATATTTCCAAATACATAGACAATAACTCATTCAGTATATATAGTCCCACACAATCAGTTTCATGAGGTTAAAATATACACATACCATCCTCCTTCTTTATTAAATTTTATTTTCAATAGACCATCAACCAAAAAAAATAAAACACAACATTTATGAGTCATAATTAAACAGTATAGCAACACTAGCACAACAACAACAATAATTAAATAACAAGTCAACCACAAGAATTTAAAAAAACCCTATAAAAGTCGACACAAGAATACAATAAATAATTGTTCTCTATAAAGTCGTCCCTATACCTAAAAAATTCGAAAAAATTAGATCACATCATCAATAAAATATTAAATTCATAAAATTTTAATAATTCTGAAAACATACATATGGAAAATACATTGTACACACTACACTCAAAACAATAATGAATTATTTATTGCAAACATCAAATATTTTTTATTACATAAGATCCAAAAATATTACATTAATTAAATTAAATACACATGGTACATTAATTAATATAATAAACGAACTATATATATCTTTCACTCATTTTGCTCATGTATCTTCATAGATGCTTCCTTATCCCTGACACAATTTCAAACATTAATTAGTGCCAAAAAAATCAATTTAAATAGGGGTAATTAACTTCTTCTTCTTTTTTCAATATATAATTAATTAATTAAGTTACAATTTAGTGAGTATTACACAACAAACAAATTAAAAAATCAAAAGGATAATCAAGATGCACATATTCTGATTTAAACATCAATGTTATTGAAAAAGAAATCAAAATGCACATAATATATAGTTACTAAAATCACATGAACTCATAACCGACTCTTTAATTAATTACGTGAATTATTATAGTTTGCAACTAAGAAATGGTTTGATAAATAAATACAGGGCCGACTAGTCCGTTGAATAAAATGATATGTGTAGCCAAACCAATAACCGAGTTTAATATGTATTGAGCAAGACACCCAAGTGAATTGGATGACTATTTCTCTATTTATAAACTACTCATGTTCTTTAGTTCTTTCATTACTGTTGGAATGTATGCGTCCACCTATCAGTCAAGGACCAGGTCCTTTGACTCAGCAGGAACAGTAACTAAAAATATGCGTCCACTTGTTTCGATGGGACCAGGTCCTCAGCACAGTTACAATAGCAAACAATAAAATAAGTGCTGAAAGTAAAGATTGAACAAGCAACTTTACGTGGAAACCTCCTTGCTCAAGGGAGTAAAACCACGACCTGGCCTGCCAGGACTTTTCAAACTTCTTTCACTAGTCTTCTCAAGCAAAAGCAAAAGCAAGTTTACAAACTGAGATTAGCCTGCTAATCCCAACTCTAAGCAATACCTCGTATCACTTAGACGAGCCAGAGCAAATACCACACTGCCCACTAAGCTATCACCCCTAGATAACTTAGACTTTGCTAAGCGGATATAACACCGCTCACTAAACCACCATCCTATGGACGATTTAGATTTTAACTAAGCAACAACAGTGTTGCCCACTAAATCACCCAACTCTAGATGACTTAAACTTTTAGAAATCGAAACAAGATCTGAATCCTTTATAGATTAGGATCAGATTTACAATGTAAGCACATGAGACACAAAGCTCTAAGTACAACAAAGACTCTTCTTCACTCTATCAGATTCCTTTGTTGAGTTGAGCAATGTTCTTCCTTGAAGATGGCCTTCTTTTCAAGCTTATGAATTTTGAGAGAAAATCCAAATTTAGTTTGCCAAATCTTAAGTTTGTGTTTGTTGGAAAGAGATAACATATTGAAAGTGAACAGAAACTCATTGAGCCAATCTCATTGGCTGAAGGCCTGCTGTTAGAAAAGTTGTGCACCTGCCATAGCAGCTTTTTCACCTTTCCATATCGCAGTCTTGTAGGGACCAGGTCCCTTGCAAATTTCTTTATGAGTTCTTGAAAGGTTTGCTGGCTAACTTCCTTCTTTGGATGAATGAATTAATTATGGTGTTTGTCATGTATAAATTATCAACCATAAAGAATTATTTCCCATTGGACAAACACCCTTTTTCCGTTCTGATTGGTGTAGTACGATGACGCCTCACCAATCTCTGACACGACAGTTTTACAGTTGTACCCCATTATGCATCTGATGGAGATGATAGAGAGAACTCTGTTGGGACCAGGTCCCTACATCTGTTAGACACTGAAGCAGACAATCTCGTCTGCTCTTTCTATTGGTGTAGGACACTGCACTTTTCACCTACCACCTGATGTGACAGCTTTACAGCTGTACCTCATTTGAATCTGGACGAGAGCACTCTGTCGGGGACCAGGTCCCTACATTTGTGAGGATCATCAAAACATCTAAAATATAACATTTTCCCCATTTTTGATGATTACACACAAATATTCCTCACACTGAGTGTATTCATTCACTTCCCTGTCAGCAGTCCCAGTAACAAGGATCTGGTTCCTTGTTAAATCGATAAGTTTGTTAAATCATCAAAACTTCATATCAACTTCAAACTAACATCTCATATCAGCTTCGAACTAACATTTTCCCCCTTTTTGAAGATAATATACTTATTCACCAGTTCCCCTATCAACAAGAACCCTTCGGTTAACTGGAGTTTTATCATCCCTGAAGTTTGTCAAATCATCAAAACACCACAATAGCATTTTTCCCCTTTTTGATGATGACAAACATCTTCTCCCTATCGGGAGGACCAGGTCCTCTTCAAGTAGCTAGCATTGATTCCCTCTATCGCCATGACCAGGTCTTCTTCAAGTAGTTAGCATTTGTTCCCCCTAACATCATTGATCTCATACCTTAACAATTTTTCCCCCTTTTGACATCATAAAAAAAAGGGTTAAAGTAGTAAACCAAGTTCACAGAGATGCAATTCAAGCAAATTCATGGCCACTTGGGCAACACTAAGAATGAGTAAAAAATGCATAAAGTAATGAGACAATTCAGTAGAAACAAGACATTTTTCATCCATAAATAAAAGATCAGCCATCAAAGCATTGCAAATATGATTACAAATAAAAATCAGAACAATGCCAAAAAAGAGGAATGAGGACTGACATAGAGAGTTAAGAAGAGATGGGATAACCTAGAGACAAGGGATTAAAAGAAATAATTAGTAGAGCATATCCCTTAGCATGGTATTTGCAGAAGCCTCTCTTGAAGTTCACATTCTTTGCTGCCCAACCTTCATATTGAACCTTTGGGGCTGCCAGTTTTTTTTTTTAACCTGGTCCCTCTGATAGTGCTATTTCAGAAGTTGAGTCTTTAGGCACACTATTTCAGTATCCTTGTTAGCAAAAGCAACTATCATAGTATCCAATGCAAGCCTGAGTTTTTCATGACAAACAGATTGATGAAGTCAAACTTACTGAAGGCCTCCGAGATGAATAGAACAATAATTGAGAAACCATTTTTTTTTTCATTTCATTTCTTATTCAGAATACTTTTAGTTCTCAGAATATCAACTTCTCCTTCTTTGAACATCTTCTTTTCCACTTATTCTTTTTGCATTGTGGACGTGGTCCTCTTCACACTTAAAACATCTTCATTAGCAAATTCTCGAGTAAGAACAAAGAGTTTAACAATTGGAAGTGTTTTTGAGTGAGGAGAAAATAAGGTTTTGAAAATTTCTGATTTTGGAAGGGGATTTGAAAAGAAGTATAGAGTATAAAAGAAGAGAAAAGAAGTATTATTTTGGTACTCAAATGATGGGACAACGGTCAGATACTTGAATGACAGACATGTGGCAATTGCAACGGTTCTCATGCATAATTCAAACTGCAATGTTAAGATTGCTAACCTTCGAGAACGGACCAGGTCCCTCTCTGTAGTTTGAATGTGATAGCCTAGATCTATCCTGACCTCCATTTTCCTTCTGCCCTTTTGCCATGTGTGTATACCTACAAAAGGTATAATACTGAACTTGCTAAAACATGCATTCCTAACTTCAGTTTGATTATCTCAATCAGGTCTTCTAAGAGCTTCAAGCTGCTGCTTGATCTACAAGACTTGATCATATCAAGTTACACTTGCTACATTCTCTGCCTCAGTTGATGAAAGAGCAACTGAATCTTGTCTTTTAGTTCCCCATGAGTAAGAGATCAACCTATAGCATAAGCCACTCCTGAGGTACTCTTTCCATCAACTTGATACCCAGTATAATCAGCATCACCATGTACTCCAAATCAAATGTCTCTTGATGGACAGAATAGGACCGGTCCCTTGTCTTTTGCAAATGTCTCAAGATTCTCTCGGCAGCCTTCAAATGTGATTCCTTTGTACAAGAATGGAATCTTTGAACCAGGTTCATCAACATCCAACTTTAAGATAGTGCCCATGAGAGTATGAATTATCTAGGCATCCATAGCATGAAACTTTTTCAGCAACTTCTCTGAACTGGTACCAGGTCCCTGTCTTTGATCAGAAATCAATTGCCTTGAATGTTGTGCTATCTTATTCTCTGTAGCTATGTTCCTATGAGAGTATACAATTGGTCCTTGCTTAGGGCTTCAGTGAAGATGTCAACCACTTGATCTTCCATCTTACAAAGCTTCATGATGACATTACCCTTCATTTTCATTGTCTTGACTTCAAGTATGTTAAGCCATTTGAGCAACTCATTGATGTATTTTTCTGGACAACCAAAGGTACCTTTAGAGGTTTGCTGAATCTGTAGTTCTAAGAAGAAATCTCCCATCGTGCTCATTTAGAACTCAATACCCAAGAATACGTCAAACTCTCTTTTGAAGCCATAGTAGAAGAGGAATTTGGACAACCTATCAGCTTGTTGGGAAACCGAGTGTCATACTTTGCTTCTTTCAGACTAAGCTTGATCAGCTTCTTCATTTTCACCTTCAGAATTCACATTATCAGTTTGAACTGCATCATCTTTGTTCAGCATTGTCTACAGGACCAGGTCACTCATCAGGTTCATCGTCTGCATCAGCTTCTTTGGGGTTGCTAGATTCATGAAGAGGATATTATTCAGCAAGCTCACTGTTTAGATCATCTCTCTGAATCTGAAACAACTCTTCTATCTAAGAATCTTCTTTCTTTTGCAGTTTATCAATTCTTTCGAACTCATCAAAAATCACATGACCACCTTATTATATGCCCGATAAGCCATGCTGGAAGAAGAGTATACGCAACTATTTTTTCATCAATATTGAGATCAAACTTCTCAATATCATCTTTTTGGTCACAAAACATGTAGTATTCACCACTTCAGCCCGAAAGTTCTTTTAAAGACTAAAAGCCTGCTTATTTCACCTGAAGGATGATATGATCTGCTTCTCTTTAACACAAGTATCACAAACCTTGTTATCTGCAAATTTCATTTTGTGCAGACTGGGGACCAGGTCCCTTGACACAAGTTTGTACAGTAGATAAACATTCACAAGAGCACGTCTCTCATATCATACCTCATCATTCTCACTTCGAGCACTTAAGGCAAGTGAGACTGTCACAACGAGCAGTTATCAGATCAGTAATATACAAGTTCTTGCAACTCTTTTCTATCAAGATCATCACCCGAGAGAGCAAGTTTGTGACCACACAGTTATCTAATAAGAGTTTGACTTCATTTTTTGTTCATCACAAATCTGTGAAACACTTAGAAGATTGCACTCCAATCCATTGACATAGTACACAGCTTCACAAGAATGTTCCACGGTCTTTTAAGTCCAACCTACAAAAAAATCTACCATTTCTTGCTATTGCCAAAAGAGACACCTCCACCTTGAAGTGTCTTGAGAGAGAGAAAGTTTTTCAGTTTTCCCAGTCCAGTGCTTTGAGCATCCACTGTTCATGAACCACCACTGACTGTTGCTACTTCCTCTCACTTGCAAAACAAATCACTTGTTACCCTTGGGAACCCGCTTGAGACGGAGTTCCCAGTAAGCAGATAACGGAGTGATAAGAAAATCTTTTGTCCAATGAGGCAGACTGGTTTTCTTTAACTTAGATCCCTAAGTAGGACCAGGTCTCTTCTTCAATCTATTTCTCTGTTGAGAATAGTTTAACGAACTTTCTCCATATTTTTTCAAAATAGGACAATCCTTTCTAAGATGTCCATCTCGACCACAATGCACACACAACAGATTATTAACATCAGAAACAGATTTGATGTGAGAATTGTATGGGGGATCTATCTTTGTACAGCCCAACCGTCTTCTACTATTGTTGCCTTGACCAATCAGATGTGTCAGTATCTTAGAGGAATTGGTCCATTTGAGGGATTTTTCTAGTTCCTCTTTCACACGAACCAGGTCCCTCTCCAACTCAAGATTTCTTTTCAAAGCCAATTTCATCTTCATTTCAGCAGTATGCAGCTTATTTTCAAGCTCTAACTGCAAGCTACTTGCCTCATTTTTTCTTTTAAAAACTGTAGTAGTTACCCCCATTATCTTTTCCTTCTGTTCTAGATTTTCAGCTTCTAGAATAACCATTTGATTTTCAATATCAGATATTTGGGGAACTAAAGCAGTTTTTCCATCTTGAGAGATATCTAGGCTATTGTTCACGAGATCATCCTCAGTTGTTAGCTTACTTATCACATCAAGTAATACAACAACTAGCTTTCTCAATTTACTGGTAGAAAAGGTATTCAAGTTTTGCTTGAAATAAGATAGGGTTACCTTTTGATCAGCATCCTCCTGATTTGACTTTGCCATGGAAGCATCATTAGAGTGCTCAGAATCATCTGAATCACTTAAGGAATTTTCCCATGCTACCAGATCCTTCTTCACCGCCTGGAAAAAAGCTTCCCTTCTGCTTAGTTTGTCGCGGACCAGATCCCTCTCTTTGTTTTTGACTTTGAGAATACGACCCTTCATTTTTCTGTGCATCTCCAATGCTTGAAGATGCTCAAATAGTGCATCCATAGTTATTATATCAGGTTCTCTTGTCTTATTTCCAGTCACAAAATCATTTGTACAAGATCTAGGAAGAATTTTCAGTATCTTAGAGACTTACTTGACAATAGGGACTGGTTCTTCAAGGAACATGAGCTCATCTGTAATGGTGGAGAATATGGTGCGCATTTCATGAATGGGTTCACCTTCTTTCATGGTGAAACCTTCAAACTGAGTAGTAAAGAGATCTAGCTTAGATTTTCTTATTTCCTCAGTGCCTTCATAAGTTGTTCTCAACAGATCCCATTTCCTTGGCTGATTCACAAGATGAGATCAGATTGTATTCATTTACACTAAGGCCACACATCAGTAGCTTTCTTGCTTTGTGATTTTTCTGGACTAATGGTCTGTCAGAGTCATTATATTGTTGTCGAGTTTTGGGAATGACTCGTGTGACCTTTCCATCTTTAACCTCCATAGTTGGCACATAAGGACCTTTACATATGATGTCCCATACTTCTACGTCCTCAACCATGAGATAGTCTCTCATTCGAATCTTCCAATATCTATAGAACTGACCATCAAGAAGAAGAGATCTTGTGGAGGACTGACTTCTTTCCTAATTTAGTGGTGACGTCATTCCTCGCAGGAACTTCTCTCTTGGTGTTAATCAGATAGAGAGCCCAAGCTCTGATACTACTTGTTGGAATGTATGTGTCCACCTATCAGTCAAGGACCAGGTCCTTTGACTCAGCAAAAACAGTAACTAAAAATACGTGTCCACTTGTTTCGATGGGACCAGGTCCTCAGCACAGTTACAATAGCAAACAATAAAATAAGTGTTGAAAGTAAAGATTGAACAAGCAACTTTACGTGGAAACCTCCTTGCTCAAGGGAGTAAAACCACGACCTGGCCTGCCAGGACTTTTCAAACTTCTTTCACTAGTCTTCTCAAGCAAAAGCAAAAGCAAGTTTACAAACCGAGATTAGCCTTCTAATCCCAACTCTAAGCAATACCTCGTATCACTTAGACGAGCCAGAGCAAATACCACACTGCCCACTAAGCTATCACCCCTAGATAACTTAGACTTTGCTAAGCGGATACAACACCGCTCACTAAACCACCATCCTATGGACGATTTATATTTTAACTAAGCAACAACAATGTTGCCCACTAAATCACCTAACTCTAGATGACTTAAACTTTTAGAAACCGAAACAAGATCTGAATCCTTTATAGATTAGGATCAGATTTACAATGTAAGCACATGAGACACAAAGCTTTAAGTACAACAAAGACTCTTCTTCACTCTATCAGATCCCTTTGTTGAGTTGAGCAATGTTCTTCCTTGAAGATGTCCTTCTTTTCAAGCTTATGAATTTTGAGAGAAAATCCAAATTTAGTTTGCCAAATCTTAAGTTTGTGTTTGTTGGAAAGAGGTAATATATTGAAAGTGAACACAAACTCCTTGAGCCAATCTCATTCGCTGAAGGCCTGCTGTTAGAAAAGTTGTGCACCAGCCGTAGCAGCTTTTTCACCTTTCCATATCGCAGTCTTGCAGGGACCAGGTCCCTTGCAAACTTCTTTATGAGTTCTTGAAAGGTTTGCTGGCTGACTGCCTTCTTTGGATGAATGAATTAATTATGGTGTTTGTCATGTATAAATTATCAACCATAAAGAATTATTTCCCATTGGATAAACACCCTCCTCCGTTCTGATTGGTGTAGTACGCAAACGCCTCACCAATCTCTGACACGACAGCTTTACAGCTGTACCCAATTATTCATCTGATGGAGATGATAGAGAGAACTCTGTTGGGGACCAGGTCCCTACATTTGTGAGACACTGAACTCTGCTAGGGTCCAATCACATTCCAAAATTCGCGTGCTATTGAAGCTACATTTGTTACTGTACTTGCTATATAATGGGTCATATCCACAGTACTCTTACAAGTATTACTAGCTATTTTCTCCAGCTACACAAGGAGGCGGAGTTGATGTTGTTTTTTCGTATTCGTAAAGTATGAAACAAGCCTCTGAGAAATTTGGAAGAGGTAATTGAGACGAAATTGTGTTTTTGAGGAGCAAATTTATATTGAGAAGGAGGCAAGAAGTTGCAAAACCAAATCTGGATCTGAAATCGGATTGCCGATTGCTGTTAGAGAATCGGCAGTCTATGGTTTCGAGACCCCGGTCTCTTCTGGTGCCGCGAAATTGCATTTTGAGTTGTTGAACTATAATATTATCGTTTCATCATTTGAAAAACTTGCAGATTTTTCTGATGGAATACTCTTATTTTTTGTTCTCACTACTTTTGAGTGAACTTTCTCTGCCTATTGATGTTGTTTATATGAATTGAAACAACGTTGGGAGTACAAACGCTCTTATACTAATTTATAGGAATAGATCATTCACCCCATACATGATAAATTTCAAAAAAAAGTTATAACATATATATATATATATATATATATATATATATTAAACTCATAAAGTTTAATAATCTATTAACATACATAATGAAAAATCAATCATACTCAAAACAAGAATGAGTGTAAACATCAAATATTTGTATTACATAAAACCCAAATATTACATTAATTAAAATACAAATTCATTTTGCGGATAGATGCTTCATTTTATCCTTCATTCCTTATCCCTCTGCACAATTTAAAACATTATTAATTAATTAGTGCCAAAAAACATTGAATTTACACTTGTAAGCCATTAATTAATTACCTGTGAATTTTGACGGCCTAGTTAGTTGAAGACGTCTGCATCAAGAGAGATGTGGATGGATGAGTTTATGGCCGGTGCCGGAGGAGGTTCATGTTCATCGGCACGGAGGCGGCGTATGATAATGCGCAAACACCAGCATAGAAATAGAACTATGGTAAATTTGAGAGTGAAGTTAATTGTAATGTAGATGTTTATAGCCGGTGCCGGTGCAGGTGCCGGAGGTGCTTCATGTTCATTGGCACGGAGGCGGCGTATGATAATGCGGAAACACCAGCATAGACATAGAGCTATGGTTACAATAGTGGCAAAGTTAATTGTAATGTACATGTTTATGTTCAAATCCATGATTAAAGCTTAGTTATGTAAGCAGCCAAGCACAACCAAGGTTTTATAGGACTAATTGTAATACATGCCTTCAATTTTGCATTATTATCAATCACATTTTATTCATCACCAAGTTCGTTTAAATTAAATTAAAAGGCATTAAATTATGTTACTGACACAAACCACAAGTAGGAGTATAACGCTATAAGGTCTTTCTCACTTCTTACTAAGGAATTTCCCAATCACATTTAATTCACTTGGACAACTTCCTACTTTGACAATTTTATTTCCTTTTTTCCTACTTTATATTTTTTCACTAAATATAACAATCTATGTATAAGTTATGTGGGTGTGCAATTAATGTATCTTATTTATTGGTAATCGAGATATCAATAAAACGGAGAGAATAGTAATTCATAACCTTGGATATATTTATTTTATTTTGAGAGAAAGTAATTCATAATTTTGAATACAATGAGAGGTTTAAATTCCTTAAGAACGCATAGTAAATTTTATAGTCTTGAATATTTTATATATAATTTTTTTTTCAAATGATGTATTCGTCTATTTGAATAATCAAGTATTGACACGTGTAAATAAATGTGCTTTGTTGTTTAAATTAGGATTCGGCTCCTGTCCAATGGATAAAGCATCCAGTTGGTCCAGTGCCCCTTTTATCTGTTGCCATCTGTCACATAATGATATAAGGGTCAATAATTATTCCACCTAAACAACCTCTTAAACCATGGTAAAGCTACAATATATTTTTTAACTGTATCTCAGATATATGTAAATTTACTTGGAGACATTGTATCTAAAATAAATTATATCTAATTTTGACTGTGTATATCCCGAGATTTGAATGCGCCAAAATATGATAAAATTCATAATATTACAAATTAGAGATATTTAAATAATTAACTTCTAAACTAGTGGGATTTTTGTAAATTTCCTTAAAAAATCCTCATGGAGCAAAACAGGTCAATAAAGATTCCAACTCATTATTGTTTTGGATTTGTTAGTTGATATTAGAGGTTTGAAAAAAAATAATCCTTGCATGTCTTTGTTTGACTTGGATAGTTGATTATACATGAGGACTGAGGTTCCTTAATTCCATCTCTTTTTTTCAAGCCTCTAATATGTGAATGTGATATTGAATATAATATAGTAATTAATATGTGAGTGTGACATGAGGACTGAGGTTCCTTCCATGTATTTGTAGCTTGTTTCCTCTTTGTTGGTCGGAATTGTGGGTCTTTTTTACTTCTAAATACCCATTGCATTTTCTTTTAATAAATTTGGGGCCTAGTTGGCCTGTTTTATTTAATATATAGAGTATATAGGATTTGGCTCAGCAATTTGGAACTTTCTTTGGAACTAAAATTGTGGCAGTAGACTGCTGACGTCCTCATTTCTTGCATCATTAGATGACCTACACATTAATATAATCCCCAAAGTCTTTACTCGTTTGGTTTGAAGATAAGAAAATTAAATATGAAATTTATCCGTAATTTGTAGCTAAATAAAATAAGCATGAGATTTTTGTTATCCTGATATTATTTCTTATTGACGATTTGATTTGTTATATTAAAAGTAATATGCATTATCGATTTCTTAGAATAAGTTGTTTGTTTTCAAAAGGCATAATACATAAATATGTCCTTTAACTTGGCTTCATTTCATATTTATGCCCTTCAATTATAGATATGCACAAATAGACATTTAAATTTGTATGAACAAGTAGACACATGAGTCATATGTGGCATAATACACGTAGGACGCAAATTGCCATGTAGAATAACCACATCCGACATGTGTGTTTATTTATTTAAGTTTAAGTGTCTACTTGTGCATACCCAAAGTTAGAGAACATAAATATGAAATGAGGTCAAGTTAAATGACATATTCATGTATTTTGCCTTTATAAAAATATCATCCAACATATTTAATATATATATATATATATATATATATATATATATATATATATTATTGATGTATTAAAAGGATCTGAGAGGGTATTTTTAGTCCTTTTTCTATTTCTATATGAAATAGTCCAGAATATTTTAGGATTGGATAATCTATGAATTGTTTTATTCTCTTTTTTTTCTATATCAGATATTAATAAGTTATGTTACTGAATTATCCAGGTATTTGCTTCGAAAATATGTATATATTATTTTACTACTTCTTTCCATTGGGTTTTTTTTTTTTTTTTGGTCATAAAAGGAGTTAAAACTCATCATTAATGATTGTCCCAAATAGCTTCAACGCTGTCGACAGTGAAAGATTTATTTATTTTTTATTCTATGTTTGTAACAAATTAAATTGCATTTAATTAATTTATGCGTTGTCTACTATATTAGTTGGATAGTTAAGTTATATTTTGTGTTTCATATTAATTGATCGACTTATTAAAAATAGTTATCACGTATTAGTCGCCTACCACCTTACGATATTACCCTTGCAATTTTTATTTTTTTTGAAAGTGTTCACATTTGTTTGTAAAATTCCTAAGAAGTTTTTTAAAGGATGAATTAATTCATTAAAAATAGAGAAATAAAATTGAACATGAATTGTAGTATAGTAGTCTTTAATATAAGTCGTTTGTTGGTCAAAATCAGTAGTAACAATATTCCATGAATATTTTGTCATTCTTTTGGTATTCTCATAAAAAAATATATAGATATTATATAGTGGATTAAATTTATTTTTTTACAAAATGTAAATTTATGGATCAATTTTTGGACTTGAAAAATATGAAATCATAATATAAAATTCCATAATCAAGCTTTTTGGAGAACTTTCGGATAATCACATGTCCATACATTAATTTAATCTCGTGATTTCAAATAACCAAAATGAAATCGGATATCTATGCACCTACTAGTACTCCCTCCGTTTCTTTTTATTTGTCCTTCATAGTAAAATAGATTTCTCTATTTCTTCATATAAGCTCATAATTTGAAAAATATTTTTGTATTTGCATTTGGGCAATTTCATCACTTACTAAAATTAAATCAAATTTTGATATACTTAAAATTTAAACAACTTGTGAATGTTAGGGAAAGAAGAAACTTGTACATCCGCTTTCTTATGATGTTTCCTCAAAGTGTTAGGGAAATCTTTTTGTCAAAGTAGTGGATTTTGTTTTGATTTGTCATTTAATTTCTCTCATCTACACATGTATGTAACGTTTAAATTTCTATAGGTTGCTTTTTGGGTGTCTTTTGGTTTGGTTAAATTAAGTTGTAGTAGTAATTTTTTATTTTATACTTTATTTGTCTGCTGAGTTACAGTGTTCTGGGGTGTCCAATTGAACATTTTTCGACAGAAAATTATGTCGTATATATAAGTAAAATGCATCCATTCATCGAAAAAAAATTCCTTATGTAATACTTGGACACTCTTCGTAAAATTTCTAGCTTCATCATTGTGTATAACAATAGTTATCCATCATTGGCTTGGCTTGCCCTTAAGAAACGATAAATAATATCTACCAGTGTAGTAAACTCTCCCTACAACATGTTCTTATCATTTTTCTCCTTTGTTTCTTCAAAACAAACCAAGAAAGTTTTCAAACTTTATCAATAAGACAAAACCATAAAACCCCCTTTTTTTTTTTAAATGTTTTTTTTTTAAGGTGGTCCATTGTTTTGAGTACTATAAAAAGAAAAGAGTATTTATCAATATATTGAGGAGGGGGGAGGGGTAGAATTTGTGTGTTTTCTTGAAACTTTGCCATTATCAATACTATTATATTATCCTTTGACTTTATTAGATTTAATATTTTGAAAAATGTGTTAAATAATAAATATGTAGTATTTAATAGTAATGATAAAATAGACACAATAGGTAAATTATCTCTTGATTTTCTAAATTGAACAAATATTTTTAGTATAGTGGACAACTATTGTTAGACGAAGGAAGTATGCTTCTGAGTTTCTTGTTGTTTGTGCATAGGGTTCTTTCCCAATTTTTAGCTCTTCTTTGAGGGTTTTTTGAGTTTGGTTGAATATTGTTTTTTAAAATCTTTTTGTTTCACAAGTGGCTAGTCATACATATAATACATAAATGTGTCTATTTAACTTGGGTTCAATTTATATATATATATATATATATATATATATATATATATATATATATATATATGTCCTCCAATTTTGGTGTGTATAAATGGACACTTAAAATTGAATGAGTAGACATATACATCATACGTGGCATAATACATGTATGACGTGGATTATCAGGTAGGATGTGATGCAAGATGCATGTGTCTATTTGTTTTAACTTCATACAAGTTTAATCAACTAAAAAGCTAAGTTAAAAGACACGTTTATATATTATGTCATTTGACTTTTGTCATTTTCATTTAAATTATTTTATTTTTTAATTGATGTTTTATATAAGCTGAAACAATTGACTTGCAGTGTTGGGCCTGTGCGTATAAGAAAGGTCGGCCCAAATTTTAAAGCATTTTTGGATTGATTTTTCGCTTATGACTTAGCTCATGATTCATCTTTAAGGGATTTAAATAAATTAAATCAAAAAATAATGTTAGAGTTAATCAAAAGCAAATAATAAATAATCACAATTAAACAGTTTAAGAGTAAAAGAGAAATTGAATATGGGGCATTCGGGCCTGAATTATGTGATGTCTGAAAGGTAGGCCCATGGCCCATTTCTGAGTCTGCTGAAACTTATGGGTTTTGGCCCATTTTCTGTGTATATCAGCTGTATATATTTATCGTATATCAGAGTATATCAGCTCCATCCACCTGTGTATTAGCTTTCATTTCGTTTGTACTTCCACTTCCTTTTCTCGAAGACATCTAAGGCTGACTCGATAATGAATTGGGTTTGGGAGATGGGCTGATTGAAATTGGGTCATTGGGCTACTGAAAAGTGGGCTAAAATTGGGCCTAAATTGGTCTTAAAATGGGGTAGAAATTGGTTAGATTTGCAATTAGGAATGACTACATGAATTTAGATTATAGCCAAATGGAATTTATAGCATAGACAAATTGAATTAATTTAGTAAATTTAGCTAGTAATTAAATAAGACGAATTAGCATTGATTAATTAATGAGCTTCTTAATCTTAACGAAATAAAATAACTAACTTATTTATAAATTAATTAACTCGAATATATAAACAATTGATTAACTAAACTAATTAAAAAAACATTTAAGTAAAAATAAAATAAAAATTAAACGACTTTTGAATATTCATAAAATGTACTAATTTTATATATATATATATATATAATTATAAAACCATACATATTATTTAAAAATTATATTAAAAAAAGACAATTTTTTTTTAAAAATAACTTGAAAATATTTTGAATCTTTATAAAACTAATTATTTCAAATCGTTTGAAGTTAATGAAGCTTGATGATTGATCTATATTGTTGAGAGTCAAAATTGGGTGTCAACTATATATTAACTAAATAACATTTAAAAAAAAACTAAATAACAATGATTAATTTTTTTAATAATTAAATTTTACGTGAACAAAATATACATAGCAAGGACGTGCTATAAGACTTTTGTTACACTAGATAAGGGACCCCGTGCCAGCACGGGGCCCAATATATGTTTTTTTTAAAAAAAAATTAATTAATGTGATACAAATGGAACTTGAAAAGTTATTCAAATTTTTATATAATTTTAAAAAATATCTTAATTTTTTAATTATTTGTGATTTATAGCATTTTTGACATAATTTTAAAATTACATATATTGTTCCCTTTTATCCAATTTGTGTGGCATATATAAAATTTCAAAATTTAATCAATTTTCACTACATATCTTTTAAATATTTTAAGTCGTTGATTATTATAATTTATAGTACTTTCTACGTACTTTTTAAAATAATATATGTTACTTCTTATATCCTAATATATGTGATATTTATAGAATATTGAGAGTTAACCAAATTTTTATGTCTTACATATTTTTACGTCATTTTCATATAATATATGTTATTTCCTCTAACCTATTTTATGTGGCTTTGATAGAATTTTGAGAGTCAATCGAATTTTTTTATGACTTTTAAATATTTTAAGTTGTTAATTATTATCATTTGTAGAAAGATCAAGTAACATGTTTAAGACCACAAGATTAAAGAGAATTTTATTAAATTTGACATATTTTAAATTTAAAATCATAATTTTTTTTCTAAACTTCATTTTAAATCAAAATAAGTCAAATAAATTAAAACAAAAAAAATATAATCTTTGGGTTTTTTTATTTCCTTTCTATTATGTCTTATAAGTTAAATATTAATTAAAACTTGAAGATATTAGATAAAATTTTGAATGAATTATACATAAAATAATGACCCGAAAAAATAAACAAGTTAAATATCAAAAGGCGTGGCAAAGAAAAATGGGATGGGCTTCAAAAGTAAATGTTTTTGACCAACTTTACATATAGCAAACATAAAAATTATATTTATATGTTATATCTATAATTTTTATAATTGCGTTCCATGGTAAATTTTATGTTTGCTATGGAGCTTTTGATTTGTATAATTTGCTAGATACATCCAATTTTATACAAATTGTTCTGTTTTGTATAAATTCATTTATACATTGTAATTTGTATAATAAGATTTGTATTTGTATAATTGTAAGTGTATAGGACGAAAATATATGTATTTGTATTTGTATATACACTTTTCCCTTGCTTTCTACAAACACAAACGCATTTTATACATTTGTATACCGAATGGTAATTGTATACTGAAAATGACTAATTGTATATCGAACCAGATGACAAAAAAAGGGGATGTTTGCTGCGAATTACAAATAAAATAAACTATGGCTATAACATTTAATTTGAATTATATGTTGTTTTGCTATTTTTAAGATTGAATCTTAATTCCATTTTGTGCTTGCTGATTCATTTGTCTCTTCTGATAACTTGTTTGTTTGTTATTTAATTCATGATCCATATCCTAATGCTTTAAATCCCATTAGTAAATTGATATTGCTGCAAATTAGATGCTAATGGTTTCTTACTATTTCTTTATGCATGAACCGGTTCAATTTTGGGTTGAGTCAAAACCCGACTTTCTTCTTTTTTCGAATCAACCAGATCAATTGGAAGCTGCTGTGCGGTGAAAGAGGAGTTGAATTACAGGTCTCGATAGCTGCAAAATGGATTGTATACATCAGTATACATATAATATACAGGAATCAGGGGCTGCATACAGTCGATATACAGCATATGCAGAAAGTATACAACAGATTGTATACACTGGTATACATGGGCCAAAGCCCAAGTGTGGCAGCAGCTGAGGGTCCAAAACCAGCCCAGGCGGACAACATCTGGATTTTGGGCCCAATAGTCCATTGTTAGACCTGGATATTTTTCCTGAACAACTTTCACATATAGCAAACATAAAAATTATATTTGTATGTTATAACTATAGTTTGCATAATTGCGCTCCACAACAAATTTTATGTTTCCTATGGAGCTTTTGATTTGTATAATTCGCTACAAACATCCAATTTTATACAAATTGTGCAGTTTTGTATAAATTTATTTATACATTGTACTTTGTATAATAAGATATGTATTTGTATAATTATGAGTGTATAAGACGAAAATATATGTATTTGTATTTGTATATACACTTTTCTCTTGCTTTATACAAATAAAAATGCATTTTATACATTTTATATCGAAATGTATAAAATGACTAATTGTATACCGAAAATGGCTAATTGTATCGAATCATATGGCAAAAAAAGGGGATGTTTGCTGCGAATTACAATTAAAATAAACTATGGCTATAGAATTTAATTGAAATTAATAATTTGCTATTTCATACAATTTTCCCTATTTTCTTCTTTAAATATTTATTTGAATGTGTTTAACTCTAACTCTTAAATGTTTTGGTTAACTTAATTAAATTCCTTAAAGATGAACCATTTTTGGTTATGATAATTTATTATTCCATTTGAATAATTCATTTAATTAGTTTTCTTTAGTTAGCCATTTTTAACAAAAAAATGTTTTCCTTCTTAAATTATTTCAAGTGTTCAAGATCATTTCTTTTCAATTGACTTTTTAAAATGATCATTCTTTAATTAACTATTTTTCAAAGTTAGTCAAATAAAATATTTTTTCAAGTTGTAGGATAACTGCATATTAGCTCACACTTCAAATGCTTTAAAAACCTTCTTGAAGTGTAAATAAGAACCTCAAATCCTTTTTTCTCAAAACTTTTAGGCTTAATTTTGTTCAAAGTCTTTATGTTAAGTTTTCTTAATTTCTTTTAAAAAATTAAGTGGCGACTCCTTTAAAAATTGATTTTCTCTTAAAGTTGAATCAATTTTTTTAAAACTAGTTATGTCTTCTTTAATAAAACAATGAGTATTATAAAACAATTTTCCCAATTTTCCCATGCTGATCATGACCTGCTTCTTAGCCTCTTCTATATTAAAAAAAATAGTGTAATATAAAAAATGTCCACGGTTAGAAGCATGCTTGTTGACCATGACCTGCTTCTTAACCTCTTCTATATATTAGTAATTAGTAATACTATTGTTTATTCTTATGATATGGAGGTATAGCTTCTCTTTCCTATGAAAGGATATTGTGGTACTTCTAGACCACTGCCCTACCTTGCCATTACTACACGTGGTACACTACACTAAAAAAAAAAAATTCACTAAAAATTCCAGTGAAAAATATTGAGTGGCTAAATTTGTAGGGAAAAAGGTCTGAAATATATTTGAACTTTGATTTAACAATATCAAACTTTGGAAAGGATCTTTTATTTCCCTGCACTATTTAATAGTGTAATTTAAAGGTATGTATGTGCCCACGTGGACATCATAAATATTGCATCATTTTAAATAGTAATGTGTCCACGTGGACACATATATATCTTTAAAATACACTATTCAATAGTGCATGGGGTAAAGGTCCTCCATAAAGTTTGGTATTATAACAACAATTTCGACCAAAGTTGAAGTATTTTTCAAATCCTTTTCCCAAAATTTTAAATTGAATTGGTATTAAAAAAATGTAATTATTTCATATGAAAAAATTAGAAAGCTTAATTCTCATTATATTTTATTGTAAATGTGTAATATTTTTTAAAAGAATGTCAATATTTTTTAAAATTTAAATAATTATCTTTACTTGCTTTTAAACGCTTGTAACCATGCTCTTGATCTGATTCAGCAAAAAAAGCACTACATAAGCTTAGTCAACGGTTAAAGAGGTTTAAAATGATGTGTTTTAATAACTTTAAGTGTTTAGTTGATAAAGTCGTGAGTAGAAGGGTCTAGGTGATAAATGGAGTCAAATATATGAATCTCCCAAGTCATTCTGCCGTTTTAATATAATGAACAACTATTATTAGATAGAGGGAGTATAATCCAAAATGGTTTAGAATTTAATAATAACATTAATAGACAATGCATGCATTTGTTATCAGAAATAAATTATACATATTTTTATTTTGATAATAACTATTTTGATATAGATATATTTAAAAAATCAATTGTTTATAGTATTTTGTCCGTGCTGACACGGCGTTCCACCTAGCTTTGAACATAAAAAGGTGAAAAATCAATACATGTGTAAGAGGAGCTAGCTTAGAGCAGGAAGTGTCGAGCGGCATCACTTCGCTAGAAAATTATATTATATATATAGATAAATATTTGGTTTAATAAATATATATACAAGTGTTAACACAAATTAAAGATTTAGTGCAGTAATTAAGGCCTAAGGGGTTGTAAAAAAAAAAAACAACTTGAGGTCGTTTGTTCTATCTATCCCTAATAGCAGCGTTTACTTTATATTTTTATTTTGACACGTCTTAATAAAAATTTCGACTCCGCTACTATGTGTTGTGACACGTCAGAAGTAGAGGTGGACCCACATGCTATTGTGGGGTGCACATGCACCTGTTAAGTACTTTCGAAAAAATCATGTATATATATATATATATATATCTATTATGAGAAACGGACAGAAACTAAATATATTTTTTAGTGCCCCATGAAAAGTGTAAAATGGTGTTTTGTACCGGTGGTTTAATCTAACAGATTCCCAGGGGACGAGGGTTCAATCCCAAGATTCCATGTGTTGTGACTCGTCATGCTGAGTACAATCAGGAGTCGTAAATATTTTGATAAAATTATTAAATTATTCTCTTAAACCTGTATAAATTACCCAAACTATCGATTGAGTATTAACATAATTAAGGTTTAAGAGATTATAGTATATTATATATCATGAAGTTCATCATCAACATCAACATTTCAATTAAGTTAGCTCTCAAAATTGTCTTCATTTCTACTATTGTAAGCATACCGCTATGGTGGAAGTATATTCATGCAAAAAAAAATTGTCCGATTGAACGTAAAGGCATTTACAAAGAATTTTTTTAATACAAAAGTCAAAACTTTTGACTTTTTTTTTTTTTTTTTATAAAAAAAAAGGGAAAAAGGATAAATATATCTCGAAACTATCGTAAATGGTATGTAGATACCCTCCGTCATACTTTTGGGACATTGATGCCCCTGCCGTCCAAAAAGTAGAGCATATTTGTGCACAAATACGTACATTAAAATAATTGTATTATAAAGATTTTTTTATTGCGTATGTGCGCAAATACGTACATTAAATTTGTTTGTTTGTGCCAATATGCAAATAGTTTCATTTCGTTTGCCAATATACAAATAGTTCCATTTGGTTGCAGTTTGTATATTTCTGTCCGTTTGTATATTTCGCTTATCAATATACAAACAAAGTAATTTATTATATTTTTTCATAAATCCTATACAAATAGCTGCATATTATATCAATATACAAACAAAATAATTTATTATGAATTTTTCATAAATTCTATACAAATAGCCGCAAATTACACAAATAAGGTGAATTATATAAATTAGACAAATAACAAGAATTAGAAAAATTATAGCCACGAATTACAATTTTCTTAAACTATAGTCATAGAATCTAATATAGGCTAGATATTAAATTTCCCATAAAAGACCAATTCTTGGCTCATATAAAACTTTTCTTTTGATATTGAATCATTCCTGAGCAACTTTCACGTATAGCAAACATAAAAACTATATATATATATATATATATATATATATATATATATATATATATATAGAGCTATAGTTTGCATTATTGCGCTCCATAGCAAATTTACGTTTGTTATGGAGCTTTTGATTTGTATAATTCGCTACAAACATCCAATTTTATATAAATTGTTCAGTTTTGTATAAATTCATTTATACATTGTAATTTGTATAATAAGATCTATATTTGTATAAGGAAAAATCACACCATATACACATTTAAGGGTCAATATTACAAGTTTTAAACCCATTCTTAAAATATTCTTCCTTATAACAGTTTATTTACGAGTTATAACATATTACTTAAATTTAATTTTATTTAAAAATTAATTACAGGTTTATTTAAAAATGATTAATCTCTTTATATTTTTATATTATTAATTATTAATATCTAGCTAATTTAATTGCGTTCCTTTTTTAAAAGCGAAATTATCGAGTTACACGAATTTAGGGATTTACATTAATTAGACTTCCTTGTTTACGATTACACTCCAAATACCTCATACACCAATCACAATTCCCGCCCACCACACCTATCAGTTCTACACGCCACCACCCCACTACCCCATATTCACAACTTTCACTCCCATCTTCCTCACCACTCCACTACATCACATTCACAACCGCCATCCAATCTTTCTCACCACCCCAATACCCTAACTGCATAATCGTCTCTCGTTAGGTTTATCACATCAGAATGTCGGCGAAACACACTGAAACTCCTAGAAAGAGTGGCAGATCTGTTGAAGGAACTTATATTAATGAAGTTCATGTTCCAACTTTCAATATATTAACTCAAACCCCCCCCCCCCCTGCCTAAAAGGGCTGAAATTCTGGCAACTTGTGGTGGTTCATCTCGATTAAAAGATAAAAAAGAGAAAAAAAAAGAAGCAAAGAAAAGGCCGATTTCGGCAAATCAAAAGGGGAAGAAGAGGAAGGGAAAATTGTTGGAACCCCTTCGAATCGATTACGATTTTGTTAGTGAAACAAAAAAGAAAAAAAGAAAAAAAAACAACAAATGCAGAAGTTGCTCAATCTTCAAAACCATCAACAAGAAGTTCAACAAAAAAGAAGGAATCAGAAATACCAACATCCAAAAAACACAAAAAAGTTGTTAGGGTAAGTACTTTATTTAATTTATTTCCACATTAGCCAAAATAGTTATTTTTTATATCACATTATGCTTATTGTTGTTTTCGAAACATTTGTATGTCTGAAAATAGTTCGAAATATGAATAAAATGTGTATGGATTTGAGGTTAATGTTTGATTGTTGTATTTTGTATGTACTTCGATACAATATTGGTATGCGAATGGTATGAATTGTGTATTAACATTGGTGGGATTGTCTATTAATTTTGTATATAGTATGAAATATTAAATTGATGTGAACAAAATTGTATTAATTGTTTAATTACTCTGTTTTGTATAAAGTTAGAATAATATTAATATGAAATTGGGATTTTTCCTATTAAGAAGGTTTATTATTCAATTTATCCATTAATGTATTAAAATTGTTAAATTATTGTTAGCGTATTTTCGATAAATTTATGAAAATAGATTGATAAATGCAACAGTGCAAACGAAGTTGGTACGATGTTTGAATTAAATTGGTGTGAATTTTTTTACAAATATGGCATAAGGCAGTAATAAAATTTAGGTATATGCATGTGTATGAAACATGAATAATATTTGTATCCTCATAATTTTATATTATTTTTTATCAATGTTTATATGATTTTGATTTATTTTTGATTTAATTTATATGATATAATTTAATTATAAACATTTTTAAACTATAGTTACTGATGAAATGAAATTTGAATAACATTTGTATGAAGTGTGTTTTAATTTAAGCATAAACAATTTTATTTTATAGGCAAGGAAGATATACACACACTGGTCTTCATGTACAAACATGAATATTTTTGCTGATCTATTGGATTTCCTCGGGCAAGAGAGGTTTCAACAATTTCTCGAACAAACACCTTTTGGTGTATTTTATGACATACATCACATAAAGATTCAATGTCAACTATTGCGACATTTGATGATTCTTGAATCTGAAAATGTCAAAGACGACATGTTTGTTGTGAAAATAAACGGTATAGAATTACGTTTTGGAATCAAGGAATTTGCAGCGATAATTGGTCTTAAATGTGGACTTCTTACTGATTTTTTTTCAGATCTGTATATTCCCAATAGAATTATCTTAAAATATTTTGGGGATATGACAAAAGTTCCTAAGTTAGACTTCTTCAATAAGTTTAAACATGCAAACTTTTTTGAGACTGAAGACCGCTTAAAAATTGACATTTTGTACTTCATTGCTTCATTTTTGACTGGTTCGGAGGCCTCAAAAACAACCATTCCTAAATTGTATTTTGATTTGGTTGAGTCCGGTCAATATGTCAACTTCCCATGGGGTAATGAATGTTTTAGATTAACTCTTAAAGCTTGCAGCCGTAGGTTGGGAAAGAATCCTACGTCATTCAAATTCAAATTTCCATATAGCATTGCGGGTTTGGTTTTATGAGTGTTGTCATCCTTTTGACAACACAGTTGCTATCCGTGTTTCAAATGTCACACCGCGTATTCTCAACTGGAAGACATCGAATGAGAGTATTTTTTTCGATGACTTAAAGAATACTATTTTCAGAACACATGGCAACCAGGTTATCGTTTAGTTATTGTCCTTTACTTATTATAAGTTATTACATTTTTTTTTTTATAAATTTTAGTTCTCACATCTTATTTTGTTATCACAGCATAAATTCAGAAACATAGTGCTTACTGACGAAGAGTTAAATGCCATGGATCAGATCAATTTGCATCAATCTTCTAGTCACCATGAGACAGAAGATCAAGCAACAGAAGAAAGACACGATGTTGGCTTCGACAAAAAGTATGTAGAGTTGAAAAAGGGAATTGCGGAGGTATACAATTAAAAAATATGAATTTAATATTTTTTTTACCATATTACAAAGAATTTATCCACCCTTTCAATGTCCAATGACAGGTTCGGATGGAGTTGAAAGAATTGAAAGATAATGTTATTTTTCAATCCCTTTTCAATTAATTTGAATTAATTATTTTTCTGTAATATTTTAATGTTTAACATATATGTCTACATCTAATGATAAGGTTGACAAGCACATGACCGACATGAAAGCATATGTCGACAATTCGACAAAGTTGATAATTGAGGAGATTAGGTCTTCAAGAGGTCAACCATCACAAGCAACACACCAACAGGTATTAAATGGTTTTACAAGTTAAAAAACTGAAACAGTTGGTGTATCATGATATGAAGTGTGTATGTGTAAGTAAATATGAGATGTACGAATTTAGACTTAAGTTAGTATTATTTTGGTATGACCAAATTTATACATGATTTTCCAATGTCTGTACTGTTTAATATTTGTATTAAATTGGTATGATCAAATTTTTATACAGTTTCTGTCTGTTTAATATTTTAAAATTTTTGTCTGTTTAATATTTGAATTAAATTGGTATGATTTTCCAGTTTTGTTAGTGCTGTTATAAATTTTTTATTAAATTTCTGTATTAATAATGTTTTAACTGTTATTGTTCAAATTTTTATGTTGGTTTAATTTTGGTATTAATACAGTATTACATATGTGAAAGGCAACATTAGTGAAATGTTATTGTTGTTTGTTTAAACTTTGTATTAATCTTGTATAATTTTATATGAGACAGTTTTTCGCATTTTTTTATGATTGAATTTTATATTACGTCATTCATTAGGATGATGCCCGTCAACATGTTGAAGAATCCGAAAAAGCTCCAATGGATCAGCCTTCAGTTTCAATGAGAGAATACGTTCATACTTCAAACACGGATGATATGCATTTCAATCTTATTATGATATGTATATTCAATTTCAAAGTTTGTTTAACATTTTTTTTTTAATATATAGATAAAGCTCAGAAGTCAAATGACCAAACAATTGGTGTTGTTTTTAATGCTGACATACCTGGATCATCAAATTCAAAACCACCAACATTGGATGATTATCCATATTTTACTATGACACAGATTGTTGCACTTGATCCAATTCTCAATGCTAATACAACCCCAGATGTGCAACCAAGAAATAGGAACCCCGGCAAGTATGACACATCTCCGTATATTCGGTTGTCAGAATGCGAAAGCAGTTCCATAAGAGTTCCTATTTTATTTCGTATTAAACATCCGTTTGAAAGTCATAATGGGTTTGAGGTTGCAATTGAGTTGATCGATGAGTTTAACAAATGAGTTTTCAAAGATGTCTCATCTAGGCGTGGCAGGTATATGTGTAAATAAAAAATAAAGCAATTTTTTTTCTTTCAATATTATCCAATTGATTTGTATGCTCTGTTTTTAATATATTCTTACTGTTCACAGAAAATCTGCTTATTCAAAGCTCAAAGATAGTTTTGAACCTCAAATGGACTTTGGTGTTGTCAAAGT
The DNA here is from genome assembly GCA_029007595.1 of Solanum commersonii. Taxonomy (NCBI): domain Eukaryota; kingdom Viridiplantae; phylum Streptophyta; class Magnoliopsida; order Solanales; family Solanaceae; genus Solanum; species Solanum commersonii. The sequence goes on along the minus strand of JAJTWQ010000444.1, from coordinate 40,178 downwards.
TGCAGAAAAGAATTTTTTCAACATAATGGTTAAACTGCAGAGGCCTTGGGAAGACGGTGTAAGTCTTATATATCAACCTTTTAAATAGTTAATTTAAAATTCGTATTTCAGATTTTTGTAATTATATTTGTAGTTTCTGTTTAAAATATATCTTAAAATATATATATATGTTGTATGCATATTTAATGATTTATGAATAATCTTGGTATACAGTGTTCATGTATGCATTTGATATGATGTTTGAATTAATTTGGAATAAAAATAAACTTTCATGAACAATGCACTAAACATGATGGTAGAATGAAATTTATATGCATTCTGTATATATTTGAAACATTTTTAATGGATTTTTAAATGTTAACAGCATGTTAATACCATTATGTATTATCTGCGAAAGAAGGCAAAGTACTCTCCCATGCCATTATTATACAGTACGGTTGATTGTTGGTTTATGACGTGGGTTGATAACATTGAGAAACAATGGAAAGAGTCAAATTGTGACATGAGATCCATTTCTCCAGACCATGATGTTGGACAGTGCATTAGAGGCTTCAAACTGCTTGCCAACATTCCTTGGGACAGTGTTGACAATGTCATTATTCCGACTCAATATTAGTGAGAAATTTCATTGGTTTTTGGTTGTATTCAGAATCAAGCTTAGATGTCTACATGTATACGACTCGATGAAGGGAGGATCTGTTCACACCAAGAAAGTAAATGAAACAGTTGGTAAACTTGCAACAATGATACCACTATTTTTTACGAGCTCGGAATTTTATGGTAAAAGACTTGATTTGTATGCAAATAAACTCCCTAAATATGTACACAAGTCTCAATCCGACCCACTTGATATCAAGCATATGATGCATGCTCCTTAACAAGAAGATATTTCAAAGTACGTATTTCTATACTTTACTGATTTCATTAGAAAAGTTAAATTAATTTATTTCGTAAAAAAAATTTCTTTATTATTTTTTTCATTTTTTCAGTGATTGTGGTTTGTACACATGTCTATTTGCTGAATATATCAGTAATGAAGTTGTTGATATGCGTTCTATTGATATCGATGCAAAATATCATCGTCAAAGGTATGCCACAATCCTTTGGCATTATGGAAAAACAAAGAATGAGGATGGCGCGATCAGTGAGAGTGAAGTTACTGGTACGGTTGTTAGCAAATTTGGTGGATCTCGCATAGCAAAAGAACATGTTCCGGATACCACCAATTATCCTACACCAAGACAACGGACAAGAAATTAGATATAGTCTATTGCACCTTCTACTTTTTTAGAACAACATTTTATTTTATTTTAACTTTTGGACAATTTTTTGTGTTAAAGTATTTGATGATATATAATATCATATGTTTAATTCCAGTCAGATATCATCTACAAAAGAATTATCATTTATTGGGATGCCAGTTATATACAGACTTCATACAAGTTGGATTCACTATTTGGGGTATATATTACACATTGAATATACCATTTTTCGGGATGCCAGTTCTATACAGACTTCATACCAGTTGGATTCACTATTTGGGGTATATATTAGACATTGAATATACCATTTTTCGGGATACCAGTTTTATATAAATTGCATACCAATTTGATTCAACATTTAAACTCAATGATATTAATGTGTATTACTAACTAGATATTGGTGTGACTTTAATGTTTTTGATTGTTGGATATTGTATGAATTAGTATAAAGATTTGATACCATTTTTCGGGATGCCAGTTTTATTCAAATTGCATACCAATTTGATTCAACATTTAGACTTAATGATATTAATGTGTATTACTAACTAGATATTGGCGTGACTTTAACGTTTTTGATTTGTTGGATATTGTATGAATTGGTATAAAGATTTGATACCATTTTCCGGGATGCCAGTTTTATACAAATTGCATACCAATTTGATTCAACATTTAGACTTAATGATATTAATGTGTATTACTAACTAGACATTGGTGTGACTTTAACATTTTTTATTTGTTGGATATTATATGAATTGGTATAAAGATTTGATATAAACTGAAGTTAGTATTTGAATGACACCTGAATAAAATTGGTATAAAGATTGTTGTTATTTGATTTACAGTATGAAACAAGTTGGAAACCAAATTAATATTCATGATAAACTACATTAATTACTCATATCAAAACAAAACAAGAGTCTAAAAGATAAAATAAAATTAAAATTTTGTATATTCTAAACAACTAAATAATCATTTTTTTTGCACGGGATAATTTAAACATATCGTCCTGTTGTGGCCAACTTGACAACATCTACTGCAAGTAACTTTAGACCTTTTAAATTTTACATCAGCAAACCCTTTCCAGCGTTCAAGTTGCGATCTTCCTGCTGTTCTCTTTGGGCCGGGCGGCATCAATTTAGGCTTTGAAACATAACTTGGTATATCCCATGTACTCTCGCATGGGAGAGGTTCAACAGGGATGGCATATGTATCTTGAAAATTCTTCAGGCTATAAAAAGGAGAGCAATAATCTGTTTCATGCAGTCTTCTGTATCTAAGAACTGTTATTCCATGCCCGCACGATATCTCATCATTTTGAAATCTTCCGCAACTACACATCTTAGTTTTTAAGTTTACTATGTACCTCTTTGGTCCATCAACAACATCATGCATATCAACTGTTGATGGTATTACCTAACACACAAAAATATTGATCATTAAAATACTGTTACAAAAAAACAAGCCACAAAACAAGGTACTGTTTATTCTAGTTGGCAATTTATACTAAATTAATTCAATAATCATACTAATTGCATACATGAATACATTTAAATAATAATGAATAAAGGGAAAATCATACCTTCATACTGCTAGACAAAGCAATACTTTTACGGGAGCGAAGATCATCATTTTTTGTAAGCTCTGATATAGTTTTTGCAGCCTCCTCGTTGTGCTTATGAATCCATCTGTGAACTGTTACCCTCATAAATTCAAGAAGTGAAATCACTGGCAACCTCCTTGCTATCCTGTTAACATTATTCAAAGATTCGGCTATGTTTGAAGTCATGGTCCATGTTCTCTTACATTTTGAATAAGCCCTTGACCACTTGCTATACCCGATATCATATAAATAATCTCTTATTCTTGGATCTATCTGGTCTATTCTTTGCATAATCGCCTCAAATTGTTGTATTGTATAAGCCTTTGCCATTGTAAAAAATAGCTTCTTCAAATCTTCAGTATTCCTATGGAAGTTCTTCAAAACATTACAGCATAAGTGCTATATGCAAGCAAAATGTTCCAATCCAGGATATACTCTGGCAGTCCCTCTCCATATGCTCTCGTTTCTATCTGACATAAAACACATGTTTTCCCTTTCTCCATATGCTTCCCTAAACTGTTCAAAGAACCAGGTCCATGATGCATCATTCTCAGAATCCACTATTGCATAAGCAAGTGGAAGTATGTGACCTGATGCATTAATTAAAAAAAAAATATCATACAAATTTGAAACACACCTTATATCATTTTTATTGTTGATTATAAATGTAAAAGATTCAAAAAATACCTCCTGGATCCATAGTGCTTGCAGTCAACATTGTACCACTATACGAGCCTCTCAAAGATGCGCCATCAACAACTACAATTGGCCTACAATACTCCCAACATCTAATACATGCTTCTAATGCAACAAATGCATATAAGAATTTATCGCATTCCGTCCTTTCTAATTTTAAAATCGATCCAGGATATGTCTACTCCAATATGTATAGATAACCTGGAAGTTTTTCAATTTTTACAATTAATTTTATAATTAGATAGCTGAACATTACAACACAAAAAGTATACTAGCTGGATAAAACTTGGACGCCAATTATATTCACAATAGATACAGAATGGATATTAATTGGATACAGAAAGGAAACCAAATGGATATTGGGAATTCAATTTGTAAACAAATTGCATGCCAGATTGTTGCATTGTTAAGATTCACACCAATTCAGTCAATAATATAAAAATACAAATTTTTGTTCTAAAAAAAAACTGGAAGTTTGGCATATGACTCAGCTGGATCTCCACGCACCAATATTATCGCCTTTTCTTTAGCTCTCCAGGCCTGCATGTATGTTAGCGCAACATCATGCACTTTCAAAACGTCTTCCGCTATATCTTTTGGAGTGTATACAGTTGATGGATCAATAAATTTATCCATTATTAAAACAGCTACAACGTCAGTTATTCCCTGACGCCTTGCATACACTCTATCTCTAACGGAACAAGTGTGTTCCGCACAGTACTTTCTGATTTTAAATAGCTTTGATTGATTCAAACATGACGAGTTCATAATCCAGGAACAATTATCAGCAGGACACTTCAGGTAATAACTGTTTAAAAAACAAAAAAAATCCATCAAAAATTGATATACCAAATACACTACAAAATAAATACACATTCAAACAATAAATTAAATCATTACCAAGATGAACTAGAACGAGTCACAAGAAATCAATTTTCCACAACTCCATAATGTTGCATCACCTCCATAAGTGTTTCTTTATCATTGTAAATCTGATTTTCAGCTATAAATAAATTAGAAAGGTCACTGATTACTCCATTTCCTTCATCAGTATTTTCATCAACAACTCCATCTAAATTCACTCCTATCAAGCGGATGGAGTTGTTTGGAGTATAAATCAAAGTTAGTTAGTGTTCCACTAACATCGAATGTCTCTTATCCACAACAACTACGAGAATCCACGATTATCTATTGTTATATTCTTCAAAGTTATGCACAATGGATATTTCGTAAAGAAATATACCTTAGCTTTCTTTTGATCTAAAAAAACCCGCACACCTACATCATTGTGGATACTAACAGGGGGACATCTATCACTAACTATATATTTTATCTCTATATTGTGAATATTAGCATCTATCATTAGCTGTGATGTTATCGCACTTACTAGACCACTATAAAGACTAGAATACTCAGTTATAATCCCCTCCATCTGAAAATCAACATATTTCCCTGTTTCATTATAAAAAATCAACAATTAGTCTTACATAATACAAAAAAATAAAATTATACACACTTGTCATTATTTTTTCATACAAGAATCATTCAAACAAAGAAAGTATAAACATATTTCATTTATATCAGATTTCATACATACTTAATACAAAATTCATACATCCAATCATCACTTATACCAAATTTATACATTTCTCATACCAAATAGTTCATTCCTTTCGCACATATTTATACATAATAGACAAAACTTATATAAAAAATAACATTTCACATTTCACATTTCATACCAACTTAAAACATTTTTAATACACTTACTCAAATTTCAAAATAACTTTTTTTACTAATTAGTTAACACACTTTCATATCTACTTAAAAACAACTGTCATATAATTCTTCAAAATTCTAAATAACCTTTTTTTCACATTAGTGAATACACTTTCGTTCCAAATTAATTACAATTACACTAAAAATTCATTCAAAACTATACATTTTAATTTATATTTTCACGGAAACAACCAGTAATCAATAATATTACAGAAACTTACCAAGAAAAAAAATCACTTATCAATAATATGTTGACACTAAACCACTACCAAAAAAACATAAACTTACCAAGAAAATCACTAAAATTACAATTTCACAACAACTAACAAGTATTACGAACAAAACGTATTGTTTATACAAAAAAAAATATCACATTCAATACAGTTTCATTTTTTTTTTTCTATTTCATTGAAATCCAAATAAAAATAGTAAACAATTAAAAATACTCACCTGAAGCAATCCATCTTCCGCCATGTTTAATTAATATTGATACGTAGTTGTCCATCACAACAAAAAAACACGTTTTTTCAAAAAAATAAAAATTCAAAATTGTCGCCAATGACACTTTCTGGATGAAGAACGAAGAGAGAGAAACTTTAAAGAAAAATGGATAAAATCTGATTTTTAAATTAATTTTAACAAATTGGAGTCAATTAAGGAAACTGAATATTCTTAATTAGTTGAAATTCCTTAAATCATGCTACTTTATAATTATCTTAAATTAATTCAAATTTAATGTCCATCAATATTTCCGTTTTTTTTCATTTTTCTCATTCAGAAACGTTTTAATTTAATTTCTTTTTATCTTTTTATTCTTTTCAAATCAAATGTTTTTAATTATTAAAAATAACTTATTTTTTTAATAATATGTTACAACCTGAAATTTTTAATGTTATAAATTGAAAGTCCAAATCTACTGCTATAACTCGAAAATATTAGTATAAAATATGTCATATTAGAAATTTACACTTTGTATAATTATAAGTGTATAAGATGAAAATATATGTATTTGTATTTGTATATACACTTTGCTCTCACTTTATACAAACAAAAACGCATTTTATACCGAAATGTATAAAATGGCTAATTGTATACCGAATAAGATGACAAAAAAAGAAGATGTTTGATGCGAATTACAATTAAAATAAACTATGATTATAACATTTAATTTGAATTAATAATTTGTTATTTTATCCAATTTTCCCATCATTCATTACCATATACAAGATACTACTAATTTGACCATGTACAAGATACTACTAATTCTCAAATGTAACCTTCCGAACTAATATATCACATTTCTACCAATTTTTTTTTTTTTATCAATCTACGCCAAAAAATCTACTTAATACAACCCTAATTTCAATACCGAAATCGTAGGAGGGCAAAGATTCAAAATCCATCCAAAACCTTCCATCAGAAACATATGATTTTGCCAATCTAATAAATCAAGCCCTATTTCAAGGCCAAAGACAACTAATGTACAATCGTCTTTTTTTTGTTCTTATATACTAGTTGTTTTTAGTATTTATTTATTATTTATAAAAGGAAGGATCGATTCTAGTTAATAAATGGTCATATATTGTTCGCAACACATTATCTTTGATATACTTGGTAAAAGACTTTATAACACATGAGCCATGAGCAAGTAGGATATCACCCGGTTCAAGCTCATATACTTACGACAAACGATTCAGATTTTAAGGGTAGAGTTGCAAGGTGTTGTAGAATAATTCAGATCTTAGATTAGAAATTATCGGAGTGTTACAATAGTTATTTCTAGTTGCCTTTCCTAGTTAATGAGCTAAATTTCATTCTGGTTATAAGTAGACATTTAATGACCTTTCTTATCTTGATTTCCATTTTCCGTAATGATTCATAATAAGAAGCAGGGGCTGTATACATCTGATATACAGACTATGCAGAAAGTATACAACAGACTGTATACACTGGTATGCATGGGCCAAAGCCCAAGTGTGGCAGCAGCTCAGGGTCCAAAACCAGTCCAGGCGGACAACATCTGGATTTTGGGCCCAATAGTCCATTTTTTGGGCATTTTGTTAGACCTGGATATTTTCTTCTTTAAATGTTTATTTGAATGTGTTTTAACTCTTAACTCTAAATGTTTTGGTTAATTTAATTAAATTCCTTAAAGTTGAACCGATTTTGGTTATGATAATTTATTCCATTTGAATAATTTCATTTAATTAGTTTTCTTTACTTAGCCATTTTTAACAAAAAATGTTTTCCTTCTTAAATTATTTCAAGTGTTCAAGTTCATATCTTTTCAATTGACTTTTTAAAAGGATCATTCTTTAATTAACTATTTTTCAAAGTTAGTCAAATAAAATAATTTTTCAAGTCGTGGGTTAATCGTATGTTAGCGGACACTTCAAATGCTTTAAAAACCTTCTTGAAGTAATAAGAACCTTGAATCATTTTTCTCATAACTTTTAGGCTTAATTTTGTTCAAAATCTTTAAGTTAAGTTTTCTTAATTTCTTTTAAAAAATTAAGTAGCTATTCCTTTAAAAAGTGATTTTCTCTTAAACTTGAATCGATTTTTTTAAACCAGTTATTTCTTTTTTCGATAAAATAATGAGTATTATTGGGTAATTTAACATCAACCCAAGAGATTTACATATTAATGTTGTTGCATATTTATTAATTATTATATTTTAGAAATATTAAATTAAATATTTATATAATTAAGTGACGATCCTAAATTCCTAATTAACAACAATCCAAGAGAGTACACCACTGACTATATGATCCTTTAGATTCCCTAAAATAAAAAACAATCAAAACTCAATTACTTGATGGCTTTTCAAACAGACCCTTAGTCAATTCTCAACTACACACTTATAAAAAATAATTATTTTGTTAATTACACCTAGGTCACTAATTAATATTTTAATTTATGACAAGTGGTTAAGGAAATTAACAATCTGTGAAAGCAGCGCACATCAGCGAAGGAAGTGAAAGATATATATATCTTTGGGTTTATTCTATTAACTAGTTTACTTATCCACGCTTTGAGCGGAATTGAATATATTTTTTAAATAATTGATATCGTTAATTGACTATTTTCCAATAAAAAGTGTATAAGAAAATACAAATTAAGTCACGATCATGATGTTGTCTATTCAAAAAATTGCTAGAAAGATGTTTTCAAACTTTAATTTCTGCTTAACATTGCCGATAAAAAGAAGAAAAACATAAAAAGTATCTTAAGAAAAAAAATTAAGTTGATTATATAACATTACATCGAAGATTATACTTTGCAATAGAAAATAAAAGAATTGAAACACATAGTATATAATAAAATGTGTATTTATAAGAAGTCATGATGTCGTTAGTAATTTGATGTGTACTTATCTACTCGATTATATAAAAATTATCATAGAATGACAAAATATGAAAAATATACCAAGTGATTGATCAATGTTTGTCCCTAACACATGTAGAGGAGTGGAAGAGTTTTATAACATTAATCTAATTATTATTGTAGTCATCACTAAAAAAATTAATATATGATAATAACTATTCAAAAAATAACTCCTTTTTTAATGTGAAAAATTAAGATAGATAAATTAGCATTAATTTTTTAATGTGAAAAATTAACAAAAAAATATTTTCTTCTAAAATTATTTCAAGTGTTCAAGTTCATCTCTTTTCAAGTTACTTTATAAAATGATCATTCTTTACTTAATTATTTTTCAAAGTTAGTCAAATAAAATAATTTTTTAAGTCGTAGGATAATCATAGCCGCGTGTTAGCGAACACTTTAAATTCTTTGTAGAGATAAAATACTAGATAATTTATTCTTATCTCTTCTAGCCTTGGTAAACATAGTATTTTATTTTTTTCATTTCTATTTGATCGGGAAAATATACTAATGCATACGCATTTGTCTGTCTATACAAATAAATGTGTTGTGTTCTTTTTTTTTTTTTTTTGGAAGTCTTCGAGATATAAAAAGTTTTCCTGATTTGGATAGCTAAAAATAATTTGATTATAGCTTATATCTTGATGAATGTGATTCCTTGTATTCTTTTTCCTCGCTTTATCCTACATTACATACATTAGTTCTTACTTGCTAAGCAGACAAATGTTTAATGTTCATTGCCATTATTTGATTTGTTGAGGGTTGTGTATGGGAACTTGCTTAGGTTCAAGGTTCGCTGCTCCAAGTACCTTTACACACTCTGTGTGTCCGACTTTGAGAAGACTGATAAGTTGAAGCAGTCACTTCCTCCAGGTATACTTATCTTTTGGTGCTTTCGCTTTAGTTAAGTTGACTAGTTCTATTGCTCTATAATTGCTACTTATAGATGATCATGAATCTCATTGTTTTGAGTATATTTTGATATGTAGGTTTGAGTGTCCAAGACCTTTGAAGATGGAAGAGATAATGTTCCCCTTCCCTCTAAGATTGATTAGAAGATATTCAAGAATTCGAAGAACTTTTGTGTTCCTTTACCATGAAAGGACAAAAAAAAATTCTCTACCTCAATTTATTACTTTGAAAAATGTAGAACTTCTAGAAAATCTTAAGTTTTTAATTCATTCACTTCATAATTAATAGGGATAAAATAGTAAACTCACTATATCAATTATTGTTTCCTTAATTGGTATGACAATTTAAACGTGGACAAGTAATTGGGGACAAAAGAGTATCTTTTTAGCTTTGCACATGCTCCTCAATGTTATTAAAAAAGCAGCTGGGAGTTGGCAAATAAACTATATATTTATATGTTTATTTTCGTCCCTTAAATGTTTTCTTTATTTTCGGGTCAATTGGAATCGAGGGAGGGAGATGGCCTTAACTGTCTTTTGAATATATGAGATGATATTCAATTGGATTGTTAAGTTATTTTCTGTGTCTCATATTAGTTGATCGTCTTATTAAAAATAGTTGTCACATATTAGTCGTCTACCACCTTATGATATTACCCTTGCAATTTTATTTTTTAAAGTGTTCACATTTGTTTGTAAAATTCCTAAGAAGTTTTTTAAAGGGTGAATTAATTCATTAAAAATAGAGAAATAAAATTGAACATGAATTGTAGTATAATAATCGTTAATATAAGTCGTCTGTTGGTCAAAATCATTAGTAACAATATTCCATGAATATTTTGTCATTCTCACAAACAAATATATAGATATTATATAGTGAATATTATATTATTATTTTTACAAAAAGTAAATTTGTGGATCAATTTTTATACTTGAAAAATGTGAAATCATGATATAAAATTCCATAATCAAGCTTTTTCGAGAACTTTGGGATAATCGCATGTCCATATATTAATTTAATCTCGTAATTTCAAATAACAAAATGAAATCGCATATCTATGCACCTACTAATACTCCCTCCGTTTCTTTTTATTTGTCCTTCATATTAAAATAGATTTCTCTATTTCTTCATATAAGCTCATAATTTGAAAAATATTTTTGTATTTGCAATTGGGCAATACATCAATTAATAAAATTAAACCAAATTTTGATATACTTAAAATTTAAACAACTTGTGAATGTTAGGGAAAGAAGAAACTTGTACATCCGCTTTCTTATGATGTTTCCTCGAAGTGTTAGGGAAATCTTTTTGTCAAAGTAGTGAATTTTGTTTTGATTTGTCATTTAATTTCTCTCGTCTACACATGTATGTAACGTTTAAATTTCTATAGGTTATTTTTTGGGCATCTTTTGGTTTGGTTAAATTAAATTGTAGTATTAATTTTTTATTTTATACTGTCCAATTAGTGGCGGAGTTACAGTGTCCTGAGGGTGTCCAATTGAATATTTTTCGGTGAAAAATTATATCGTATATATAAGTAAAATGCATTCATTCATCGAAAAAAAAATTGCCTATGTAATACTTGGACACTCTTCGTAAAATTTCTAGCTTTGCCACACTGTGTCCAACAATAATTATCCACCATTAAGAAACGATAAATAATATCTACAAGTGTAGTAAACTCTCCCTACAACATCTTCTTATCATTTTTCACTTTTATTTCTTCAAAACAAACCAAGAAAGTTTTCAAACTTTATCAATAAGACAAAACCATAAAACCCCCATTTTTTTTTAAATGTTTTATTTTTTTAAGGTGGTCCATTGTTTTGAGTTCTAGAAAAAGAAAAGAGTATTTATCAATATATTGAGGGGGGTAGAATTTGTGTGTTTTCTTGAAACTTTGCCTTTATCAATATTATTATATTATCCTTTGACTTTATTAAATTTAATACTTTGAAAAGTGTGTTAAATAATAAATACGTAGTATTTAATATTAATGGTAAAAATAGATACAATAGGTAAATTATCTCTTGATAAGCGTTCTTTCCCAATTTTTAGCTCTTCTTTGAGGGTTTTTTGAGTTTGGTTGAATCTCGTTTTTTAAAATCCCTTTGTTTCACAAGTGGCTAATCATACATATAATACATAAACGTCTCTGTTTAACTTGGGTTCAATTGATATATATATATATATATATGTCCATACATTAATTTCATCTTCTATACACCTACTAGTACTCCCTCCCTCCATTTATTTTTATTTGTCCTTCATATTAAACTAGATTTCTCTATCTCTTCGTATAAGCTCATAATTTGAAAATTATTTTTGTATTCGCAATTGGGCAATTTCATCAATTACTAAAATAAAATCAAATTTATATATATATACACTTAAAATTTAAACAACTTGTGAAAGTTAGGGAAAGAAGAAACTTGTACACCGCTTTTTGTCAGAGTGGATCCCTAAGTAGTGGATTTTGTTTTTGATTTGTCATTTACTTTCTCTCATCTACACATGTATGTTATGGTTTTGTCTTATTGATAAGTTTGAAAACTTTCTTGGTTTGTTTTGAAGAAACAAAAGTGAAAAATGATAAGCTGTTGTAGGGAGAGTTTACTACACTTGTAGATATTATTTATCGTTTCTTAACGGGAGGGCCAAGTCAATAGTGGAAAATTATTATTGGATTAATAGCGAAGCTAGAAATTTTACGAAGAGTGTCCAAGTATTACTTCTTGAAACTTTGCCTTTATCAATATTATTATATTATCCTTTGATTTTATTAAATTTAATATTTTGAGAAATGTGTTAAATAATAAATATGTAGTATTTAATAGTAATGGTAAAATAGACACAATAGGTAAATTATCTCTTAATTTTTTAAATTGGACAAATATTTTTAGTATAGTGGACAACTATTGTTGGACGAAGGGAATATGCTTCTGAGTTTGTTTTGAGTTTCTTGTTGTTTGTGCATAGCGTTCTTTCCCAAATTTTAGCTCTTCTTTGAGGGTTTTTTTAGTTTGGTTGAATCTCATTTTTAAAAATCTTTTTGTTTCACAAGTGGCTAATCATACATATAAAACATAAACGTCTCTATTTAACTTGGATTCAATTGATATATATATATATATATATCCTCCAATTTTAATGTGTATAAATAGACACTTAAACTTAAATAAAATTGAATGAGTAGACATATGCATCATACGTGACATAATAAACGTATGACGTGAATTATCAGGTAGGATGTGATGCAAGATGCATGTGTCTATTTGTTTTAATTTCATACAAGTTTAATCAACTAAAGCTAAGTTAAAAGACATGTTTATATATTATGTTATTTGACTTTTGTCATTTTCATTTAAATTATTTTATATTTTAATTGATCTTTTATATAAGCTGAAACAATTGACTTGCAGTGTTGGGCATGTGCTCAGCACGGGCGCTCTTATACTAGTAGTATAAGAAAGGTCGGCTCAAATTTTAAAAGCCTTTTTGGATTGGTTTTTCTCTTATGACTTAATTCATGATTCATCTTTAAGGGATTTAAATAAATTAAATCAAACAATAATGTTAGAGTTAATCAAAAGCAAATAATAAATAATCACAATTTAATAGGTTAAGAGTAAAAGAGAAATTGAATTTGGGGCCTTCGAGCCTGAATTCTCTGCTGCCTGAAAGGTAGGCTAATGGCCCATTTCTGAGTCTGCTGAAACTTATGGGTTTTGGCCCATTTGCTGTGTATATCAGCTGTATATATTTATCGTATATCAGAGTATATCAGCTCCTTCCACCTGTGTAGCTTTCATTTCGTTTGTACTTCCACTCCCTTTTCTCGAAGACACCTAAGGCTGACTCGATAATGAATTGGGTTTGGGAGATGGGCTGGAAATTTGGAAATAAATTGGGCTGATTGGAATTGGGTCGTTGGGCTACTGAAAAGTGGGCAGAAATTGGGCCAAATTTGGTCTTAAAATAGGGTAGAGAGTGGTTAGATTTGCAATTAGGAATGGCTACATGGATTTAGATTATAGCCTAGCATAGCCATATTGAATTATAATTAAATAAGATGAACTATTATTGATTAATTATTAACTAGCTTCTTAATATAAACTATTGATTAACTAAATTAATTAACAAAATATTTAAGTAAAAATAAAATATTTTTTAAATGACTTTTGAATATTCATAAAATGTAATAATTATATATATAATTATAAAACCATACATATTAGTTGAAAATTATAAAAAAGAAATATACAAAATTGTTAAAAAAATAACTTGAAAATAATTTGAATCTTTAGTTCAAAATTATAATAGAAAACTAATAGAGTATTTTAGAGATAACAAAAACATATTAAGGATAAGATTGTACAAGGTCTGTTCAAATCGAAAGTAATTATAAATGATAAATCGTAAGTTTGGAATGATCACCATATGATTTATAATTGATTTTAGCATGTAACATCAGACTTGTAACCTTTATTCGATATTTTCAAATAAATAGACAATAACTTACTCAGTATATATAGTCCCACATGATCAGTTTCACGAGGTTAAAATATACACATACCATACTCCTCCTTTATTAAATAAAAATTAAATTTTATTTTCAATAGACCATCAACCAAAAAAAACAAAAACAACATTTATGAATCATAATTAAACACTAGCACAACAACAACAATAATTAAATAACAAGTCAACAACAAGAATTTCAACAAGAAGAACAAAATAAATAATTGTTCCCTATAAAGTCGTCCCTATACCTAAAATATTCGAAAAAAATATGACATCAGCAATAAAATATTAAATTCATAAAATTTTAATATGGAAAATACATCGTACACACTACAGTCAAAACTAATAATGAGTTATTTATTTGCAAACATCAAATATTTTTTATTACATAAAATCCAAAAATATTACATTAATCAAATTAAATACGCATGGTACATTAATTAATATAATAAACGAACTATATATATCTTTCACTCATTTTGCTCATGTATCTTCATAGATGCTTCCTTATCCCTTGACACAAATTAAAACAATAATTAGTGCCAAAAAATCAATTTAAATAGTGGTAATTAACTTCTTCTTCTTTTTTCAATATATAATTAATTAATTAAATTACATATTAGTGAGTATTACAGAACAAACAAATTTAAAACTCGATAGGATAATCAAGATGCACATATTCTGATTTGAACATCATTTTTATTGGAAAAAAAAATATCAAAGTGCACATAGCATATAGTTACTGAATTCACATGAACTCATAACCGACCGTCTAATTAATTACCTGTGAATTATTATAGTTTGCAACTAAGAAATGGTTTGATAAATAAATACATAATAGGCCAACTAGTCCGTTGAATAAAATGATATGTGTTGCCAAATCAGTAAGCGAGTTTAATTAAATGTTAGTATAATTTTTATATATTTTAAGTTGTTAATTATGATATTTTATAGTACTTTTTAGGTTTATTTTATTGTGATGGAACTTTAATTTGTCAGTAAACCACAAAATAGAGGTAATCTGCAAACTGTATGTCACTTATGGTGGTTATATGACCTACACATGAGAGGTGATAATCACAGTGTCTTAAAGAGTTACATTTACAAAAGTTGAGGAGACTGGTCACGCTGTCAAATTAATTCAACACTTATACACAAAACAGTCATCAATTAATTTCAGTGATGTGCAACAAAATTCATATAACACAGCCATCAAGTTGGCCATAAAATCCATCAAAACACATTAATGAGGAGTTCATCTTACCTCAGTTTTGAATTTCTTAATGCTTAATTTTTACCTCAAGCTTAACTACTTTTGTACGCTCAGCTCAGGTA
The DNA here is from genome assembly GCA_029007595.1 of Solanum commersonii. Lineage (NCBI taxonomy): Eukaryota > Viridiplantae > Streptophyta > Magnoliopsida > Solanales > Solanaceae > Solanum > Solanum commersonii. The sequence continues at coordinate 24,683 of JAJTWQ010000444.1, read as the reverse complement.
AAGCACAAAAACAATTAGGAGTAAATTGAAATTGTATATTACCTGTGGTCATATACTCGGGAGCAGCACAACAAAAGGTACCCATTTTACTGTTGATTGGCTCAATTTTGCATTGTAATTCTGTCAATTCATGGTAAGGACAGATCGTAAGAGGGCAACAGAAATATTGTTAAAACTTCTAGAAGACTAAATTTTAAAGTAGTTTTACATACAGAAGCAAGCAAATCGTTAGATGATTTGAAATGCTGATATATAATTTTAGCTTCTGGGCTGTGGAGATATGTCGGTCCTTTAGCTGGCTTGAGAGTAACCTTCATTCGGAGATTCTATGATAGTGGTGTTGGAATATATACTATTAACCATGTGTTAAGAAAAAATATTTATTATAGAATAAATATTTGCTCAATTTTAATAAATCATACATTCGTTTATGGTGTCTGTTTACTTATATTGTAGATGATTTAGTGTGTAGAGTTTTAGCTTATACACAGAGGATTAAATCATCGGTTTTTATAAGTATAAAGTTTTTTGTTCACAATCTAGGATGGAAATTAGACATGCCATCGATACGATTGTAGCACAAGATTATGGGAACGGTATAGTTCCAACTTCTTGTGCTAGTGCATTTTGTATATATTGAACGGGACCGAATAGAGATAGTTATTTTAGACTGACTGACAAAACATATTCACTATTTTATTCGAATTTTAGTCCCTGCAGCACACAAGTCACAACTTTGTAAAAAAAAAAAAGGAAAAGAGGGGTTAGTTTGAACTTTGACGGCTACGTCGGTAAAGTCGTTGGGATATTTGAGCAGAAATCAAGATCTTTCTTTTTTAAAACAATTATGCACATTGTTGAATTTCTTGGCGTCGGTGATTAATTTCAAGTTAAAGCTGATTTGTGCTTCTGAAGTGCATTGAATTAGAGCAAATATGGCTTAGGAGTGATTTGATATTAGGTCAAGTGGTCCAACTGGATTTGTTCAAAAAGTTTTTGTGTAGAAACATTAAGTGGGTATTGATTTTTTCCTAAGAACTACTATTGCTATATGTATAATTCTTGCCAAAGTGATACTTTTGTTCTTGAAGTTCACGTGTAGAAGGCAGCACAAGACATTGTTAATTAAGATAATGTTATTGTATATGCTTTTATGATTAGTCCAATAGGCATCTTTGCTCTAATGTGATTCGTAATTCATATAATCTTTGGTATTTTTCTCTCTTAGTTGAACAATTATTTGAGCATTATTCTTACATATATTATAAATTAAGAATTTTGTGATTAATAAATAGTTATCATTAATGTGGTTTATTTATTTGGAATCAATACAAATTCTTGAGATTACAATATATGAATTGAGAAAAATGATTAATAAATAGGATCTATGAAAGTGCTCTATTTATTTGAGTCATTAGAATATTCTCAATGTATCATGTATGAATTGTTCTTCATAAATGTATACTAGTAAAGGTTTGTTTACTCGGAAGGAGATTTACCTTTAGATACTTAAATTAATTCATGAGAAGAGATATTAAAGATTTTCACCGGTTTAAAGGAGGAAATATAAATCTTGAATTCTCAAGTGTATTAATTGAGAGAACAATTTGCTGTAAGAAGGCTAATTGTGTGTCTTAGTCAAAGAAAAGACACACACCATGCCTTATGCTCATGAAATAATTATAAGAAGAGAATGAAAGTGTGAATCAAGTTATTTTAATCTTTAACTATGCCTAAAATGGTTATTTTTCAAATTGGTCATAGTTCAGGTAATCATGAATTTTATGATCTCTGATTGACTTCAAATTTGATGGTTCCATCGAAAATCGTTTAGATGGGTTTAGGTAGTTTGTTGGATTAAATTTTGATTTGAATATGATAAGATCATTCTTTATGTTAATCATGTTTATGTTAAATTTGGAACATGATTACACATGGTTATTTAACATAAATTGATATGTGATAAGAATGTATGTCATATTGTTTTAATTCCTAAAGATGCTTAAATTACTTATACTTTATTTTGGTCGTGCCTTAAATTACTTATACTTTATTTTGGTCGTGCCTTATACTTATGTCATGTGATAAGAATGTATGAGATTAATTTTTATTGAGTGTTTGGTTTATTGTATTCAAAATAATAAATTTTAAGAACAATTTATTTGTTTACAAAAATGCCCTTCATGAATGTAAAAACTGATGTAACAAAATGGTTGAAAGAGACATTTTTGTCATTTACTTATTTTATCCCGGGATTACTATACGACCCAAGGGGAGGGATAACTTATCCCGGTACTAATTATTAATTCGGAATAAGTTATCCCGGACTTGCCAACCAAACAACAAATTAAGTGGTACTATAATTTAATCTCATGACTATTTGATATTATCCTTCACACCAAACGACCCCTAAATGTATTATTTGATATCTATTCCACCTCTCATAAAAGAAGGTGTTCACAAAAACACAACATTTGTTCCCAACAGTGACAAGATATTATCATACGAAGATATAAATTTAAATTTTCACATATGCAAATCTAAGAACTGAAGTTTGGGGGCTCGTTTAGAACCCACGTATATGATAAATCTTTTCTGTGACTTCCTTTTGATAAGGTCAAAACTATGTACCCAAAACAAGCTGCTAACATGGCAGATTGGAAAGAAACGCACAAGTTAATCCTAAAATTAACAATATTGAATGACGAATATACCCTTGATGACAGGGATCATGACCTACCTGCTTATTCCCACTTATATATATGTAGTGGATATAGTAATACTGATAGTGATATAGTGGGGTGTGAGTGGGAAATTACCTCACATATATATTTTTGGAAGTAGGAAATCCTATAAAATCCTAACTCATATGTACTAAAAAAGAATTGAGTGTCGATATACAACATTTTATTTTACACTTTATAAATTACTACTATCATGGAATTGAACGTCCACATTACAATTAAGGTAGCTCTCAAATTTGTCTTTGTTTCTACTACTATAAGCATAGCATGGTGGCGGTTATGTAGATGTCGGAGAAATCGTATCACTAATAATATCGATGAACATGAAGCTCCTCCGATATCAACACCAACTATAAACACATCAGCAGATTTTAAACTTCAGAATGTCTGACAAAATAATAATATATCATCAAAATACTCAGTTAAGCAAAAATCATTGGTTTTATTAATTCTACAAGTCATTATGTGGCTGACCATGTACTCTAGGTACATATCTTATATCTGAGGTGGTTTAGAATTTAAATGCGATAATTTCAACTTTTTAAGATTGTTTGCAATATTGATCGCACTGTACATTTGAATTTGATAACTTCAAAAAAGATTTTTATGCACGTACTTATAAATAAAAATTTGTTTGAATTAATGGATTAAAACTAGTTGATATAAGCATCTAAATATTCAAAAGCGAATTATTATATTTTCTCTTATTCTATAAGTGAGAATTAGCACTTAGCATGCAGCATGCCGTTAATTGATAGTGTACCTCATATTTGCCTACTGATTCTTTTCATTCCAAGTATTTCATTTGAAGCAATTTTGTGATTATGTGGGACGTGTTATTTTCTATTTCTTCATTTTAAGCTTGATTTTCATATTTAATGGTGTGGTAAATTGATAGTGTTATAATTTGTACAATTTCAAATTTTCAAACTTATATATACTTATAGGATAATTATGACTTTTAAAAATTACCTTGATAAAATTTGATATTTTAGTAAATGACACTCTTGGATTTTTATTGCAAAGAAAAACTTATTATAAGAAGTCTTATTAAGTTTTTTTTTTGAAAATGACTAAACTATTAGTACCAACCAATATATATGATTTTCTTGTTGAAGCTACTTATATATAACTTCTTTTATCTCCAAAAATAAAATAATATTGGCTTAATATGTTATGTTGAAATATAGTCATCGAAAAATTTGGCAGTGTTCACGTGTGATCTATCAAGAGAAATCAATTAGCAAATTAAATGGATTAAGCATTCTTCTGTTTGACTAATACTTGTATAACAACTTTATTGTTGGTTACAAAGTCGTCTTTTATTAGGGAGCGTTTTATTCCTTGATGTGGAATTTTTCAGTGAAAATTTTGTTGTAGTCGGGATTCAATATGGGTATCGAATGTCGAGTGGAAAATCATAATTTTAAAAAATAAATAAATTATTAAGTCAGAGGCAAAATCAGAATTTGAAGTTGATTTGTTAAGTTGTTGAATTCCAAATTAAAAATTTGTATATATTGAATGAATGTTTTATTTTAAATTCAAAAGTTAAACAGAAATTACTAAATTCGACCGAATCCAATACTATATATAGAATTTTCCTTTTGGCCTTTTTTTTGTGCAGGGACAAGGAAACATCTATGAAGCTACGGATATCAACATCACAAGTGAAAATTTTACTATTATTTATTCTAGTTTTGTAATAAAGTGTATTTAATTTATGTATTTGTCTTATATTTAATGAAAAAAAACAGCTGAGTTTTGGCAAATAATTTATAATATATGTATCACGTCAAAACAATATTATAACTTATGCTCTTTAATTTGGTTTGTAGGTTATTGTATTTTAGTTAAATCAGTTTTTTGTTGCTTAACAATCAGTAATATTGCCAAGGAATTATTGGATTATTTCCTTCCATGAAAGAATGGATTAGCGTTTTTATAATAACGGCAATGCAAATTTCTTAAAAATTATATCACGTTAACATAGATCAAGTAAAATAAAATGGAGAAAATAGTAATTTGTAACCTTGGATATATCTGATTTATCTTGAGAGAAAGTAATTGATAATTTCGAATACAATGAGAGATTTAAATTCCTTAAGGACGCACGATAAATTTTATAGTCTTGAATATTTTATATGTAAAGTTTTTTTTTCAAATGATGTATTCGTCTGTTTGAATAATCAAGAATTGACACATATAAATAAAGGTGCTTTGTTATTTAAATTATTAATATGTAATGACTAGATATTGATAATCTTTGATATCTTTGACCAACATTATTTAAATTAAATATATTCCTTATAAGTAATACAATATTCAATCCATCTTCCTTTTTCTTTACAGAATAATATAATTTGCTTTCCTTTAATTACAAACTTGAAAAAAACTATATTATATACTTTTATGAAGAAACGATAAAAAATCAGTCAAATAAATTTAATTAGTAAATTTTTGTCTTCTTCTGGTTTTGAGCTAGAGGACAATTTTATTTTGAACTTTTTAAAATATTTAAATTTTATATTCAATTCTTGGTAGTAGAATTCATGTAATAAATGACATAAATACCCTTATCATTATCACAATTTCTTTCTATAGAAGAAGAAATTCAATTGATATAAAATATATTCTCATGGGTAATATAGGACAAAAATAATAAATGTATATGTTAGTTTTCATATTGGGGTGGGGGGCAGGGGGGGAGGGGGTATTTTTCCATTGCTATATAATAGTCCTCTGTCTCACTCTTTTTCTTCACTAAACACTCAAAAAAATTGGCAAACACAATTTTTTTGCAGTTCAACTATAGCTAGTGAGATGTCTTGATTATTTTTATGTTTCTTTGTTATAAAGATTACTTTTTATGCATTTTTTTTTTTTTTTTAATTGTATGTTTACATGAGGGGTTAAATCTTTGTTGTTTATTGATGTCTTCAAAGGACTTCATATACCTTCAACTTAGTGATATCGAGTTGATATACTTAACGTTTTATAAAAGTCACTCATATATGTTCATAACGTTACACAAATGGTCTAGATATATATACTCTTTTTTCGGTTGATGGAAGTGAAAAAATAGATTTTAAATTTATTTTTTTATAATCCAAGGTATGTTAGACCATTCTTGCAAAGTATTATCACACATAATATTTTTCTTTTTTCTTTAATTTAATGACTAATCAAAAGAATTGAATTGATTTTTTTAAATTTTCATTAGCGAAAAGGATATATATATATATATATATATATATATATATATATATATATATATATATATGTTGTCATTTTTTTAAAGAGTGGCATATCAGCTCTAATTCGTAAAGTTAAAGAGTGTATCAAACCTTTTTCCTTTTTCATAAAGATCACTCTTTTATGCATTTTTTGTTGAAACTGGTGTTTACATGTGGAGTTAAATACTTGATTATATGTTCTTTTACTTACAAAATTTTGCTTTTTTTCTTCTTAGTTTGATTTGTAAACTTCTCTTTAATACGATCACTTGTTTTTCATTTTCTTGGAGAGTTTTTTGTTTCATCTTTGTATTTGTTTGGTTCAATGATTATGTAGATAACATATCGATGGCGCGAGCTAATGATGTCGTCTATGGAAACCAACAACTCTCTGCTGATCCTTTGCCTTTTGCAAGAAGGTTAGAATCTTTATATTGATTGAAAAATTGAAATTTTATTCGAAAAAAATGAACTTTTGTAATGTATGTGTTGATTTTGTTATGTAGTTATCAGTTGGAAGCCTTGGAGGCTGTATTAAAGCAGAACACAATTGATTACTTAGAGATTGGTTCTGGAAAGATCTTGATTGCTATTATGCTTCTTAGAAGTTATGCTTACCTTTTTCGTAAACCGTCTTCTTACATAGCTGTTTTCTTGGTTCCAACTGTTGTTCTGGTGTCTCAGGTATACACTTAAACTTGCTCTCTTGTCTAGTGTTAGCAAAGGCGCGCTTAAGTCCTGAAGTGAGGCGTTGAGTGCTTTGACTCCCTTTATGTGTGCTTCAGTGTCGTCATCAAGGCTCTAAGACATTCTGAAGAGTGATGGTAAACTATTGATTTTCACTTTATCGTAGAAACAATCAATTTCTTTGTTCATATATTTGTATGTTTTCTCTATTTGTGCCTTTTTCTCAATAAAGCGCGCGCTTTATTTTGCTCTTTGCGCTTAAAGCCCCAACGAATCTTCGAGCTTTTTGTCTAGAGATGGAACTATTTTTTCCCATTAGTTGTCTCATCCTTTGAGTTTGTTGTACTGTTTGAGGTCCAAAACTGTCTATTTGACTTGTACTAATGCTGTCGATTTTGTGATTACAAGCAAGGATATGCTCTGATGATGCATACTGACTTGAAAGTTGGTACATATTGGGGAGAAATGGGGGTTGATTTCTGGGATGTCGCTACATGGAAACATCAAGTAGATGGCCACGAGGTGCGTATGAACTGTAATAGTTGCTTGAGTCGTCATTATTTATGTTACGATCCTTTTTTTGGCGTGGCTCTCTTTGAACTAAGTTAGGCGTTGTATATATATTACTTGTATGTATGTGTCATAAGTAATCACAATTCACAGCAAGGTTTCGTCTTTCAGGTACTTGTTATGACTCCCAGTGGCGGACCCAGAATTTTCGTTCAGGGAGTTCGAAAAATAAAAGTATAAGCGTGTATATATAAGCCAACAAAACAAAATTTCAAGAAAGTAGTAGTATTTAGTTTTAGTGGCGGGCCCTTGAATTTTTTTGGGTTTAAAACCACACTTTTAGCATGTTTTATAAAATAAAAAACTAAAAAAAAAAACATGAAAACGGAACTGAAACCTTAAAAAAAAAAAGAAACTGAAACTGAAAAAGAAAAAAATAAAACGCTAATGCAGGGATTTGAACCCTCAACATGAGACTTAATTTTCAAGGAACCTGCCACTGGGCTATCTCTTTCTCATTGTCATTGAGGGGGTTCAAAAAATATATATCCACATAAATACAGAAAATTACCTTATAGATACAGTATAATTTTTTGGGGGGTTTGCGTGAATCCCCTGGAACCAACGTGGGTCCGCCCCTGATGACTCTGGCTATACTACTTTCCGCTTTGAGGCACAACTTTTTGCAGATAGATATGATTAAAGTTATAATATTTGATGAGTGCCACAATGCACGAGGTAAACACCCTTATGCAAGCATAATGATGGTACGTTGTTGTCTGAGCATCATGACTTAGTATGGTGCTTGAGCAATTCTTATTGTAGATGATTGATAATTGTTTTTTCCAGGAAATTTATCATCGCCAATTAACCAGTGAGAGTGCACAACTTCCAAGAATATTCGGAATGACTGCTTCCCCTATTAAGTCTAAAGGTTAGCGAGATATGAGATGTTACGATATCATACTGTTAAGAAACTATTTTTCTCATTTCTGTGAATTCTCATGTTTGTGCAGGTCCTAACACACCAGATAGTTATTGGCGAAAGATTCGTGACCTCGAGAATCCTATGCATTCTAAGGTTTTTTCAGAGTTGCACTTATTTTCTTGTTGTCATATCTTTTGTATAAGAAGAAAGACACAAACACATATTTAGATGTATATATATTCGGTTCGTCTAATTGTGGTCTTCCTTTGCAAATGAAGGTATACACTTGTGACAGTGAAGCTGTTTTGGCAGAGTATACCCCGTTCTCAAATCCGAAGCTGAAGATATATAAACATGAAGATATTTTTTCCTCATTGTCTAAAAGTTTAGCTCATGACATGGAAAGGTTGAAAGAAAAGGTAAACGTTAATTCAACATTTTTTGCTCTTCCAATTTTAGTTGTTTTAACTTCTCTTATCGTTGCAGCATGAATGTTCGATTTCAAAATCAAATCTTTCTTATAAGAGTGTTGGATCTGCAAAAAGACGTGTATCAAAACTTTATTCCGCTTTCTTATTTTGTTTGAGCGAGATGGGTGTTTGGCTGGCTTTCAAGGTAAAGTTTATTCCTTGCTAGTGTTTTAAAAAAAATTGCTTTAGCCTTGATCATTTTTCGAACATGACTTTGTTTTGAATCAGGCAGCCGAGTTCTTGTCTCAAGAAGAAACTGACTTCTTCTCGTGAGGAGAGTTAGATGTATGTGCTCAAACAATCGTTAGAGATTTCAATTTGGATACATCTAAGGTTTTCTCGGCTTGCTTACCTTCTGGTATAACAGTTAGCACTATCCATTTTATACATGTTTTCGATTTATTTATGTTAATAGTCTCTCTCACTCACTCACTCTCTCTTCGCGGCAAACATAAGTCCACATTGGTCGATTGGTGGTGATATTCAGGCAAATACGAATGCTGAATATTTGCCATCAAAGTTCATTGTCTTCTAGAGACTCTTCTCGAGTACAGGTAAGACCGGTTGAATATTAAATCTACTAATTAGTCAAAAGCTTGTTGGCACTTCATGTGGACTTTGTTTTTGATCCACCAAGGACCTGAAGGATTTGAGATGTATCATATTTATTGAGAGAATTATTACAGCCATTGTTCTTCGGTTTCTACTGAACGAGTTACTTCTGAAACTATGTGGTTGGAGAACTAAGTACATAGCAGGACATGTTTCTGTGGTTCAGTCACAAAGTAGAAAAATACAGAATAAAATAGTTGAAGAATTTCGAAAGGGTGTGGTAAGTCCATTTTTGGTTTATTTTTGCTTTTTGGATTATTTCTGAAGATTTGAAGTCCGTTATATATCCATGCAAATGTTGCAGGTGAACATTATTGTTGCGACATCTATTCTTGAAGAAGGCTTGGATGTTCAAAGTTGCAACCTTCTCATTCGATTTGATCCCTCAGCTACTGTTTGTAGCTATATACAATCTCGTGGAAGAGCTCGAATGCAGAACCACGACTTTCTTCTGATGGTCAAAAGGTATATTTTGTGCAATATTTGGAAGATTTCATTATATCTATGGACTGATCATTTCTCATTTTGACTCAAATTGTAATGGAGATGAATCAACCCTTACTCGAATGCAAAACTTTATGGCTAGTGGGGAGATGATGCCGCAAAAATCATTACGTCATGCTTCTATTCCATGTTCACCTCTAGATAACGAAATGTATGATGAACCTTGCTATAAAGTTGAAAGCACAGGAGCAATTGTCACCCTCAATTCTAGCATATCGTTGTTATACTTCTATTGCTCAAGGTACCATCAGACGGGTTTGTACTGCATATTTCTTGCTATGTGTGTTAAGGAATCTGGTAGCGTTTTAGTTCTGCATTTTCGACTGACACTTATTTCAATTGTAGGTACCTTAAACTGAATCCTAGATGTGTGATTGACAAGGAAACAAGAACTTGCACACTATAACTTCCCAAAAGTTGCCCATTGCAAAGAATTATTACTGTTCAGGGGAATAGTACTAAAATATCAACTTGCATGCTTGGAAGCTTGTAAAGAACTTCATCGTGTGGGTGCGTTGACAGACAATCTTGTTCCAGATATCGTCGAGGAAGAAGCTATCAACAAAGAATTGGGTAACTATAATATATTTTATATAATGTGGTTTTCTTATAGAGGTACTTGACATATAACCTATTATATTGTGCAAAATGTCAAATCCATACTGTTGAAGAATCAAAATACTTTCCACCAGAATTGGTTAGTCATTTCGGAAATGAGTCAGAAGCAGTGTACTACTGCTATCTAGTTGAGTTGCAACATGAAACTTACGACGATTTCCAGCTTCATGGGATTATACTTGCTGTTAGGACAAGGCTCAAGTGTGATGATGAAATACTGGCATTTGACTTGGACGTTGATAGGAGGGGACGCGTGCAAGTTCAACTTAAGTATAGTAAAGTTGTTACACTTACTTCTGAAGAGGTGACTATAATTTTGATGACTTTTATCATCTCTTTACTCATTACGTGTAAAAATGATTGGTGATACTTTTTATCAATATATCTATCTCTTTCTCTCCGGTTTCGACAGTGTCAAAGGTTTCAAGTCAGTGTATTCAAAATTCTTCTTGACCGTGATCTAAGTAAACTGCAGGACGCTTTGGCTGCAGGTCAATCGCCTATTGGTTCTGCAGTTTCCGATTATCTTTTGATTCCATCTGTGGGTACACCCCCTGAAATAAATTGGAAATGTGTGAATTCTTTGTTGTTTCCGTCATAAGTTCTTGGGGATCATAAGCATATGGATTTGTGTTCTACACAAGATCATAAACGCAGTGTGAACACCAAAACTGGGGTGGTATGTAGCTGCCTGTTGGAGAATTCATTGGTCTTTGCACCTCATAATGGAAATATATACTGCATTACCAGTTTTATAGATAATTTGGACTGTAACTCATTGTTTAATAAGAGAACTGGAGAATCCATTACCTATAGAGAATACTACAACAAGTGGTTAGTACAATTACCTTCTGATTTCCATATATAATCTTTTGGTTTCAAGATATTAACGTATCTGCGATTTACAGGCAAGGGATCAAACTATGCTATGAAAAACCACTTCTTAGGGGAAAGCGTATTTCGAAAGTGCACAATTACCTTCAGAGGAGCAGAACTCAAAGGCAAAAGGTTTGATCATTTGGTTCTCATTTTGTTATAATGTTTACGAATTACATAAGATCACTTAGCTTTGGCCTCATTTGCAGATTCAACTGATTCATTTATTGAGTTTCCTCCTGAACTTTGTTTAGTTATCATGTCACCCGTCTCTATTTCGACCCTTTATACGTATTCATTTGTTCCTTCGATCATGCATCGGATTGAGTCTTTGGTTATGGCCTCACACTTGAAAAGTATGTTTTTGGATGACTGCAAACTAAACGTCTTCATCCTAACCGCTAAGGTATTACTGCTATGATCTTATCTTATAACTTTGAACTTCATGTATACACTCATGTTCTCACAACCTACTTCTTGTTTTATTATTTTAGGTTTTGGAAGCATTGACAACGAGGAAATATGCTGTCAGTACACAGCTGTTCAAGACTTACGAAAATCATCATGAGGGTCTTCTCTATGTTAAAAAAAGTAAAATCATTTCCAATGTTGCACTGTGCAAGTTTGGATGTGCTCGTAAAATACCGGTAGGTATTACTTGGTGATCTTTTTGTTGGGTTCATTTGGAGTTTAGGTAGTATCAACTCTATGTCTCTAATAAATACCTTTTGATTATTGGGATTTATCCGTAACGAACCATTCAATCTTCAATCATGGATCATTCCTGGTGATAATTCTCAAGTTCACAGCTTCAACGAAGAGTTCATGATATCTTCTGATAAAATGTATAGTAAGATAAAACAGAATATCAGAAGTAAGAGAGTAGCTGATGTGGCTGAGGCACTAATAGGTGCCTACCTCAGCTCTGGTGGGGAAGTAGCGGATTTATCATTAATGAAATGGCTAGGGATGGACATCCATTTTGTTGATGCACCGATTCAAAGGCACTTCCTCTTGAATGCTGAGAAGCTAGTCAATGTCTGGTACTTTGAATCCCTGCTACATTACAAGTTACATGATCCTTCTCTGCTTGTTGGAGCTCTAACTCATGGATCTTACATGCTACCTGAGATTCCACAATGCTATCAGGTTATTCTCGACTATAAATTATTATCTGTCTCACTCTCTTTGCATCGTATTGATATATTGAACACATGATGTGGATTTATTAGATTCTTTTAGTGTTGCTTGAAGTGTTATTTAATCCAAGATTTCAGCCCTCTAGGTTCCCCTGATTTCTTTCTAAACTTTGTCAGCTCCCGGGCTCTTAACTAGCATTGTAAGAGCTGACCGTTTTGCTACTTTACTTTTATAACTATTATGCATCTACTTGATGCTACCAATAGATCCTTCATAAAAAAATGGATTTCTTCGGGGTTATTTTCTTGTCTTGACTTTCTTACTTCTCTGCTTAGGTGCGCATTTGTTAGATAATCTTGGTATATGTTGAGCAATTAGGGGAATGTGGATGAAGCTACTTATCTTCTAGTTGCTAGTAAGTCTTGTATTGGTAAAAGAAATTTAGTTTGATAATTTGATTATAGCTTATATCTTGATGAATGTGATTCCTTGATTTCTTTTCCTTTCTTTATCCTACATTACATACATTAGTTCTTACTTGCTAATTAGACAAGTGTTTAATGTTCATTGCCATTTGATTTGTTGAGGGTTGTGTATGGGAACTTGCCTAGGACTATTTTGTGCAAATTTTTATCCTTGTGAGAGAGGTGATTGCTTAACTGAACCTATTTTTATTGGTTTCAGCCGAAGCAAATCCACGAGATCAAGGATTTTCTCCTAACAGCAAGGAGGAAGGATGCACGATCTATCAAGATAAAAAAGAACAAGGATATGGTTAAGTTCAAGGTTCGCTGCTCCAAGTACCTGTACACACTCTGTGTGTCTGACTTTGAGAAGGCTGGCAAGTTGAAGCAGTCACTTCCTCCAGGTATACTAATCTATACTTGCATTACATTGTTCCAGTTGTCTAGTTTACTTGCTCTATAGTTTTTCTACTCATCGATGGTCATGAATCTCATTGCTTCTTGTATATTTTGATATGTAGGTTTGAGCGTCCAAGACCTTTGAAGATGGAAGAGTTAATGTTTCCCCTCCCCCCTAAGATTGATTAGACGATACTCGAGAATTTGAAGAACTTTTGTGTTCCTTCGCCATTTTCTTATCCCGTCGAATATTTAAAGTTTTGTTTATTCTAGATATTGTGTTTCTTTTTCAATTTGCCCATTCAACCTTATTTTGTCAAGCCCTTGTGGTGTTTGGATATCGAAATTTTGGTTGATTTGCCTTATTTCAATGTCCTTGGTATAATGGTATCTCTAACTTGTCTCAAAGAAGAATGCTAGCCTTTCTTGTTTTTGATAAATAGGTAAGGAGATCCAAACACGGACCAGGACGTGAAATCGAGATCTGTTGCTTTTTGGCCACAGTCTCACTCCTAGTCAAGCTTTGGAAGAAAAAACACATGTTTTTCAATATCTAAAAAAATAGCTTTGGTCTGAATAGGGGCAGCTCAACGGAGTTGGGGGCTTAAAGCGAAATTTCAATTTGAGGCCTAAAATATAAACAAACTTCGTATACACATTTATTCAAATTTTGTTTCTATAAGTAATAAGTTGACAAATGTTGAATAAAGATAAGAGTTAGAACCATAGAATCTCACGAAGTTGATGACTAGGTATACCCCATTTTAATATGCTTGTTGTAATGCTTGAAGCTAAAATTTAAAAATAAATAAAAATGAATTTGTAATTCAATTTGTTCAACACTTTTTAGTTTTCATTATTAATTTTTATTTTTAACAAAGTACAAAAGATGTTAAAGTGGGTAAAACAATATATTTTTAATATATTATACTTTTAATCATAAATAATCAATTTTTTCTATAAATTTTTTAACACATAATTTATTTTTGATAAAAATTTGGGGGCCTAAGGCATAATCCTTATTTTACTAAGCATAGAGCCGCCTCTGGGTCTAAAAGTAATTTTTTGAGAAAAATACTTTTTTTACTTGGCCAGACACTAATTGTTTCTAAAAAATATTTTATAAATTTATTAGTCAAGCATAAACCACTTCTTGCCAAAATAATTTTTAAAAAAAAATCATTTTTGGAAATAATTTTTTTTAAAAAAATAAGTTTGATTTTAGAAGTTTAGTCAAAACTATTAATCCTAAAATCTAAAATCCTAATGTTCAAAAATTAGTTGATCTTTTCTCTAATTTGTTCTTTCTTTAATTGACTACACCACTTTCAAAGGACAATTTTGTCTTTAATAATGCTAATGCATGTATTAAAACTCATTACATTACTAATGCATAGAATTTCATGGTAATTGCAACAAAATCCTTCCGTGGAGTTTGTTTTATTTTAAAAGATATATAAAGGAAAAAATGACTTAGTTTTTGAAAAAATCGATTAAACTTATGGTTTAAGAGAAATCAAATTTCCAAAAGATCAGAGTCGCCACTTAATTTTTAGTAAAAAATCAAGAAAAAATACTTAAGGTTTTCAAAAAATTTAAACAGATAAAATCAATTGAAAATAAAAGGGTTTGAGTTCAAATGTACATTCCGAGAAGGTGTTAGGCCCTCGGAATGTCCGCTAACTTGCGGTTGGCCGGCGATTTGACTAAAAATGATTTTGACTAATTTTAAAATCTTAACTAAGTAAAAGAACTCATTTTATTTTAACTAATTTTGGAAAAAAAACTTTAACTAAGTAAAAGAACTTATTTTAGTTTAACTAATTTTTTTTATGGAAAAAAAACTTTAACTAAGTAAATGAACTTATTTTAGTTTAACTAATTTTTTGGAAAAAAAAAAACTTTAACTAAATAAAAGAACTCATTTATTTAAACTTATTAATTTATTACTATTATTGTTATCTTCATCATTGGTATTGTTATTATTATTATTATTAACATTTTAATTATCTAAAGGGGGGAAATAAACCAAAGGGGGATTTTTTCTACAAGGGAATAACCTAAGTGTTGACAATACCAAAATTAAATAGAAACTAGGTAATAAGAATATGTATAAAATAAATATTTATGGGTTTTTTTTTAGTATAAAAGCGAAATGGCTATCTTTGGAATTTAATTAAATTCAACCATAAAAATAAATAAAACGTTAGTCAATCAACAAATAAATAAACAAATAAATGAAGAGGAATATATTGAATTTGGGCAAAAAAATTTCAAATCTGCAAAAAAAAATGAAGTAATAATTCATTGGGCTTTGGCCTTTTTTTCATCTTCCTTGATCATGATATACACAAAGTATATATTCTAGGTATACACCATGTATACCGCTAATTCTCGAGCTCCCGGACCTGTAATTTCATTTGAACTTCGTCTTTTTCCACTTTTCACCTGTGTTTTCACGTTTTGGACTTGTACTATGTATTTTCCGACTGTATATCGGTGTATACAGAAGGTATATTAGTCTATTTTCGACTTCCCGGAACCTCAAAACCCGATTTCCAGCCCTGATTTCAACTTGTGCTTCTTTTGCTGAATGACTCAACGTAAAATATAGAATTGGGCCTTTAATGCCTAATTCACGAAATGCAAGGAGAAGGGATGGAGTCCAAATGGACTCAAGTGAAGTTCACATACAAAAAAATAAATATATATATATATATATTAGTGAATTCAAATTTTAGTGACTTAAGAAGAGAACGTATTTAGAAAACATAACACTAGCTCGATCCAACAAAGAAACCAAAACAACGGAGAAAGTCATATCCAAATTAATGTATTAAGGAATTAGATAAACAAGCAATGATTTTATCACAAAGAAGAGATAAAGCAATAGCTGTCTCTCATTTTACTTGGATTGATGCAAGAAATTTGAGGAAAATGAAATTGATCAATCCAATTTTGACCGACCACACCTCCATCCAAAGAAAAGGGACTTGGTAAGGAGTTTAAGAATTATGGCCGAACCCCGTAGATGGGCTTTCTACATGTCTGAGGCTATATGAGAATTCAGGCCACTTGTAGTTCAATACGCTTGATTTAAAGCATAATTTTAAAAGAATTCGAAAGCGATCCGATATCGAATTATGAAGAAATCAGAATGCTCGAAAATAAGATTTAAGAGCGAATGTTGGAATACAGCCGAGTTTTCAATATTGAGCCCGCCTACATACCCATCGACATAAAAAATCAGGTTGTTTGTAGTTCAACTCTATCGGTTGAGAAGGAAATCTACTATGCAAGATAAGATTTGGTTCTGGAAAAGTGACAAAGTAAGTCGAGTATGGAAAGGAGGCTTGCAACTTCTTAGTTATGAATGTGGCATGTTTCACACCCATAAATAAGAACTTACACGGACATAATTTCCAAAGCTCTTGGTGCATCATCACTCAGATTGGAAATGTGCTTCCGGTAAAGGCCAAAAATTCTCGAATGCGAGACCAAAACCGACAAACCCAATTATAAACCCACATGCCTTCTGACAGTGGTGTGGTTTGATTGTGGTGGAAGTCACTCTTCAGCTCGCGTCCTAAGAGTTTGGCATTCCTCTTTGGACTATGTCTCAGTTCGCTGTAAGAAAAAGTTTCACGTTGTGCTGGATCCTTTTTTATGTCGTCCGTACCTGTGGTTTGTTTTTGAGAATTCATCCTCTCGGATGCTCTCGACAAAGACTGAGATAAAACTCATTAGCATAAAAATGCAATTTAAATGAAGGGATAGTGTCTTTTACCATATTGACACTTAATTGCTCTCCTTGAACATTTGGCATCAACTCCATTGGGTTTGACGTAAAGCAAATAAAACTTCTGTCTCATATTTGCAATATAATCTTCAATGTACTCTTCCTTTGATGTCAAAGCAATAAAATAAGTTGATGTAATATGTTGATAGTTGTTTTGATTTCGTTGTTTTTTGCAAAGAAAATGATGCAATTGATGTTGATTATTATTTTATTTTTTTATGGGTAAATCTTTCTCTTGCGATGCATAAATTTCTTTCCCGCGATGCATGAATCTTCTCTTGATATGCATGAATCTCTTTTCCGTGATGCATGACGTTTTCTCTTGCTATGCATGAATCTCTTTTTCGCGATGCATGAATCTTCTCTTGCAATGCATGAATTCATCTCCCGAGCTGCATGAGTCTTTTTCTGCAATGCATGAATCTTTTTCCCGTGATACATGAATCTTCCTCTTTATTGTGCATGATTTCCTCTTTCGCAATGTATGAATTTTCTCGTGCAATGCATGAATCTTTTTTCCACGACGCATAAATTTCTTTCTTGCGATGCATGGCGTTTTCCTCTTGCTATGCATGACTTCTTTCTTTTGTCATGCATGAATTTTTTCTCGCGACGCATGGATCTTCTCTTGCAATGCATAAATCCTTTCTCCCAATGCATGAATCTTTTTCCGCGATGCATGAATCATTTTTCTCGCAATGCATGAATCTTTTTTCGTGATGCATGGATCTTTTCTTGCAATGCATGAACCTTTTTATCGCAATGCATGAATCTTTTTTCGCGATGCATAAATCATTTTTCTCGCAATGCATGAATCTTCTTTCGCGATGCATGGATCTTCTCTTGCAATGCATCAATTTTTTCCCGCGATGCATGAATCTCTTCTTTCGCGATGTGTGAATCTTCTCTTGCAATGCATGAATCTTTTTCTCGCGATGCATGACTTCTTTCTCTTGCGATGCATGAATCTTTGATGATGCCTCTTTGATACCGAACGAAAATGATGTTTCACCCAACAACATAGATGGTCTTCTGGATATCTCTTGGACGATGGTATCGTCTCAATCGACAATATGAATAAAAATGACCTTCGGAGTAGCGGTATCATCTCATTTGACAATACGACATAAATGACTCTCCGGTTAGTGATATCGTTTCATTCGCCAATATAAATAAAAATGACCTTGGAGTAGTGGTGTCATCTCATTTGACAATACGATGTAAATAACTCTCCGGGTAAGAATATTATCATGTCTGATAATGTAGTGCAGGTAAACTTCTTCCAGGTATCTTTAGTCGCTGGAAAATAAATAAAATATTTCTCGCTTCAAGGTTTTCATTTGTCCCATCTCCGAACATAATTGCATATTCATTATGGAGCTTGCCTTGATGAGAATTTGAATAAAGTAATGCTACTCATATTCCTAATTCTTGGTATAAGAAGCATAAGATATTTGCTGCATCCACAGAAAAATTGTCAATTTTGGAGAGCTCCTCGCCCTTTTGACTTCTTTATATTCATCGAATGGAGGAATACATTGATCTCGAGGCAAGCTTACAGACCTGCATCCACAGAAAAATTGTTAGTTTTTAAAAACGAACTGATCTGTGTCAATTTATTCGGTTGTCTGCTCCTTGTCTGACTATCTCCGATTGATTTTTCTGATCTTCCGCTTCTTGATAGGTAAGACAAAACATATTTATGCAAAATAATTTAGACATGAAATAAGAGTTTTTTAAGAAAAATAGATTTTCAAAAAGGTATATTTGGAAAGGTCGCTGCCAAGTGTCATGTCACGTCGAGCTTTAGCGAACGTCTTTGAAGTTGATTCCCTGAGATCCATCTGATTAGTTATTGGGAAATATTTAGAGTTGTACTAAATTACCGATAAACCCTATTGAAATGTTGAGGCCATCTCAAACTTTCTGTCCAGTTAACTGTCTTGGCTCATCTTTAACCGTTGGTGAGCAAATCACAAAAATTTTGAGATCCTCTCAAAAATTCTGTCTCAGTTACAAGTTTCAAAGTAACTTCAGTCTCGACTTTGTTGGAGAGATCGTCTTCTTGAGAATATTTGAGTCTCTCTCAAAAATTCTGTCACAGTTTCTATTTGTAAAGGAAGAATAAAAATCTTACGGGAGATATGATCGAGCCCTTATGGCGCCTACGTATCCCGTTGAGGCAGGAATCAAGTCAAACGTAGTTCCCCCTCTTGAGGATTAACAAAAATAAGAAAATTACAAATAAGCTGATCGAGGCCGACATAGGCGGCCTACGTATCTCATTCTTGAGAATTCAGGTCGAACGTAGTTGAAGTACAAAAAATATTAAAAGGGGGTAAATGAGCGACCGAGGCCGACATAGGCCGCCTACATATCTCATTCTTGAGAATTCAGGTCAGACGTAGTTCAAATAAAGAAATATTTAAAGGGATAAAGGGGTGACCGAGGCCGACATAGGCCGCCTACATATCTCATTCTCGAAAATTCAGGTCAGACGTAGTTCATTACAAAAGAGATAAAATTTTAAACAAAGTGATTACAAGAAGATAGAATGATTACATGGAAATAAACAACAATACAAATTGAAGCTTCACACATAATATCTCTTGACAGCATCTGAGTTGATTGGTTTCGGCTATTCGGTGCCATCCATCTCTGATAGGACTAAAGCACCTCCAGATAACACTTTGCGAACCATGTAGGGTCCTTGCCAATTTGGTGCAAATTTCCCTTTATATTCATCCTAGTGAGGGAAAATACGTTTGAGAACCAATTGACCAACTTCAAACATTCTGACTCTTACTTTCTTTTGAAAAGCACGAATCATTCTCTGTCGATATAATTGGTCATGACACACAGCAACCATTCTCTTCTCATCAATCAATGTTAACTGATCAATCCGTTTGCGAACCCATTCAGCGTCGCTCAATTCGACTTCTTGGATTATTCTCAATGAAGATATTTCAACTTCTGCAGGTATAACTGCCTCTGTTCCATATACTAGCAGATATGGAGTAGCTCCATCTGATGTTCTAACAGTCGTTCGGTAACCCAACAAAGCATATGGCAACATCTCGTGCCAACCTCGGCGATTGTCAATCATCTTTCTCAAAATCTTCTTGATGTTTTTGTTGGCAGCTTCCACAGCTCCATTCATTTGGGGACGATAGGCGGTTGAGTTTCGGTGAGTAATCTTGAATTGTTCACATATCTCTCTCATCAAGTGACTGTTGAGATTCGCTCTATTATCAGTGATGATGGATTCTGGCACTCCAAACCTACATATTAGATTGTTGCGAACAAAATCAGCTACAACTTTCTTGGTTATCGACTTGTACAAAGCCGCCTCCACCCACTCGGTGAAGTAGTCAATGACAACCAAAATGAATCTGTGTCCGTTAGAGGCGGCTGACTCTATTGGACCAATGACATCTATGCCTCAAGCTACAAAAGGCCAAAGTGAACTCATAGTATTAAGTTCGTGAGGTGACACTCGAATCAAATCTCCATGCACTTGACATTTATGACACTTCTGCACAAACTTGCAACAATCGTGTTCCATAGTCATCCAAAAATAATCGGCTCGAAGGATCCTCCTTACCAAAGTGAGTCCGTTCATATGAGTGCCACAAACTCCGGCATGTATCTGTTCCAGAAGCTTTGCGGCTTCATTAGCATCAACGCATCTGAGAAGACCTAAATCTGGAGTCCTCCTATAAATGATTTCTCCGCTTGCAAAGAAATTGAGGGCCATACGGCATATCGACTTCTTCTGGTTGAACGTTGCATTCTTAGGATAAGTCCCATCCTCTAAATACTTCTTGATGTCAAAATACCAAGGCAGACCATCTAGTTCCGTTCTAACATGTGAATAATAGACATGCTGCTCCTTTACCTCTATATCCACTGGATCAATATAACTTGTATCTAGATGTTTAATCATTGAGGCAATGGTGGCAAGAGCATCAGTCAACTCATTCTGCGTCCTGGGTGTGTGTCTGAACTGAATCTTGCGAAATCTATTACACAGCTTCTGTATATACTGCACGTACGGTGTGATTTTTGCATTCTTTACGGCCCATTCTCCTTGAACCTGATAAATCAGCAACTCTGAATCTCCAATAACCAGTAAATTGTGAACATTCATATCAATTGCCATCTTTGAACCGAGGATGCAAGCTTCATACTCTGTCATGTTGTTCGTGCATTCAAATCGGAGTTTAGCTGCTATAGGATAGTGCTGGCCGGTCTCTGACACTAAGACAAGCTCCAATTTCTTTCATTTGATAATTTGATGTACTATCAAAGAATACTCTCCAACCAGGGTACGCTTCAGAAATATCCTCACCCACAAATGCTATTTCTTCATCGGGAAATTAAGTTTTGAGTGGTTCGTACTCTTCATCAACTGGATTCTCTGCAAGATGATCAGTCAAGGCTTGTGCCTTTATCGCCTTTTGAGTCACATACACAATGTCGAACTCACTCAAAAGCATTTTCCATTTAGCCAACTTCCCGGTCGGCATCGCTTTCTGGAAAATATACTTCAACGGGTCTATCCTAGAAATAAGGTATGTGGTATAAGAAGACAAATAATGTCTCAACTTTTGAGCGATCCAAGTTAAAGCGCAATATGTTCTCTCCAAAAGAGTGTAACGAGCCTCATATGGAGTGAACTTTTTGCTCAAGTAATGAATGACTCGCTCTTTCTTCCCAGTTTCGTCATGTTGACCAAGCACGTATCCCAATGCATTATCTGAGACAGACAAATATAGCAATAACGGACTCTCCTCTTGCGGAGGGACTAACACAGGCGGATTGGACAAATAGTTTTTGATGGCATCAAAACAGTTTGATATTCTCCGGTCCACTTGGTCGAATAATCTTTTTTCAATAATTTAAAGATGGGTTCACACCCACGGTGGATTAAGCTATGAACCGACTGATGTTGTTCAACCTTCCTAAAAAACTCATCACCTCTTTCTTGGCCTTCGGAGGAGGTAATTCCTGGATCGTCTTGATCTTGAAAGGGTCAAGCTCAATGCCCCTCCTGCTGACTATAAATCCCAACAACTTGCAAGCTGGCACTCCAAAAGCGCACTTAGCGAGATTTAGCTTCAAATTGTATCGACGCAGGCGATCAAAGAACTTGCTCAAGTGAGTCAAGTGGTTCGAACTCTCGTGCGACTTGATTATGACATCATCTACATACACCTCGATCTCCTTATGAATCATATCATGAGAGATGGTTGTCATGACCCTCATATAAGTAGCACCGGCATTCTTGAGACAAAAAGGCATAACCCGATAATGATATACACCCCAAAGCGTAATGAAGGTTGTCTTTTCCGCATCTTTTTCATACATCAGAATCTGGTGGTAACCCGCATAACAATCCACAAATGACTGCATCTCATGCTTAGCGCAGTTATCAATGAGGATGTGAATGTTTGGCAATGGAAAATTATCTTTCGGGCTAGCTTTGTTGAGATCTCTGTAATCAACATAAATTCTGATTTTTCCGTCTTTCTTGGCCACTGGAACAACATTGGCTAGCCAAGTCGGTTATTGCGTCACTTCCACTACTTGAGACTCGATCTGTTTAGTGATCTCCTCTTTAATATTCAAACTCAACTTAGGCTTAAACTTTTGAGTCTTTTGTTTTATTGGACTGAATTCTGGATTAATTGGCAACTTATGGGATACCATATTCGTACTCAGCCCTGACATATCTTCATAAGACCAGGCAAATATATCAATGCATTCTCTAAGCAAATGAACCAAGTCTCCTTTTTGAGCTTTAGTCAGATAGACGCTGATTCTTACTTCTTTAACACATTCCTCATCTCCGAGATTCACAGTTTCAGTTTCTTCCAGATTTGGCTTGTGTTGATTCTCAAATTGTCGAAACTCTTTGACAACAGGTTTATGTACCTCATTTTCATCTTCATACACATCGCCTTCATCATCACCTGCCTCATTTTTTTCGTTCAGCTCATGACATAATATGACATTGGCATGTTTTAAATTAATATTACTGAAATCGTAAACGAGCAAAGTTAGTAAAAAGAATCGATAAGTAAATAACTAATTTTGATAAAAGAGGTTTTCATTCAAATTGGAAAATGAGTGCAAACTTTGGCCATGACCGAGAGCCATTTTGCCTTTTTAAACATCACAGGGGAATTTAAAACTTTAAACAAATAAAAATTGCATAAAGGGTGGGTCTCGGGCCTCTTCTGGACTACCATCGATTTTAAAATAAACAAAGATACATGTCTTTTCTACCCAGATGAGCAGGAGATCAGGAGTGGCGTGGAGGTCCAGTTCTGCAATCGCTCCTCAGGTTCTGCATCACGGATGCTTGAAGTCACAGCCTCTTCCTCAATAACCGCATCAATCTCCTCAAAAAGGCCCCAGATTCCTTCCCCAAGATCACCATCGTTGACATTTTCTCCTACTGGAAATGACTGGTACAGATGATGAATTGGCCGGACCAACGCTTGATCAATACTCTTGTTCTTTATTTCGGCTTTGTCAGCATCTGTGGGTATATACCCCAAACCGAACTTTGCTCCTTTGGCGGGAATTTGGATAGGCTCGACGATACCTTGAAAATGCTTCCCCAATCCAAAACCCGATTCGAAATCATTCTAGAGCATGACAGTAGCAATCATTTTGTACATCGAGGGCATAGGAGGTTGCGGAGCCAAATCATCACCGGTGGCATTTACCAGCTCCACCGTGTAAAAATCACAACCTCGAGAGACATCATCAGCGATCGACGCATACCCGTTGGAATGGCTCTCTTCACCGTAAATTGGTGAAAGGTAGAAGACACAGCCCCAGCCATATGAATAAATGGTCTTCCCAAAAGCAAGTTGTAACTGGTGTTGATATCTAGCACTTGGAACTCCATATTAAAATACGCAGGACCCACCTGAATATCCAAGTTAACCGCACCCATCAAAGGCCCTCACATTGACTTGGTTCTGGTGAAGCTTTCCCAAGTCGAATTTTAGCTGCCTCAAAGTCAAAAGTGGACAAATATTAAGGCCGGATCCATCATCGACCATGACGTGATTAATTATCTTGTCTCGACACATACAGGTGACGTGCAGGGCTTTGTTATGCATCCTCCCTTCAAAGGGCAGCTCTTCGTCACAAAAACTAATTTGGTGTCATCGGATGACCTGATTTATCATGGCCGCTAGATTGTCACTGTTGGTACCCACGGGCACATAAGTATCATCCAGAGCCTTCATCAACGCTTGCCTATGTAGTTGTGAACTCATCAACAAATTCCATACAGAGATCTGAGCTGGTGTCTTCTCCAAATGCTTCACAATTGAATAATCTTTCGGCTGCAGTTTCCTCCAGAACCTGCTTCGGCTGACTTCATTAATCGGTCTTTTAGTCTGATCCTTTTTCTGCCCCCCTTGGGCCAATTCTTCCGGTGTGTAGCACCTGCCAAATCTGGTCATGCATTGAGTAACAGCCGTTTCAATCACAAATTTTGATCGGGTAAGAGTTTCTCTCGGCACCAAGGCAGCAGCCTTCTTGGGTGTCAGAATCACAAACTCTTTCTTCTCTATAATGCTCAACGAGGCTACAACCCTTTCCAACTCATCAGAAGCAATCGAAACTATTGCATTTGTCATGCACCAGTCATCATCCGTCTCTATCATATTGA
>JAJTWQ010000443.1:0-104382 GCA_029007595.1 Solanum commersonii | reverse complement strand
GTTCATGCTTCGTTCAACTCAGTTCAGATACCCCACTTTTCATGAGTTCTCCTAAGTCAAAACAACTTTGCTCTGCTATTATGCCAAGTGAACGGAGACACTTTAGGAGGTATTTTAACTTTCCAGGATAAGTTTCCATCGCCGGAAATTGATATGATGGGTAGAAGAGTTGAACTTTTGTAAGCTTCCTTCACACTAAATTTTTGTTGCGCTTATGATTCCAAAACAATCCATCTTAGGAGGTGAGGGATTCCTTTGAATTGTTCAAGGATTCCAAAGAAATCTACTAGTCTTTAGATCCCAATCATTTAAGGGCCTTCTAAAACTCTAACTCCATCCCCGATTTGACCAAACTTCTCGCTACGTTGTCTTTTTGTTGTTGGTTCGAATGTAGATATATGGGAAGAGGTTTTAGGAGCCTTGTTCTAACCAATTGTCCTCCCTGAATGGAGACCTTCATGCCATTTCCTATTCTAATGCCGCAATTTTCTCTAATTTTGGCCAAAAGTTTGATGGCCCCCGTGAGGCTAGTTCCATAAGTACTAGTGACCATTTCGTAGACCGCTGATCCTCGCGTTTCATACTTCGCTTGATAAGTTCTTTCCATAAGGCTTGTTCAACGGATGCTAGTCTCCATAGCCATTTCATCATAAGTCTTTGCTTAAATCTTCAAATTCCTTACCCCAAGACCTCCTTTTTGTTTGCTCCCAATCAATTCATCCCACTTAACCAAGTGAAATTTCTTAGTCAATATTTCCTCCCATAGGAAATTCCTCCTTATTTCATCAAGTCTCATCCACAATGACCCCATCGAGGGGGATAGGAAATAGACATCATGTAGTAGGCATGTAGTCGAGACACTATTGATGAGAGTGAGTCTCCCGCCAAGGAGAGATAGCTCACTGGGCTCACCAATCTTCTTTCACACCTCTCGACCACCTCATTCCATTCCCCGAATACTTGCTTTCGCTCCTAGTGGCATGCCCAAATATACGAGTTAGTAATTCACCGGTCCTCCCCCAAGTGTACCGGCGAGAGAGATTCGATGGTGACCTCATTCACCGGGTATAGGAAGCTTTTCCCAATTGATACGTAGTCCCTGATGTGGCTTCAAATAGCACGAATATAACTCGAGAACCATCGGATTAGTTTCGTTGGCATCACGTAAAGCCGTGAGTATCATCAACATATTGTAAACGTGTGATCTCCATGTCACAACCCACCCTATTTGATACTCCAAGCCCCTCAACCATAGTTTCTCTTGAGCAATCTTCAATATATCATTGAGTCCCTCCATAGCTATAATAATAAGAAAGGAGACAGGGGGGTCTCCCCGTCTTAATCCTCTCTTCGTAAAAGAAACTCCTAGGAGAGCCATTGATGAGAATCGAGTATTTCACAAGACGTACAAAATCTTTATCCATCTCATCCATCTACCACCAAAACCTCTTTGAATGGAGTCTCCAGCAAAAAATTCCAGCTTGAGACGGTCAAATGCTTTCTAAATGTCTAGCTTGCATAAAAATGCCTCAAGACTTGTTTTAATCTAGAATCCACACATTTATTAGCCATCAAAATAGCATCCATGATTTGTCTTCCTTTTAATAGAAAGCAAGTTGTTTGTGTGTCTACTACTTGTGCATAACCTTTTAAGCCTCTCGGTAAGCACCTTGGAGATTATTTATACACACTACCAATTAAGCTAATGGTTCTAAAATACGCAGTTTCTTTGAACCCATCTTTTGGGAATTAACACCATAGCGAGTTGAAGGTTTTTTCAAAGAAACATCTCTCATGGAAATTTTTACTGCAGCAATGACTTTCTCCCCAACAACTCCCAATAGTGGGCATAAGGCTATGGTGTAACCATCGGGACCAAGAGCTGTCTCCGGCTGACAAAGCTTTACACCCATATCTCTTGTTTCAAAATCCCTCAGGCATCCTGTTATCTTCTTCAAATTTTGTGCCCCTTCCCTGCAGCCACCAAGGGTCTCCATGTCTCAGTTTCAAAATGTAGCTTCCGGTAGAGTCTATGATTTCTTTTTTTATTAACTCTGATCTTTGATTGCATCACCATCCACGTTTAATGCAATGTTATTGTATCTCCGGTGAGAGTTAGCAGTTTTGTGAAAAACTGTGTTCTTATCCCCCTGCTTCAACCAAATAACCCTAGATCTTTAGCCAAGATATCTCCTCAAACTTTGCTAAATTTTCAAACTCTATAAGGAGATCAGCTTTAAGTTGAATCTCATCTTCATGAAGACTCTTCGATCTTGCACTTCTTCTAATTTTGCAATTTGATTGAGAACACTTTGTTTCCGAGAGGCTAAGTTTCCTTGGGATGTTTTAATCCATTCCCTCAACTTATCTTTAAGAGCTAGGAAAGCTAATAAAGTCTGGCCTCCCTTCACATACTGAGTACTCCACCATTCCTTCACTCTATCCAGAAACCCTCTGTCTGTAGCCACCAATTTTCAAATTTGAAATAGACCTCACAGGTTTTCAATTCTACTTTGAAGCATTATGGGATTATGGTCAGAGGTAACTTCTACAATAATGTTTGTTTGATGTTTCTGAATACTTCATCCCATTCATCAGACAAAAGAAATCTATCTAATCTGATGTCAGTGTCATGCCTGTCCCCTTTCCTCCAAGTATACTTGCCCCTACTAAAGCGGGGATCCAACAATCCCATATCCTCAATAAAGTTAGATAGATCCGTCATCGTTTCAGATATCCTGATACTCTTTTTTCGAATGGGAATCTTATTGTAGAAAATCTCCGCAAAACCACCCACGGCCATCAAACAAACCTCTAGCCGAGCCAACTTCCCACCGACTTCCTCTCTCTCTTTTTTCCCTACTAATCGGGAAAGAAATGCCCGTGAGAAACCAAATTAAATCTTGGTTTATCCCATGAGCTTACATGTAACGGAGTAAGCTCCTAGCCGCTACTTCCCCCGACCACACCCTCCCATCCCACATAATTAAAATACCACCTCTCGGTTCCACCGGCTTCCAACTGCAATATTTAACCCATTTGTCAGTCTATAAATCTTTCACGAAGCTCCCACCCTCTCCTCACTTTTACCGTCTCTTGAAAGCAATAAATGTCACTTTCCAACTATGAATTAAGTTCTTGATTATACCTTTTACTACTTTAGTTCAAACCCCTCACATTCCATGATATGATACGTTGACTATCATTGATCACCCGAGACGGTATATCCCTTTCTACATTGCTCCATTGCTTCCCAAAATGCTTCACATTCCAAGCTCTTCATTATTTTGCCCTTTGACTGCGAAGTCAATTTAACAATTTCCTTCCCTTATCATTGTTGATCTCGCTCATACCGCTGATCTTCATAAATAGCATTGTGCTTCTCTTTGCATCCCTTAATGTCAACCCAAAATCTTTGGCTAACTTAAGTATATTGCCATTGTAATCCAGTTGGCATGTCAAACTCGGATCATCTTCTTCCTCCGATTCTTTTTGATTTAAGGGAACCGTTTCTATAGAATCGACTGAATTATTTTCCTCGAGCTTTGTGGTACACTCTTGCGTGCAAATATTATCGAGAGTGTAGTGCTTCTAGGAGTTCCTGTGGTCACATTTATCATCTCTCTCACTTCTCTCACCTCATGAATCTTCTACATGATTAGTGGCCCCTTTTATGGTTGTTAGTGGCACATGTTCTTATTTAGTTTTAACATCCACTTTGTAAGTGGCTACTAGATATAAAATGATTAGGTTTTTCCTTGTATAAATTCGGATCTTACGCAGAATTAATATATAGTCAAAATTTCATAAGTTCATTCTATTTTTATTCTTCAAACCGGTTTCTTGATATTTTGTTCTAACGGTGGTATCGAGCCTTGAACTTACAAGACCAAAAGGTTTAACCTACAACACAAATGGCATCCGGAACCTACCTTTAAATCCACCATTCACTTTCACCTATGAAAATTACCAAATGCAGTGCATGAAGATGCAAGCTTTTCGGAAGACTATGAACTTTGGGAACCGTGACGGAAGATAAACCACTTGTCACTCTACCAAAGAAATCCTACCTTGGCTCAAATCAAATCCAACAACAAAGAAGGCAAAGAAATCTAAAGCCAAGTTGCTTATGCGGAAATGTTGTGGCATTACGTGTTTTACAGAATCATGGCTTGCAAAACAGCAAAAGAGGCTTGGGATAGGTTGAAAGAAGAATATCAAGGCAGCGATAGAACACGTCAAATGCAAGTGTTGAACCTGAAAAGAGAGTTCGAGTGTTTGAATATGCAGGACGATGAAACAATCAATAAGTATGCTGATCGAATCTCCTTAATTGTTAATAACATTAGACTTCTTGGTGAAGAATTTACAGACACAAACGAATTGTGGAAAGTTCTTGTGACTCTTCCCCGAGAGGTTTGAATCTAAGATTTCCTCTCTTGAAGAATCCAAGGACCCAGGGCAAACTTTCATTAGGTGAACAAAACGAGTGCTCTTCAAGCACAAAGAGCAAGGAGGACTATGAGACAAGGACAAGTTCATTTGAAGGAGCTTTCTCTGTACAAAACAAATATTTGGTAAAGGAAAGCAACAGGTCAACCAAAAGAATAAGGGCAAGCATGATGGAGGAAACAATAGTAGAGATGTGAAGCGAGAAGTTCCCTCCCGTGCAAACATTGTAAAAGAACTACATATCCGGAGAATGCCGTTGGTGGAGAGTCGATGCTATATGTGGGTAACCGTAAGCATACGGGGCACATATCCAAGGTCTCGCAAATCAAGAGCAAAGGCCTCTAGTGCTTTGCAAGCACAAGTAGCGAAGCCTCAAATGCACATAAGGAGCAACTCTTTGCGCTTTCATACTTTTCAATCAATGAATCATCGATTCATGGCTTCTTGATAGTGGTTGCACACATCACTTGTGCAATGATCTTTGAAATGTTCAAATTCCTCGATGATACTTACAAATCTAAAGTAAAAGTGGGAAACGGTGAGGCAATAGAAGTCAAAGGCAGAGATACAGTGTCTATCTCAACAACATTAGGTATCAAAACTATTCCTTATGTTTTGTACACACCTGATATGAGTCAAAATTTGTTGAGTGTTGGACAAATGCTTGAAAATAATTATTCTCTGCATTTTAAGAATCGTGAATGTGTTGTTTTTTACCCCTTTTGGAGTAGAATTATTCTATGTCAAGATGAGCAACAGAATGTTTTCAGTTGATTGGGAGAAAATAATTGAGCAGGCTTACACTATTACTTCACAAACATGTACAAACCTATGGCACAAAAGGTTTGGTCACTTCAATCTGAGAAGCATCGCAGAGATGAAAAAGAAGGAGCTAGTGGAAAATATGCCTGAATTTCTTTCTAATACTCAAGTTTGTGAAACTTGCCAACACGGAAAGCAAACAAAATTGTCATTTCAAGCAAATCAAGTATGGAGAGCTAACCAGAAACTTCGACTCATTCATACGGATGTTTGCAACCCAATAAAAAGCAATTCATTGAGTGGTAACAAATACTTTCTCCTCTTTATTGATGACTACACGAGAATGTGTTTGGGTTTATTTCATTAGACGAAGAGTGAAGTCTTTGATGTTTCTAAACAATTTAAAGCTTTAGTAGAAAATCAATGTAATCTTAGTATTAAGGGTTTAAGGTTTGACAATGGGGAGGAGAATATACTTCTTCTCGGTGTGGAGTTTTGTAATAGCACAGGTATTGAACGCCAATTGACATTACCATACACTCCACAACAAAATGGCGTGTCTGATGGGAAGAACAGGACAGTAATGGATATGGCCAAATGTCTTTTGCTTGAAAGAAAGATCCCAAATCAGTTTTGGGCAGAGGCAGTTAATACCTCTGTATATTTGCTGAACAGATTGCCTACTAAGGCCTTGGTGGACATGACTCAATATAAAGCTTGGTGTGGGAACAAACCATCAAGACACCATCTCAAAATCATTGGGTGTATATGTTATTATCGAGTTCCAGAAAGAAAGAGGAATAAGCTGGACAACAAGGCTCATAAAGGCATATTTATGGGCTATAGTTCATCCAAAGGTTACAGCATTTTCTGTTTGAAATCAGAAAAACTAATTCTCAGTCGAGAAGTGAAGTTTGATGAAGCAGCTGGTTGGGATTGGAAAAATCAGAAGACCTCTTATTCTGATTTATTTTCAAAAGAGCAGCCTCAACTTTCAAAAGATGAACTAGTGGATGATGTACCAATGAGAGGAACCCGATCATTAAAAGATGTCTATCACCGGTGTAACTTGGTTACCTCTGAACCAACAAGCTATGTTGAAGCACAAGACTCTCAAGCATGGAGGAGAGCTATGCAAAATGAACTAGACATGATCGAGAAGAACAGAACCTGGCAGCTCGTTGACAGACCTAGAAATCGCAAGGTGATTGGTGTAAAATGGATTTTACAAGACAAAACTCAATCCTGATGGAACAATTTGCAAACATAAGGCTAGATTGGTGGTGAAGGGATACGCACAACAATAAGGTGTGGATTACCAGGAAAAATTTGCTCCTATAGCAAGGTATGACACAATCAAGTTTATTCTTGCATTTGCATCTCACAGTTCCTGGCAGATTCATCAACTTGATGTCAAATCGGCATTTTTGAATGGTTTGCTTGCTGAAGAGATCTATGTAGGAAATACAAGACCGCAAACCTGTGAGTACTCCAATCTCTACTGGTGAAAGCTTGGCAAGGATGAGGATTCCGAAAAAGTGGATGATAGTATGTATAGAAGCTTAATCGCGGAGTCTTCTATATGTAAATCCGCAAAGCCGAACGATGTTGTAAGTTTGCTCTCTAGGTTCATGCATTCGCCTAGAGACACATTTCACAGCGGCTAAAAGAGTGGTAAGGTATATTAAAGGAACCAACAAGTTTGGAACTTTTTTCCCAACATCTGCCTAAGTAACTATGAACGTGATAGGGTACTCTGATAGTGATTGGGGTGGCGGAGTTGATGATTCCAGAAGCACCTCTGGATATCTTTTTTGTTTGGGGACAAGTTGTTTTAGTTGGAGCTCTAGGAAACAAGAAACTACAAACAATCAACAATGTGTACGAGTACATAGGCTCGCATCCGATGTGAATCAAGCTATCGGCTAAGGAAGATGTTGAAGGACTTGGGCCATGAACAAAGAGAAGCTACCAAGATCATGTGTGACAACAGTTCAAATAGTTTCAATCTCAAAAAAATCCAAAGTGTTTCATGGTCGAACTAAGCATATCAAGATCAAGTTTCATTTTATTAGAGAAGTCCAACAATCTAATGAAGTGTTACTTGTTTATTGTTCATCTGAGAACCAGCTAGCTGACATTTTCACTAAGTCATTGTCAAAGGAAAGGTTTGAAGATCTGAGGCAAAGAATTGGTGCTTGCCACAAAAATGCCAAAGAGTGTTAGATAATTGACGTTTTTTCCAACTTATTATTTTTACTGTTTTTTACTTATTTCAGTTTAGTGCTTCCTGTTTCCTAGCTAGACTTAGTCAACTTTAGTTGCTCAACTTTCTGAAGTTAGTGGCCCCTTTTATGGTTGTTAGTGGCACATGTTCTTATTTAGTTTTAACATCCACTTTGTAAGTGGCTACTAGATAGGAAATGGTTAGATTTTTCCTCGTATAAATTCATTTTCCCACCACGGTTTAGACGCTATTGTTAAGGTTTTTATTCTAAGTTACTTCTTCAAGGTACCAGTAAAAGAAAAGTTACTTCTGTAAGATACCAATCAGATAAATGATACCTCTTCAAGGGTGCAAAGAGAATCCAAGTCCTACGTTAAGTGTTAACCCAGCTGTTCATTTCCTAGACATATACATGTCCAATGGGTAGAACATAGATGTGGATATATCATTTGGAACCTTCAAATACACATCAGAGCTGCAACAAATTGATCATACCAGTTTAAAACAGGTGGAAACTCACGTCCACGTAATACGGGTAGGACGGGAGAAATAACTAAAAGGAAACCCAGGGAAAAGGTATGTTCCAAGTGTCGACATAACTCACATTGAAGTTTTTGGTCGAGAATGGTAAATAATATATATCATAAAATTGTGAAGCAGCTTAGTACGATGGTGGAACTGGTGAAACAATTGTAACCAGACCTTCTTGCAATATTTTCCATTATGCCCATAATGTCCACAGATAAAGCAGCGCCGTTTCTTCTTTTCAAGAGGACTACAACCTGCTGCTCCATGGTTTTCTTCACCACATATTTGGCATGCTTCCCATATGCTCCCTTTGAAGTTAAAATATCTTGGGGGCCGCTACAAAAATTGGTAATGATATGCTATCACAGTTGTTGAAAGCAACTATTTAAACATGACATCTGAATTTTAAGTACGCTCACCAGAAGTCTCTGCAACACCACACTTCCCTTTTGTTCAAATAATTCAGTCTCCAACACCATCACTTGTTTCACATTTGTTTCAGCAGGCCCCTGCAAGGCACTCTCCTTAATAAACCTCTAAAGTCAATTGCCAAAGGTTCGAAAAAATCAAAATTTTTTAGGAGCTTTATGCTTCCAAGTTCTTCACTCAATGCACAAACAGAAGAAACGTTGCCAATAGAAATGGAGAATAAAAAAAGAAAAGAAAGAGAAGCTATTAACTTTCAGCACATCATTAAGTTGCAAGCAGATGATGAAATAATAGGCTAGTAAGGGGTTAGGACAATAATTGGCACCTAAACTATGTTTCTTCCGTTTCAATCCAGTACTATTAAAATTACAAATAGGTGCGAATAAATAAAAATATGAGGCTGAATATCTTTCAATTTCTGTACCTGACTGTAAATAACAGCAGCAACATGAATTTATGTTCCATCGACTCGGCTACGGGTATAAGTTTAAGTGTATTGCAAGAAATCTACACACACACACACCCATGCCGGAAGAAGCCCCCAGAAAATAGCTAAGTCTAGACAAAATCCTGTAGCTACCTAGGCCTCGTAAAATGTGCCTGGGCACATTTTTTTTGTGCTCAAAAATATTAGATTGATTTTTTGTAATCATGTTCAGAAACTGAAATTCCTTGAGGCAGCTAGCTGACTTAGAGGAGATACAGGATCACAGAGCACTAGAGGAAGAAGAAATAACCTCTAGATTAGCACTTAACATGGAGTTTGAAAACATAGCTAAAAGGGCAGAGACTACATGTAGGCAGATGTCCAGGGAAGTGTAAATAAATCAAGGGGAAAGAAACACTGGTTTCTTTCATAGAACTGCTAATGCACAAAGGAGAATAAACACAATTGCCAAGCTGAAAGTGAGAGGGAGATCTTGACTTAATCAGAAGAGGTGCAAGAGGAGATAGTAGATTATGAGAAGCTTTACTCAGAGTCAGAAGATTGGAGACCACAACTTGATATAAGGAATTGTCCCATAATTTGAGAAGAGGAAAATAATTTATGTTGATGGCAGTCTTTGACCAACAGGAAATACTGGAGGGCATAAAAGCATGTGCAGGTGACAAAGCACCAGGGCAGGATGGATTCTCCGTGGCTTTTTTTAATGAATGTTGGGATTAGACGGCTGTGATTGGTCCAAAGGGCGGGTCACAAACGAATTTTTCGGTTATCAAAAAAAATAATGATGAAATGGCTATAGAAATTTGTAACAGGGGAAAATATGCTATAGAAGGAGGTTATCAGGGAAAAATATGAAATGGAGGATTAGTGGGTAGCAAAGATGGTGGTTACGCATTTGGAAACCCCTCAGAAACCTTTGACCACTAGTTCTATCTAGAATTAGTTTTATGGTGGGGAATGGTTTGAAAGTGTCATTCTGGGAGGACAAATGGATAGATCATAGACCCTTAAAACAGTTATACCCAGGCATCCACATTTTAAGCCTTCAACAACAGGCAATTGTGGCTGAAATGTGTACAGGTCAAGGGTGGAATCTGCATCTCAAAAGAAATTTGAATGACTGGGAAATGAAGAGGATACGTGCTTTCTACAACACAATAGCACCTTTCAGTAACTTAACGGGGAAGGGGACACAGCAGTGTGGAAGATAGGCAGCAATGGGATTTTCACTGTCAATTCTGCATAACGAGATCTAATTGTCTTAAATAACAGGGAGGAGAATTGGTCACGGAAGATGATATGGAGGGTTAAAATTCCATACAAGGTAAACTGTTTCTCTGGGCTGCTGGCTAAGAAAGCAGTGCTGACACAGGAAAATATGAAGAAAAAGGGGTTCCAACTTCGTTCCAGATGTTACTTATGTTGGGAAAAAACGGAGACAGTCAACTATCTTTTTTTTTACATTGCAAATGGGTAGATCAGCTTTGCGGGATCTTTATCAGCTTAAGAAAAATAGCATGGGTTAAGCCTTGGAATATAGAAGGTGTTCTAAAATGCTGGATCAGTGTGGGCAATGCTACTGAAAAAGGAAGAGAGATGAAAGATTGTCCCAGCGTGTATATGGTGGACAATGTGGAAAGAAAGCAATCAGAGATGGGCAAGCAGAACAATTTACATAATTTTAAGATGAATTGTTTAGCTCTTTATTACTTTTGGTGTAAACAGGAAGTGCTAGTGCAGCCAGAAGATATTTTTGATGGTTTAGACTATTTGTAACAAAAAGTACAAATAGGAATCCAGTGATATAGACGGTAATACTTTTAAGGGGGGGAATACATTTTTTGATGTAGCATACATGTGGATATATAGATGAAAAGTTACCATTCTAAAAAACGGAACCCTAGTGCTGCAAGCGAGGATAACTCACCTCAAAAAGGCAGCAATGGCTCTAATACCATGAGGATTTCAAGGAGAAGAAAATGCTTCTTTCTACTACTTGATGAATTTCCATCCCATGAGAATGGGTACTTATACAATAAGTCCTACGACTAAATAAGGAAAGAAATATTACATAATCAATTACCATCAATACTATATCAATTCTCGATCAATTTACTCCAATAATTATGCCAGGAAATCAATATCAATCAACAGTAACCTTAATTTTCTTTCTCGTTTTAGAATAGGTGTACTTCACTATTTAAACACCCAAAAGGCTTGAGGGAATAATCAATCTAAGCTTTCTCTCAACATTCTTTCATGCGACTTTATTTCCCACATGGAATTAGAGCCATACTCATTCATATGTTTGGTTTACCCAATGTTGGACCCTTATGTTTAGCCCCTATGTTATGTTGTTCATGCTCCAGATGTCCAGTCGTGAGCATGTAATTCTTGGTTTATGAAAGGTTGGGTCCCATGTCATGTTCCTCCAAATGTCCAGTCTTCGGCGTGCAAAAGAGTGTCAAGCATCTCAAATAGGTGGAGGAAATGAATAGTTCGTTTCCTCATATCGTTTTTAGCAATCCTTGCTTCTTGAGATAGTTTTTTTGGGGTTGAGTTATGCCTAAGGGTCATTTCTTATCCCCAACATCTTTATCTTTGTTCTTTCTTTTAGAATACTGGTTGTTTGGTCAAAAGTTGAAGTGGAACCCCAAAGCTCCCCATCTCTACAGGCATTTCTTCAACTTCACTGTTGAACAACCAGATTTAACTGTCCGTTGAAGACTCCACCACAACATCATCACTTAGTGCTCATGATTATAACCTTCCTCACCATTAGCCTAGAGAGATCCATTGACAATGAATTTTTGAAAATACCATAAGCAGATTCATACTCAAAAGGTAACCACAAAACCAGTAATTGTGCTTACTAAATAGTCTATGAAAGGAACAACTTATCATTTGCATCTATTTTAGCTCTGAACTATTGTAAAAAGAAACAAAAGTATGCAATTAAACCCAAATTCAAAACTGGATCTCCTTTTATCATCTGTACTTAAAACTCTACTATTCAAATGACAAGTTCAGTGAAGTGGCAGAGAAAAAAGAGTGTACACACTGAGAGGTAGAACTAATGACTTACAATGGTCTCTCGCTCTTCACTCCTCTTTTCTTCTGCTAGTGGTGGTTCCGACTGAGTTTTAAGTTGAGCTGAAGAGCACCCCATATCTGCAGACAAATCTTCACCACCTTCAGGGGAGCATGAACATTGTTCAGTGACTGTTAAAGCCATTACATCACCAATAATCTCAGCTCCATCTTTTTGTTGATTATCTTCTTTCCCACCATCAGCCTAAGAGAATTTAAAGACACTTTTTCTTCAAATACCAAGAGGAGGTTCATATTCAAAAAGAATAATAACTATGCCTCTGATCGTTTTGCTTTTAAATTCAATCTGACTCTGTCCAGAACTAATGATAGGAGTTAGCAAGAAACATTGAAAAACGAATCCAAGACAATCTCCCTTCGTTAACCTACTTGAATGCCCACAATAAAAAATAGGACCAAAAAGGAAAGGTACAATAACACATATCAGAAGTAGGATTAATGAGCTTACAACAGCCACTTCTTCTTCAATCCTCTCCTTCTCGAGTATTGCTGTTTTGATCAGAGATTTAAATTGTGCTGTAACGAAGCCTATATCTCCAGACATTCTTCAACTATAGAGTAGAATATACACAGCTCACTGACTGTTAAAGACTCCACCAAGTCACCCGCTATTCTTCTCCAGATTTATACACTTCCACACCATTAGCCTGCAAAAGATATTAATGTAGAAGATTCTCTTTAAAGCACCAAAAAATGTTATATTCAAAGTAAATACTACTAAATAGTGTGGTTACAAAAAATAAGTAGATATTTAAAAGTGTATGAACAGAGATCTTTTTCATCTCTTCCTTATAGTTCTACTATATTTTCTTTGCCTTTGTCATAGGTCCTTGATTGAAAGAATTTGGAATCATAATTACTATAGTTGGGAACTTAGTTCTTCTTTTCCTATTGTGAATGCCAAGATTCGACACAGATCAACTGAAGGATCAAAATCCAAGTCAAAAACCAAATCCTTGAAGCTAGTTTGCTGCAGGACGATAATCGTCTTCATAGTGATGGATTAGGCCTAAAATGGGCTTGGCCAGTCAATTAAGAAGTTCTTTGGCAAAGATCATGCCGAGAATGGGCTGTCCAAGAAGATAAATTCAAGAAACAGCTATAACCCAATTTAGCATGGTATATGAGGGTTACCGCATTTGACCAAGTTCAAGGAAGCTCTTACAGTTGGAGGAACTAGTTAACAACTAAGTTCTCACAGATTGTGAACGGATGAGTGTTTCTTGGTCAGATAATACAACCACTAAAATTAAGGATTCAGCCAATCCAGCCGCCTATCAAGCATAAGATATTAGGTATTGATCCAAATATAGAAGCATGATGGAGGAAATCTAGCAGAAAGCAGCCAAGCGGGAAAGGGAGCCCAGCAGCTAGCTTTAGTGTTTATAAATAGGCTAACTGGGTGCACATAGTAGTGGTCATCATCATCCACATCCACATCCTGGTGATGGACGTGGAGAGGTGAGTGAACAGAAAGATTATATCAAAAATCCACACTTCTGCTCGTCTCAGCCTTCACATCTAGTATACACTCAAACAATGTAGGCTCTTTGTCTTCCTCACGGGACGTGGAATTCAGTCAAAAACTTAGTAATAGTTAACCCACTCAGAAACAATCGGTACAGTAGCACCCTAAGGAAAAAGATATCTTCTCATTGTCCTTGGGCGAGTTGGCAACGACAGTAGTACATGAACATTGCCTTGGAAACGAGATGGCATCAAGATGCTGAAGGATACGTGTTCTTTGTTAGTAAAGGAAGACACTGATTTTGGGGCCATTATATGGGCAATCAAGGAGCTACAATTTTCGAATAAGGAACTTAGGCAAATGCAAAGATGAACATGGTTTTCGCTCTCCCATTCCCTCTTCTGTTAGATAACGGGGAAAACAAAGGAAGGTCCAAAAATAACCATTAGCTACTTAACCAAAAAGACATGCAGAGATCTAGATGAATTTATTTTCTCCTAACGCGAGATCTACACGAATTTAAATGGACTTAATAGTAACTCTTGGGAACACCCCAAGAATTCAATTCATGTCTGACTCTTAAGTACAATAAGTCATCCTTTTTGACTTTGCACAAAGCTAAAAGTCTTAGGAGGCAGAGTGCAAATGCCAAAATTTGATGAAGATGAACCAAAAATTAATTCAACGAATTCCAAACCCAAATCTTGAAACTACCAACTGAATGAATCTTGGATGAATTTTACTTAAATAAACTAGGGGTTTTCAATTAAACAAAGCCAAGATCATGCCAAAAAATGGAGCAAGTCCAAGGGTTGGCCATATACAAGAAGGAGAAACCTACAAAATATGGTTCTCTCAAAAAGACCTAAATCCTCTATACAAACAGGAACAACATGGGTGCACCAAAAAACTATAAGGGATCGAAGACTACTCCTCAATTGAGCGAAACTCACCTCCACTCCTTCAAAGCTCTCCTATTTTTATCCTTCCAGATGACCCACACAAAAGCAAGAGGAGTAACATTCCAAGCTTTGTGCCTTCTTATCCTATATAACCTTTATATGTCATGACAACTATAAGTGATTTTAGGAACCTATAGTCATGAAAGTTCATCCCTTAGTGCAATTGTTTGAAAGGTGGAAACTTTCACGGGTTATTAAGATTCCCGAGATAATGTCTGCAGTGTTCAATTATTAGGTTGCACAATATTTACCTTCATCTCTTAATCCTTTTTAAAAACCTTGAGGTTGGTTTAATTCTTTTAAGTCTTTATCCCATGTATCCAACACAAATTGATGAAATGAAGTATGTTCTCTTTGAATTTCACCAAGTGAATTGGTAAACTTAAAGGAAGTCGAGCAAACAAATAGATGCAATAATTCTGATAGTTAGAATTCAAATTTGTACAATAAATTCCTGAATACCTATAAAACATATATTCCTTGCACGGGTATATCCTCCACGTTTCTTTAACTAACGAAAGCAAGGTTTTCTACTTATTTACAAAATAAAATAAAAAAATATTGGAAGAAGAAGAAGAAAAACTTACAAGAAACATAAGAGGCATTCCACTCGCCTGAGTGTGCGGTTAGTGGAATGGCGCTGACCGGAAGCAGACGTGTGTTGACGGAAATTACAAATAGTGAAAGATAAAAGAGCAAAATAGAAATTTTAAATTAGTATCTTATTGTGATTTCCATCTCTGTGTTATGTCTTATGAAGGTGTTCACATTGACTAAAAGTTGGTCAATCATATTTGGCTTAAGTTATCGATAGCCCCTTAAAGTTGTCCGCATATTTAATTTAGACAGCTGAACTAGGGCAGTACCTATTGAACACCTAAATTGTTCAAAAAATTACCTATTAAACACAAAATGCTAATATGACAGAAAAAGTATTTTTAACCTTCTTTTGGCGCGTGA
This sequence comes from Solanum commersonii, assembly GCA_029007595.1. NCBI lineage: Eukaryota > Viridiplantae > Streptophyta > Magnoliopsida > Solanales > Solanaceae > Solanum > Solanum commersonii. The sequence continues at coordinate 89,035 of JAJTWQ010000443.1, read as the reverse complement.
AGACATCTGAAATCATATTTTAATTTATTTTTAAAAAAAAAAAAAAAACTTACAGTTGGCATTGTAAATAATTTTAAAAAAAATTAATCCAAAAAAGGAAAATCCCCCACCCCCTTCCTCCCCTCCCCCTAATTTCAGTCGTCTTCTTCACCTGTTTTCAAAATCAAACTTGCACTGTATTTTTTTTTAAAATCAAATAATTGGATTTACTAAAGAAAGAAGAAACAAGATTTTTGGACATTGGAGTAATGAAAATCAACTAATTAGCTCTGCCAGAAATAAAAAATTGGACATTGAAATATAAAAATTTAGCCGCCAGCTCCATTTCCAGCACCTCCAAACAAACATCACCATTCAAATTAAAATATAAACTCATTTAACTTATAAAAAATAAAATTAAAGAATTCGATAAAATTAATTTGGGTCCTCTTGATTTCTCTTTGCACCCGATTTGAAATAATTACTTCGTTAACAAACTCCGCTTCTTCATCACTCTTGTACGAGTCTCACTTTATAACTTTCTCTCACATATTAGGTACGGAAAGTTGTTGTTATTTTTAAAAAAAATTGAGTCTACAAGTAGTTTGAGAAGATATAGAGTGGTTTAAGAAGAGAAATGTTGCCGGAAAGAAGATGAAGAAGAAAGGCGTAGGGTAGAAGAAAGGGGGTGGGGGTAGTGTGGGGCCGGGTAAAAATTTGTTATTATAGTCAATGTTTTTATGTATATTAAAAAGATTGAAAATATATTTGTTGTACTTTTTTTTAATATAAAAATCATTCTTCCATAATTTTTGGGGCCCACTTGCCACATGTCATCTTTTCATTAATTATTTTGCCACGTCATCGAGAGTATATCACACACATTTTACATTTTTCACTTATTATCAAAAAATGTCTAATAGGAACAAGATTTGAATAGACAAAAGTGTTCAATAGGTATTAACCCTAGTTGAGGTATCTAAGTGAAATATGCGGACAACTTTAAGGGGCCGTCAATGACTTAAGCCATCATATTTTTAAGTTAGTTGTTGACTTTTGGTAGTATTTGACTAATATAAAAAAAGGCCAAAGTCATCTGCGGGCCCCTAAAGTTGTCAGCATAATTCATTTAGACACCTCAATTAGGGCTAGTACCTATTGAACACTTTAACCTTAAGAAATTTATATCTATTGGACAAAAAATGAAAATAAGTTGAAAAGCAAAATCGCGTGTAGCTCAAACGCAAATACATAGCAGGTGTACCAATGAAACAATGACACGTGGCAGTTGAATTAAATTTTTAAAAAATTCTATTTAAATAATCCAAAATTTTTTTTAAGTAAATAAAAATAGTTTTTTTTAATTAACTCCCCCACCCTGTCGTCTTCTTCTTCAATTGGTTTTCCTTCCCGTCGGCGTTGACATGCAAATTATTGTCTCCTCACTCTTTCATCAGCATCGGCAACACCTCCTACCCATTGCCTTCATCTTCTTTTGATTAATAAATATTATCACAGTTACAAAAAACAATTAAATTTTAATCGAAAAAAAATTAATTCAGTTTACTTTCATTAGAATAAATGGAGCTTCACCAAAATATTAGAAAGCTGAAAAAAGAGGAAAAAACAGAAAAATAATTGAAGAGGATGAGAGAAAGATAGAGTTGGAGGGATGGGTGGCATGGGAGGTAAGTACAAACATCTTGGGAAGAAGACGCTTTTTTTAATTGTGTTAGTTTTTTTTTTTTTTGATTTCTTTATTAATTAATGTCAATGATAATAAAGCAAATAAGTGTACCTTTCTAGGGAAAAAAAGGAAAATATCATTTTTTGCCACATCCGTATTTTGTGCTTAATAGATACACAATTTAAATACTTTAGGTGTTCAATAGGTACTAACTCTAGTTGAGGTGTTTAAATGAATTATGCGGACAACTTTAAGGGGCCGCATATGACTTTGGCCTATAAAAAATAATCATCATATATCATATATCATCATCATATATATAAAATAGAACTCTAGGCCCGCCTACGTGGCGTCATCACAAATCAGAATTCCCTTTTAATTTATTTTATTTCCAAAACTAGTCTTCCTTTTTCATAAAAAGTCATGACTTTTATGAAAAGTTGCAATTTTTATGAAAAGTTGGGACTTTTACGAAGAGTTTCGACTTTTATGAAAAGTTGTGACTTTTATGAAAGGTTGTTACATTTTCGAAGGGTTGTAACTTTTTCAAAGAGTTGTGACCTTTTCGATAAGGCACAATAAGAATTTTTTCACATTACCCTTTGTTGTCTATAAGTAGGGGAATTTCCTCTCATTTTAAAACAATGAAAATTCTGAACTTCTTCTTCTTCTGGGCAATTAAATATTTGTGTACTTTTCTCTTGTTGAGTAGCTCACTCACACTATTATTTTTGTATCAATACGCTGGTGAATAGAATCGTTCTATCCTGAGAGGACCTATTCCTTTAAACCTTGAGTACTAGAGGGGAATAATTTTCTTAAGGGGATACTGTGCATTCTGGGGGCTCGATTTTTTTCATTTTGTTTCATTCTATTGCTACAGATCCTGGTATGTTTTTTACAGTCATTAATTTATGCTTATATTATTAATTGTTGTTTTTGAGTACATGTTTTAAACATTGTTGTTTATGTTTTTGCAAAGTTATTGTTATAAGTATTTATTAGTACAGATTAAATAACAAATGTCAATTGAGTATTTAAGCAAGTTTTTTCTACTGGAATTGTTGAAGGTATAGTAAAAAAATCCCTTATAAATCTCTAATTTCTTCATCAACAGTGTCATTCCTTCACATACAAGGATGAGAAGTTTTGTTCTTTAGAAAATCCACTGAGAGTTAATAACTCTGCATGCCCATATTTTTTGATATTTATGTTGTTGTTATCTATTTTTACTAAATTTTATCAGTGGATATTATGAATACTTTAAGGATTGAAAGTTGATTGAAGTGTTAGTCAATTTTTTGAGGTATGTTATTTCAAAACATAAGATTTTTTGTGGTTAGAATGATTTGTTATCATCATTGGATATCTCATAGTTTACTCCCTCTAATGTATGTTTTTTCTTGTTGTTTTGTTTTCTCCTTAAATTTGTATTGATTATTTTTTGTTTGGTATGTATATGATCTCACTTGGGCAAAACGTTCGTCCTTTTAATGTTTTTCTTTTTGCCTTTCGCATTCGGCTCTTCTAATTTTTTTTTGTGTGAATTATGATTATTTTCGGCAAGCTTAATTTGAAGAATATGAAACAAAACATATTCTAAATAAATGTAATATCTTAAGCTACAAAAGATATGTCTAGTAACATAGATTTGTTGTCCATCATGTCTCAAGTCATTACTGAGCGTTTGAGTTATCTAGGTTAGACTCATTTTAAATTTTTTCATGTTTGGGAATATTTCTTTTAACGTGAGTATAGAATCCAACATTTCGATATACCTGTACTTTCATAATGCAACAATTACACATACATATTTTTGCAAAAAATCGTAAAATTGCCTTGATGAAGTATCTATAAGGGACTTCAGAGTAGCAGTTTAATGAAGAATGAATTTCTAAAAGGGTCAACAATATTATTTTGTTGTTGTTTCAAATTTATTTTTCTCCTTCTATAAATTTTGTTAGAGTTACAAAGTAACAATAACGAAAAGTGGTAAACGTTTAACCTCACACAACTAGATTGTCTCTAAAAAAATTATTTATGTTGTTGTGGTGTACATTTTTTAACGATCTTAACTTATTTATAACAAATATTGATTATTGAAAACTTTCACATCATTTTTTTTCACAAGGAATTATTGTAACCATAAAATTATTAGATTGTACATTTTTCTTGTACAAAATAATAGAAAAAATGATGCTTTATCGCTGCATAAAAACATCACTTAATTTTAACAAGACAATTATATCATGAAACATATATTATGTAAAAGATAAAAATGGTTAGATATCAAGATATTTTTAATCATTCATTATATATTTACTTGAGTTATGTGATAATGTCAAATCATTTAATATCTGTTGAAATATTCTTAAAACCTACTACAATTTACTTTTTTTTTTCTTCTTATAACAGTCGATTATTGAAAAGGTTGTTCAACAACTTAGAAAGATTATTTATGCCCGCGCAAAGCGTGGGTAAATTACCTAGTGTATATATATATATATATATATATATATATATATATAAGAGAACCCTAGGCCTGCCTACGTGGCACCACCACAAACCAGGATCCCCTTTTAATTTATTTTATTTACAAAACTAGCCTTCCCCTTTTATGTAAAGTTGCGACTTTTATGAAAAGTTGCGATTTTTATGAAAAGTTGTGACTTTTATGAAATGTTGTGGCCTTTCTGAATGATTGTAACTTTTCCAAAGAGTTGTGACCTTTCTGATAAGACACAATAAGCATTTGTTCACACTACCTTTTGTTGTCTATAATTAGAGAAATTTCCTCTCATTTTATAACGACGAAAAATTTGAACTTCTTCTTCTGGACAATTAAATAATTGTGTACTTTGCTCCTGTTGAATGACTCATTGACACCATTGTTTTTATATCAATACACTGTTGAATAGAATCGTTCGATCCTGAGAGGATCTATTCCTTTAAATCTTGGGTACTAGAGGGAATATTTTTCTTAAGGGGACACTATACATTCAGTGGGCTCGATTTTTCCCATCATGTCTCATTCTATTGTTACATATCCTGGTATTTTTTTACAATCATTAATTTATGTTTATATTATTAATTGTTATTTTTGAATACATGCTTTAAATTTTGTTTTTTTATGTTTCTGCAAAATTATTGTTATAAGTATTTGTTAGTACAGATTAAATAACAAATTTTAATTGAGTATTCAAGCAAGTTTTCTCTACTGGAATTATCGAAGGTATAAAAAAAAGCCCTTACAAATCTCTAATTTCTTCATCAACAACATCATTTCGTCACATACAAGGATGAGATTTTGTGTTCTTTAGAAAATCCTCTGAGAGTTAATAACTTTGCATGCCCATATATATATATTTTTATGTTTTGTTATCTATTTTTACTAAATTTTATTAGTGAATATTATGACTACTTTAAGGATTGAAAGTTGATTGAAGTGTTAGTCAATTTTTTGAGGTATGTTATTCCAAATCATGAGAACTTTTCTGGTTGGAATGATTTGTTATCATCATTGGATATCTCATAGTTTACTCCCTTTGATGTATGTTTTTTTTCTCGCTGTTTTGTTGTCTCCTTAAAATTGTATTGATTATTTTTCGTTTGGTATGTATATGATCTCACTTGAAAAAAACTTTCGTCCTTTTAATATATTTTTTTTCCTTCTCATTCACATCTTCTAAATATTTTTGGTGTGAGTTATGACTATTTTCGACAAGGTTAATTTGAAGAATATGAAACAAAATCTACTCTAAATAAAGTAATATCTTAAGCTACAAAAGATATGTCTATTAACATAGATTTGTTGTCCTTTATGTCTCAAATCATTGTTGAGCATTTGAGTAATCTAGGTTAGACTCATTTTAAATTTTTTAATGCTCGAGAATATTTCTTTAACATGAGTCTAGAATCCAACATTTTGATCTACTTGTACTTTCATAATGCAACAATTATACAAACATATTTATGAAAAAGTCGTAAAGTTGCATTGATGAAGCATTTAGAAAGGCATTCAGAGCAGCAGTTAAATGAAGAATGAATTTCTAAAAGGGTCAACAATATTATTTTGTTGTTGTTTCACATTTATTTTTCTCCTTCTATAAATTTTGTTAGAGTAAGAAAGTAAAAATCACGAAAAGCGATGAACGTTTGACCTCAGACAATTAGATTGTCTCTAAAAAAATTATTTATGTTGTTGTGGTGTGCATTTTTAATGGTCATAACTTATTTATAACTAATATTAATTATCGCAAACTTTTACATATTTATTTTCCAAAGAGTTATTCTAACCATAAAATTATCAGTTTCTATATTTTCATGTACAAAAAAATAGAAAAAAATTACGTTTAATCACTACATAAAAACATCACTCAGTTTTAACAAGACATTTATACCATCAAACATATATTATGAAAAATTATGTAAAAGATAAAAATGATTAGATATCAAGATATTTTTAATCATTCATATATATTTACTATTCTTGAGATATGTGATAATGTCAAATTATATAATTTATGTTGAAATGTTCTTAAAACCTACTAAAATTTACTTCTTTTTTTTCTTATAAAAATTGGTTATTGGTTATTGGAAAGGTTGTTCAAAAGCATAGAAAGATTATTTATGCCCGCGCGAAGCGCGGGTAAATTACCTAGTTGAAAATAAGTCAAAATTAACTTAAAATGAGTTAAGAAGTGTTTGGTAGGGTCAAAAATGACTTAAAATAAGTTTAAAATGACTCAAAATTTGGTCTCCATACTTTTTATTTTTGAATTAAAAGTCATTTCAATTTGACTTTTTATTTTTGACTTAAACGCTACTTTTTCAAGTCAATCCAAACGGACTCTTAGTATTTTATTAGGATTTTGTCCTGGTTTTCTTATTTTTTTTTAAATTTATTTTTCTCTTGAAGGAAAATCAAAGTATTACCATAAAGGCAACTGAAGTCAACCAGAGCTCACACTTGAAATATTTTGCATACAACTTCTGTTTTTCAAGGACACCCAAAACAATACGAAGATGGTCGACATGCTCTTCCTTACTCTTCGAATAAACCAAGATGTCATCAATAAAGACGATAACAAAAGAATCTAGGAATGTTTTGAATACACCATTCATCAAACTCATGAAGGTTGCAGGCACATTGGTCAACCCAAACGACATCATTAAGAACATATAGTGCCCATAGAGGGTTCTGAATGCCGTTTTGGGTACATCCTCAGGCCTAATCTTTAACTTATGGTAACCAGACCTTAGGTCAATTTTAGAGAAAACTGATTCACCCTGCAACTGGTCAAAGAGATCATTTATCCGAGGCAACAAATACTTATTTCGAATGGTGACCCTATTCAAATGTCGATAGTCTATAAACATCTTCATACTACCATCCTTCTTCTTAACAAACAAGATATGAGCACCCTACAGGGAAGGACTAGGACGGATGAAACCTTTATAAAAAAAGTCCTAGATTTGAGCTTTAAGATCTCTCAATTCTGTTGGAGCCATGCGATAAAGAGGAATGGAGATGGGGGCGAGTGCCTAGTTCCAAGTCAATGTAGAAATCTATATCCCTATTTGGAGGCATACCAGGCAAATCGGTAGGAAACACTTCCTTGAATTCAGACACTACGGGAATAGACTTAATGGAGGGAGACTCAGCATCAACATCCCAAATATAAGCCAAATATGCAAAACACCCCTGCCCTACCAGTTTCCTAGCCCGAACGAAAGATATGACCTTAGCTAGCTTAGGCTTGTACACCCCTTCCCACTCTAACTTTTCCCTACCTGGGATCTCTAGAGTCACAGACTTAGCATTACAATTAAGCACAATATAATAGGGGGACAACCAAGTCATGCCTAAGATTATATCAAAGTCAGTCATATCCAAAATAACCAAATCAACCCAAGTTTGAAAACCCAAAAACAGGAAAGAACAAGCACGATAAACATACATGACTACAATAGATTCTCCAACTGGGGTAGAAACATAGATGTGGGGATCAAACACATCACAAACCGCATCAAATTCCAAGGCAAACTAAACTGACACATATGAATAAGTAGAACTTAGATCAAATAAAATAGTAGCCATCCGGTCACATATAAGAATAGTACTTGTAATCACCGCATTAGACACCTCAGCCTTGATCTTACCCGAAAAGGCATAAAACTGAGCCCTGTCATCTTGACGGGCAACCTCCTTGCCTAGCTGCACTGCTCCTCTACATGCATTACCATTTCCCCAGCCTCACTGACTCCCTCCTCGCCCACCTTGTGGATGTCCGCTGCCATTACTACCACTGCTCTGGTCTGCTGCTATTGATATATCGCGAGTTTACGATATTTTTGATGCATTTCACTTAAAGTTTATGTGTCTTGGGCTAGTTTGTTATTAGAAATAATGTTTTATGCGTAATTCTTGCAGGAAATAGGCTTGGATATGGTTGATGAAGATGCAAGCTGAAAATTGAAGAAGTAGCCAACAATGGACCGTAGGTCTAGTGATGGGCCGTAGATGGGCAGTCGTAGGTCCTGGTCAGAAATTGGATTTTCAGTACTCAAACCACGGAGTGACAGGACGAACCGTAGTCCAATCCACGGACCATATGTGGAGTCGTCGTTTGAAGGCCTTGAAATATTGCACAAGTATGGAACCACAAAGGGTGACCTATGGATTGTAGGTCGACCCATGGTCCAAAGGTCATACCGTCGACAAAAACTACGTCTGAGCAGTTTATTTTCGTATTTTATTTCCTACTTGGGATTTGTTTTCTATCAATAGGAGTTTTAATTCTCATTTTTGGGAGTTAGACATTATTGTATCCTTGAAGTTTTTGGTCTTTTGGGAATAGTTTGCAAACTTTGAGCAATTTAATTTTCTGAAGTTGGTTTATGTAAGAACACTTTGAATTTCAATTCAAGATTTCGGTTTTCATCTATTCAAATTGTAAGTTCATGAATTCTATTAACCTAATTATGAATTGTGAACTATCAAGCATGAATAGCTAAATCTACAACTGGGGTTGTGGGAACTATGAGCAATTAACAATATATGAATAATAGCTAAGTAATTCTTGAATAGTGTTTATACATGTATTGTTAATCCTTTCATTTAGAAGTCTTTTTAACGGTTGCAAACGTTAGAATCGCCTCGTTTCTACTTGCCGGACCAAGAAGGTAATGAATGAGAAAATTATTAAACAACAGAGATTTAGTGGATGCTATCTAATAGTCTGATTTCAATTGAAGTGAGGGTGAAAACTAAACTAAATTGATATGATGACTAATTTGGGGGTAAAGGTAAGGGTTAGTAAAGCATACACTCGTAGACGAACCAAGTTGTGTGGTGAAATTCCCTACTTGGAGGACCAATCACTTAAGGATACCTAACTTACCAACCTTGCATGTGAAACACTAGGAAATGATTACTATTATTAGGATTACTATGTTAAGAGCTCATGGGGACCACATATACCCTAGTTTCCATCTCATATTGATAACTCAAATTGTGAATCTTGCTTACTAGTTACTTATTGATTCAGATCAACATCTGTTACTTGTTTACAAAAACCCCTGTTTACTTTTCTCGAAAATAATTTGACCAAAAAGATATAATTGTTAGTTAAAGTTAAGTATAAACCATATTCCTCGTGGGATTGACCCCAACCTACAAGTTGAGTTCTTTATTTGACAATGATCGCTTATAATTCTTTAGGGATGTGTAATTTGAGTGTATCAAATTTTGGTGCCACTGCCGGGAAATTTGGCTTTTAGATTAAGTTTAACTACATTATTGAACTTTAGTCAAGTATTTCTTGATCTTACATTTTTTTTTGTTTTGGTTTTCTATAGGTTCTAACTCTAGTGTATGCCAAGTACATGGAGTCGAAGCGAACCCTTGACCCCCTACGATCCTGAACTAAGAAAAACTCAGAGAAAAATGGCAAATCTAGGGGTACACAATAATCCACTTAGAGAGGGTCATGAAGATGAAGTTGAATTGCAGTCTATTGGGGTTGTTGATGTGCCCGTTCAGGTTCATGGTGGTAATCTACTTGGTAATGCAGAAAGGGTGCAGAATCCGCCAACACCGTGGTTTCATGAAAACTACAGGGTTGACTACAATACAGTTGAATTAGAAGGGCCTATTGTTCTTCCTCCTCTACCTCCAGGGCATATATTTGTGGTGACCAACATTCTTATGCAAATGCTTACAACAAGAGGGTTGTTTTCTGGTTTAGCTTCGGAAGATCCATATGGTCACATGGCTAAATTGAAAAGTGTCTATAAAAGTTGTGTGGGACGATCGAAATTGGATATGAACGTCATAGGTTTAAGAGTTTTCCTTCTGTCATTGACTGGTGATGCTGCAGTGTGGTTTTCTGAGTGTCCATACAATTCGATTCATACATGGGACCAATTGCATAATGTGTTCATGGTGAAGTATTTTCCGGTGTCTAAGAAGTTAAATCATAAAGATAAACTGAACAATTTTGTAGCACTACCTGGAGAGTCTGTAAGCAGTTCTGGGATAAGTTCACTGCGTTCATAAGAAGTGTTTTGAATCACCGCATAGATGATGAGTCACTGAAGGAGTACTCTTACAGAGGACATGATGAAAATGGAAAAGCTGTGCTAGATACTATTGTTGGTGGGTCATATGGTGAGTGCACTTTTGAGGAGATAGCTGAAAAACTAGAGAAGATTTCTCGAAACAATAAGACATGGAGCACTAGAAAGACAAATATTGGTAGAAGCACGTTCACGGTCCAAACTGCACCAAATCAAACCAATGATAACATTCGTGAAGAGATGGCTCGAATGAGGACAAGACTGGGCTTAGTATTGAAACATGTGAGTGGAAATGCAGAAAAGGTGAATGCGGTAAATTATCTAACTAGAAATCCACCACCGCCAGTTGAGGAATGTTACTCTGAGGAGGATGCAAACTTAGTGAATGATCAGACGGGGATTTTTTGAACCAACGCCTAAGGTTCCAATATGGATAATTAGTGAGAGGGTCAAGGAAACAAAGGTCGGAACTATGGAAACTATAATTGAAAGGGAAACTATGTCCGAGATGGGAACTACAATCGTGATAACAACTACAACTAAAGCAACTATGGCAACAAGATTGAGAGAGTTGGGCTCTATGTTCCACCTGGTAATGGAGAGGCTAGTGGTAGTATGTCACGCATTGAGGATATGATGCAAAAGATAATGAAGAGGTTTGATGCAACTTATGAGAATGTGAAAGAGATGCAAAATGATATGTCAGGAATCGGTAAAAAAGTTGATCCCCATGTAGTATAGATCAAGCAACTTGAGCAGTAGTTTAGTCAGTTGTCCACTACTATGAACCCATGTCAGCCTGGCACACTTCCTAGAAACACCATCTAGAGTCCAAAAAATGATGGGCATTGTATGGCAGTCACTACTCGCAGAGAAAAATAAACTATTGATCCACCCCATGCCATCTGAGGTTGAAAGAGTGGTAGAAAAAGATGCGGATGAGATTAAGGTTATTAGAGAGTCAAAACATGCTACAAAAAAGAAAGCAGAGGTGACCCATAAAGTTGTTCCCATGCCTAGACCTCCACCTCTATTCCCACAGAGGTTGGTGAAAAAGACTGAAGAAGGAAAATACCGTAGGTTTATAGTAAAGTTGAAACAACTTTCCGTTAATGTTCCGTTGATAGAAGCTTTGGAGTAAATGCCTGGGTATGCAAAATTCATGAAAAACTTAGTGACCAAAAAGAGGTTTTTCAATTTTGAGGATGATAAGAGACTGCAACATTGTAGTGCCATTGCTACGAGGTCGCTTATGTAGAAGAAAGAGGATCCTGGAGTTTTCACTATTCCTTGTACCATAGGGATTCTACACTGTGCGAAATCTTTGTGTGATTTGGGGGCCAACATTAATTTGATGTCATTGTCTATTTATAAGAAGTTGGGTTTAGGAGCTCCAAAGCCAACTGCAATGTGTTTACTTATGGACGATAGAACTGTGAAGAGGCCCATTGGAGTGCTCTAAGATATCCTTGTGAAAGTAGAGGTATTCATCTTTCCAGTGGACTTTGTGATATTTGATTGTGAGGTTGATTTTAAGGTTCCCGTCATCTTAGGGAGACCATTTCTTGCTACTGGGCGTGCCTTGATTGACGTAGAAAGAAGGTAGATGAAGTTTCGATTGAACCATGATGAGGTAACTTTTGACATCTGTAGGTCTATGAAGCATGAAAGCGATCTTAAATCGGTATCCGTGGCAAATCATATTGAGGGGCACAACTCTGAGGTATCCACTGTGGAAAGGTTAGGTGTTGATACGCTAGCAGCGGTGATGAGAAATTTTGATAGTGATGATAATGGTGAGTATGATGAGCTAGTTGCCGCACTTGATAAGTTTGATTTTCGTCCCAAACCAAAAAGATTGGAGTTAGATATGAAGAATCGAGACTCCCTACATGCAAAATCGTTTGTAGAAGAGCCCCCAAAACTGGAACTAAAGGCTCTACCATCCCACTTGAGGTATTTATTCTTGGGGAAATATAGCACGTTGCATGTGATCATTGCTGCTGACTTGAGTGAAGGGCAAATAAAGGCCCTGGTATCAATACTGTAGCGATTTAAGAGGGCTATTGGATAGACTATTTCGGACATTATTGGGATTCCACCGGGCATTTGTTCTCACCAAATCCAACTCATGTCGGACAGTAAGCTAAGTATTGAGCACCAAAGGAGACTAAATCCCCCTATGCAAGAGGTAGTGAAAGGAAATTATTAAATTGTTGGATGCTGGAGTCATATACCCCATTGCAGATAGTAGTTGGGTCTGCCCTATTCAGTGTGTACCTAAGAAAGGTGGGATCACTATGGTTCCTAATGCAAAACACGAGCTGGTTTCAATGAGGCCAGTGATTGGATAGAGAGTATGCCTGGACTATCGCAAGCTAAAAGCCTGGACAAAAAAAGATCACTTTCCGCTGCATTTTATGGACCAGATGCTGGATAATCTTGCTGGTAAGGGTTGGTATTGTTTTTTAGATGGGTATTCAGGCTACAATCAAATTTTCATTGCTCCGGAAGATCAAGAGAAGATCACCCTCACTTGTCCATATGAGACTTTCGCCTTAAAAAATAATGTCATTTGGGTTGTGTAATGTTCCAGCGACTTTCCAGAGGTGTATGATGTTGATATTTTCAGATATGGTGGAGGACACAATTGAGGTATTTATGGATGATTTCTCTGTGGTAGGTGACTCATTTGATGGTTTTTTGATGCATCTGACCTAGATACTGAAACGATGTGGAGAGTGCAATCTTGTGCTCAATTGGGTAAAGTGACACTTCATGGTGAAATAGGGTATAGTTCTGGGTTATCATATTTCACAGAAAGGTGATATACCGTGAGTTTACGGTATTTTTGATATATTTCACTCAAGAGTTGTGTGTGTCTAGGGACATTTTGTATTGGAAATAATGTTTTTGTGTCATGTTTGCATGAAATAGGCTTGGACGCGATCGAGTGAGATGACAACTGAAAAATCTGCAGAAGTGGCCACCCACGGAGGGACCTACGGACCATAGGTCCTGTGACGGTTGATGGGCAGGCGTAGATGGAGCATTAGGGAAGTCTGACCAAGTATGGAACAACGAAGCGACTGACGGACCGTAGGTCGACCAACGGGCTGTCCTGCACATCCGTAGAAGATGAATTGGGAGTTGAAGTTCTAGTACCTGATGAAAATCCTAAGTGTGGAGCCACGGAAGAGGACCCACGGTCCGTAGGTCGAGTCGTCGATCAAAGCCATGTCTAGAAAGTTTATTTCCTTATTTTGTTTCCTTTTTGTTTTGTACATGTTTTTCTATAAATAGGGTATGTAAACCTCGTTTTTGGGGGTTAGACATTATTGTTCACTTTTAGTTCTTGATATTTTCTTGGGAATTAACTTGCAAACTTTGGCAATTTGATTCTCGAATTTCGGTTTATAAGATTTTTGCTTTGAAATTCTATTGGAGATTATGGGTTTCTTCTACTCTAAATGTAAGTTCATGAATTCTTCTTATCAAAATATGAATTGTGTTCTTTCAAGCATGAGTAGCTAAATCCACATCTAAGGTTGTGGGAACCATGAGAATTAACAATGTATGAATAATAACTAAGTAATTCTTGAATAGTGTTTATGCTTGTATTGGTAACTCTTTCGCTTAAAAGTCTTTTTAACGGTGCGCAACGTTAGAACTCGCTTGTTTCTACTTGCTGGGCCAAGGAGGTACTTAATAAGTAAAGAATTATCAATAAAGATTTAGTGTGATACTATCTAATAGTCTAATGATAATTGGTGCGAGGGTGAAAACTAAGTCATACATTGATGTGATGTCTAATCTTAGGTAAAGGTAAGGGTTAGTAAATTATACACACGTAGCCTGACCAAGGTGCAGAGTGAAATTCCCTATTTGGAGGACTAATTCCTTAGGGATACATATCTTACCAACTTTGCATGTAAAACACTAGGAAATGATTACTATTATTAGGATTACCGCGTTATAAGCTTATGGGAAACACATACACCCTAGTTTCTCTCTCTCATTGATAATTTGAAGTTTGAATCTTGCTCACTTGTTACTTAAACAACAATCAGTTATTTGCTTACGAAAATCCCCCCTTTAATTACTTGTCTTGGAAATAAGTTGATTGAACAAATATAATAGTGAGTTAAGTTTAAGTCTGAACCATATTCTTCGTAGGATCGACCCCAACCTACAAGTTGGGTTCTTTATTTGACAACAATCACTTCTACTTCTTTTGGGAGGTGTAATTTGAGCGTATCAAATTTTGGCACCACTACCGGGGAATAAGGCTTTTGGATTAAGTTTAACTACATTATTGAACTTTAGTCAATTATTTCCCAATTTTACATTTTCTTTTGTTTTTGTTTTCTTTAGGTTTCCACTCTAGTGTATGCCAAGTACACGGAGTCGAGGTGAACCATTGACTCCATACGATTCAGAGTTGAGCAAAACTTTGAGAAAAATGAATAATCAAGGGGTCCAAAATAATCTAGTCATAGAGGAGCTTGTAGAACAAGTGAATGATGAGAATGCTCAGGATCGTGGTGTTAATCTACTCGGAGATGCACTGAGGGTGCATAATCCACCAGAACCAATGTTGTATGATAACTATAGGGTCGACTTCAACACCATTGAATAAGAAGGACCTATTGTTCTCCCACCTCTACCTCCCGATCACACATTCATGGCTACTAGCAGTCTGATGCAGATGCTTACAACAAGGGGGTTGTTTTGCTGGTATGGCTTCGGAAGATACGCATGGGCACATGGCCAAGTTGGGGAGTGTCTACAGTTGGATATGAACGTCATAAGGTTGAGAGTCTTCACTCTATCTGTCACGACCCGAGAGCACCCCCTAGTCGTAACACAACGTATTCGACCACGAAGGGGCCTTATACAAGCCTCATAGTCATTCATTGCATTCAATAATGAAAAAAGTGCGTAATTAAAACTTTATATTTAAAACCATACGATTCAAAACATTCAATACTCATAGAAATCTTTCAAAAGACACAATGGAAGACTAAGTCTCACATGGCCATCTTAGACAAAACTTTAAAAAGATAGGGTCACGGCCCTTTACAATCAAAGTCTTAACAATAGTCTCAAAATAGGAAAGATCTAGAAACAATAAGAGTCCTTGTCCTCGAGCTATGAGGACATACCAGGTCTTAGAGGAAAACTCTATCCAAGAACTTCAATCCTAGCTATAATCAATCACTTGCCGGAACCTACACTTGTAGTTAAAATAAGAGAAATATGGGTTAGCACACAAAAATGTACTAAGTATGATGACCATGCAAAAGCATGCTTTAAAAGGGACATTTTGGTTGGAAACCATGCATTATGCCACTTTTTAGAAATATCATGTACAATAGCATAAGAGACATACAATACAAGTATAATCATCATTCAAGCCATAATACCACATTTAGACAATATCATAATGTAAACCATTACCTTTACCTTAGACCTTCACTTCAAGTAACTCTCATGATATTCCTTGTGCAATGTATGGATAGCGCCTCATACCACCATCCACACCAAGGCACCACATTAAGGTCACCAAAAAGTGAACTTACCATCCAATCCTTTTCACCTTTACACTATATTCATATAAAAGGGACATAACATTTCATAAGACATGACAAGGTAAAATAACTCATAATATAATCCAAGTATGGCATGCATATCACATTAAGCATTTAAGAGTCAATGTTTTCCAATAACTTCATTTAAAGGACTTTCATACATTAGTCATTAGGACTTAGAGAATTCACTATGATCCTATCAAAGCCTACTTGTGTAATGTGTAGAAGGCTTCTTATACTACCATCTACACTTCATAGAATCTTTCAAGAAAACCATAATGCACATCTCACATGATGGGAATAAGTGTTGAACCGACATAGACCATACAAGCTAGACATAGAATCCGGTGTCATATAGCCCTACACCGTAAAAAGGTGTTTCACTTGCCTAAGGTAGAATGATAACATTAGCTCGGATGATTTCCGCTAGCCAATATCCTATGTGGGTACATAGTTATGGGATATGAAGATGTTCCTTGGAACTCTAGCATAACATTGAGAGAGTTTCCATCTAACCATATCCACTCGGTGCTTAGCCTACATTCCCATAGATTGTTTCATTCATATTACATTAGCGTACTAGGGAAGAATGCCATAAGCCTATCAACCCATAATACATCATTACCTAAGGAAGGAATGCTATAGGCCTATCGATCCATGGTGCTTTCAAGGATTGCTCTAGAGTCCTTATGAAAAAAATTCCATAAGCCTATTGATTCATGGTTCCTCATTACATTCTTATACTCATGAAAGGAATGCCACTAGCCTATCGATTCATGGTACATTGACTCATTAAGAAAGGAATGCCACTAGCCTATCGATTCTAGAGTCTTCATTACATTAGATCATTTATGAAAAGAATGCCTAAAGCCTATCAATTCATAGCCATCAAGTCAAGACACATTCATCACTCATATATGAAAGGAATGCCATAGCCTATCAATTCATGATATACAATATATAGAAGACAACACTTCACATTCCATCATCATCATACATAAGTGTCAAATTGAGAATTAGCCTTTCAATAACAACACAATTACCTTCAAGACATGATCACCTCAACCTCATTCAATTCACATTCATATACTTAGTAAGTAAACACCTCCACCTTTCAAGTGGATCAATAGGTCAAACACATACTACTTCAACATGTAATTTAGCAACAACTTGCCTTCAGCAACATACCCAGTGAAATCCCACTAGGTGGGGTTTGGGGAGGGTAGAGTGTACACAGACCTTACCACTACTTCGTGGAGGTAGAGAGACTATTTCCGAAAGACCCTCAGCTCAAGTACATCAAATCCAAGTAAAAGGAGAGGAAAACAATGTATAAAACATAACATCCAATAAGAAAGATAGTGTATAATCAACAAAGGAGACAATAACATCAATGAAATACTGTGAGAAGTGAAACGCAGTAAACAACATAAGGCTATAGGTATCACAGACAAGAACTACAAGTGCAAGGCTAGGACTACTACAAACGCTAACAACCCATACCCTTGCAAGGAAAAACAACACGCTAACCTTACTAACCTTTAACCTTAATACGCGAACTCCACTCCTTCCTATCTAGAGTCATGTCCTCAGTAAGGTAAAGCTGAGCCAAGTCCTGTCTAATCACCTCTCCCCAATACTTCTTAGGCCTACCTCTACCTCTCCGCGTACCTTTTACATCCAACCCCTCGCACCTCCTCACTGGGGCATTTACGCACTGTCTCTTCACATGTCCAAACCATCTCAGTCTCGCTTCCCTCAGCTTGTCCAGCACAGAGGCCACTCCCACCTTCTCCCGAATAACCTCATTCCTAATCTTATCGCTCCTAGTGTACCCACACATCCATCTCAACATCCTCATCTCCACAACATGCATTTTTTGAACATGTGAGTTCTTGACTGGCCTACACTCCGCTCCATACATTAAGGCCGGTCTAACTACCACTCTGTAGAACTTACCTTTAAGTCTAGGTGGAATTTTCTTATCACACAAGACTCCAGAGGCAAGCCTCTATTTCATCCAAGCAACCCCAATGCGATGTGTGACATCATCGTCGATGTCTCCACTTCCTTGGATCACAGACCCAAGATACTTAAAACTTTCTTTCTTAGGAATGATCTGTGTGGCAAGTCTCACTTCCACGTCTGCCTCATCTAACACATCACTGAATTTGCACCTCAAATATTCTGTTTTGGTCCTACTCAACCTAAACCCTTTGGACTCCAACGCTTGTCTCTACACCTCCAACCTCGCATTAACTCTGTCCCACGTTTCATCAATGAGTACTATGTCATCTGCAAATAACATACACCATGGGACCTCCTCCTGAATAGACCGCATCAACTCATCCATCACCAAAGCAAATAGAAAAGGGCTAAGGACAGATCCCTGGTGCAGCCCCATCTCAACTGGGAAATGTTCCGAGTCTCCTCCAACCGTTCTAACCCGAGACTTGGCTCCACCGTACACGTCTTTTATCGCCCTAATATAAATCATCGGGACACCTCTAGCCTCCAAGCACCTCCAGAGGACATTCCTTGGTACTTTGTCATAGGCCTTTTCAAGGTCAATGAACACCATATGAAGGTCTCTCTTCCTTTCTCTATATTTTTCTACCAGTCTTCGCGTAAGATGAATGTCTTTGGTAGTCGATCGCCCCGGCATGAATCCAAACTGATTCTCAGAGATGGACACCCCTCTTCTCACCCTCATCTCCATCACTCTCTCCCAAATTTTCATGGTATGGCTTAGGAATTTGATACTCGTGTAGTTGTTACAGTTCTGGATATCACCCTTGTTTTTATACAACGGAACCATTTATACTCCACCTCCATTCATCAGGCATCTTTGCTGTCTTAAAAATAACATTAAACAGCCTGGTTAACCACTCTATACCTGCCTTATCCGTGCTCTTCCAAAAATCCACCGAAATTTCATCGGGATGATGATACAATTCAATAACCCAAAGCAATTTAGGTATATTACAATCGTAAGCTTTCATAATCAACTAACCTACTTCATAAATGCACCATTTAGGAATTAAGAGAAATCATGGGTCCATGGAGTATTTTCATCATAAATCATCAATTAAATACCAATACAATCATTATATGACATTAGTAACCATTTGAAATCGTTTGAAGAAAGAACCCATGAGATTGAGTAAAACCCTTGGTTTTTCATAAACTTGAAAACTTTGAAAATTTCTTTGAAATTGACTCTAGGGTGAAAGCTAACCCTAGATGAAGGATCACCATACCTTTACTAAGATTTTCCAAGAAATTTGATGAAGAAAATGCCTTGAATCCAAACCCTAGCTCTCACTTCTTCTTCTTCCTTGAGTTAGAGAGAGAAATATTGAGAAGAAGAACTTTGGGGGTTTTGATTTGGATGTTTTGAATAAAGGAGTAAATGAAGTGTTTTAAGACTTAAAACTATTTATATTTATGATATAAACCATTTAAAATCAACCCCACAAAATAAAACATTAAAACAAAATTACTTTAAAACCCTTCACTTGGGTAGCCCCATTAGGGACCAAGTCCACTTCTACGGACCGTGAAAGGAGACCACGACCTATGGTCCTCTGGGCAGTGTCTCCTTTTCCTTACCAATCCCCAAGATGCTAAGGCATATTCACGACCACTTCTACGGGTCGTGGTCAAGACCACTGATCGTGAAGTGGTCCGTGAAGTTTGGGCAGTTGCTTGGCCAAAGTGCCTTGCCTCCTATGCCACCAAGTGACCATCACAGCAACTTCGACGGACCGTGGTAAAGTCCACTGGCTGTGAAGTGGTCCGTGGACTTGGAGCAGTGCTTGGTCAAGGTTGGGCAGCCTTGGCCTTTGGCTTAGGCCTTGCCCCCTTGGCTTGGCACTTTCCCTTGCAACCCTTAACCAATATTATAAAGGATCTTTCAACATCGGAGTCTATCACGCACCTTGACATTGACTCACTAAACTCCATCAAACAAGGCCCGAGTCAACATTACACAACCTGAAATCTCATTACAAACTCAATACAAAGTCGATAGGCTCTAGTTTCATGTAACACCCCAGAAATTCTATGACTTAAGTTAGAGCCTCACCTTATGAATAATGACTAAAAATAGTCAAAATGATGTTTATAAACCTAAACTAATATAATTGACTTGGTTTGTGAGTAAAGGTCTAAACGTCAAGAAACGACCACGACGTTCGGAAACTAGAGAAGAATGTGTTCTAGTGTGTCCTTAGGTTTTGGGCAGGTTTGGGAGTGTCGTATGATGGTAATCTTGTAAAAAGAGTTATAATATGTAAATATATGTTTATAGGGTCAAAACATTCGAAGATGATTCCCCGGGACCACCCTAAGGGGACCCAAGGGGGGACCCTAACCTTGGACAAGCAAGCTGCCAAGGCAGCTTGCGAATTGCTCTTGGAGGGAACAAGGGCGTGTCGCGGACTTTCTCCCCCAAGGAGAAAAATTTTTGTTTGCGACACGGTCGTGTCGTGGACTCTACTATCACGAAATTTAATTCCAAATATCTTCAGGGAACAGCTCCGCGTCGCGAACTTGTTCCGCGATGAAAATGCAGAAATTCAGAAATCTATTTTTACTTCATTAAAGAGTCCACTTAAGTGAGGAGTATTTAGGGTACTTTAGGGGATGGGTATATAATGATTTTTAAATCAATTTACCTCACTCAAACACAAAACCCCAAAGATCTAAACCTAAAGTTCCTCCTTCTCTCTACTCTTTCTCTTTTCTCAAGAACTCCATTGAAGAAGATTGGAGCTTCAAGAAGAAGACCAACTCTCCAAGGTTTCAACTCGGATTTTCATGGTTAATCCGTCAATAAGGTATGGCTGCTTATCACTCTTGGGATTCCTTTCCCCAAGAGGCCCCTTCAAAATGAATTTCAAAATCTCCAAATTCTAGGTTTCAATCCAAAAATGTGGGACTTTTTCTATAGTGAAATTGATGTTATAAACTGACTTTGATTGATGTTATATGAACAATTATGAATGAATTTAGGTTGTATTGGTGGTTTCTTGAAGAATTCCCCATGAGACCCATGTTTCTCCTTCTTTTCCTAATTCTAACCCTAGTTTGTGTTGGATATTGAATGAAGGCAATGAATTGATGTGATGTTATGTAATTCATGTTTGTATGATGATTCTACCCTAGGTTATGTATAATTTCTATGAAATTAGGGTTGAGTCTTTGAATGAAGCCTTGAAGGCTATGAAGGGAATATGTCAATTGCTTATATTGATGATTGATTATGGTATTACTTCATGAATTACCTTGTATTATGTATTGGTTATGAATTTCTTGGTAATCTAAGTATGGATGTCCCACGAAGGGAAAAAAGATATGAAGGTTGGTTCTTCTTTGAACTCAAGTATGAAAGGTAAATTACTTAGATTGTAATGATGCTATACCTAATGTATTATTGTGGTGTTGATGACCTAGTTTCCTCATCCTTAACCCTCTACACTTGAATTAGCTATGAAGTATGTATGTATATTATGGGATGATTGCTATATGATTGAAAGGTAGTTTCATGATTGTAGTGTCACTACAAGAAAACATGCTATTAGCTACGAATTTTAGCTAGAGAACTAATATTCGTAGCTAATCAATACATTAGCGTCGAATTTAGCTAGAAATGTCTGGTTTCCTAGTAAACTTTTTAGTCTAGAAATTTAGTCAAATAATAGCTAGGAATTAGCTATGAACAATCCCTAGCTAATACATTGCTTGGGACCTTTCCAAGCAAAATCTCTAGCTAAATTTTGGCGGAAAATCAAAATTAGTGCCAATTTTTTTGCGAAATCTAATCTGGCGCAATTTTTCTCTCTTTAAGGATTTTCGTTTAACTAGGAAAATATTTCTTAGCTATTCCCTAGCTATGCTTTAGCTAGGAAAGATGCCTAGCCAAATTGATAGGTCGCTAGGAAAGTTTCTTGCAAATTCTATATTTAAGTTTTAGTAGGAATTGAGTCATGTGTCCCATATATATTCTTTAAAATCTTTAGAACAATTATAATTCTATAAAAACATGTGTGTAATAAGTAGTAAAATTCAATAGTTATAAATAAAATTTTAAAAGTGGGACAAGAAATTAAATACAAAATGCAGGGCGTATTTTAGTGTTTAAATGTATTTCTTGAAGCAACTAACTCTAAACTTGAACGTAACTTTGGTTAATAGTAATAAACTTCTGATGAAGTAAAAAATGAATAATTTGAGACCAAATAAAAATACAAATGTTCAAAAATAAAAAATTCATATAAAAATAAATTAAAGAAGTCTGATATAGAGAAAGACAAAGAAATAACAATTGAAAAAATGCAACGTATCCAATTTTAAGACTAAGGTCATATAATAATATAGATAGAAATATAAATACAAAATTAATGCATAATTTTCTTAGTTCTTATCTTTATCTTTTTCCTAACGAATCAAAATTCAAGAGACTTCATTTATCGAGTCAAACAAAAACATGAATCAAATAGTACAATAATGATATAAACGTTTGGATAGCGGGGTCATATGAGAAGTTGAATTTATATAAGATAAAATAGAGGAATATCAAAAGATATCTTAAAATTTTAAATTAATTATTTAGAGGTTTATGAATATGAACATCATAAGAGTTATGAATATTATATTTGAATTGGTAATTAGATATATATGAATCATGAAGATAAATATTTAAAGCAAACAAAGGAGAAAAATAGTAAATAAAATAAGAAAAATATTATTACAAATAATATTTATGTGAAAAGTTTTAAATATATTAATAGTAAATAAGAAATATCTGAATCACTGTAACAATAGTACTTCAAATACAACTGTTGGTTTTTCCAAGGCATGACATACTAATTACTGCCTCTATCCACTTTTAATTGTCATCTTTTCATTTTGTTTGAGTCAAACTATATAAACTTTGACTAACATTTTATGATGTATTTTTTCATCATATTGACATGCAAAAAATTGCAATTAATTAATTTTCGTATAGTTATTGAATATCTAAATATTTTATTTATAATATCGAATTAATTATGTAAATTATGAAAATTATAGTTAAATTAACTTTCGAAAAACGTAACATGACAAATAAAAGTGAGCAGAGGGAGTACATGATTAGGATTCCAAAAGATACACGTTTCATAAGGTCAAATACTACCATTAAGTTATTTGAATTAATTAACTAAGAGAAGTGGAAAAGTCATATATAGTAAAAGGATTTATTCAGACACATGTTTTTATGTGTCAAATAAATGTAATATTA
Source organism: Solanum commersonii (assembly GCA_029007595.1). Taxonomy (NCBI): domain Eukaryota; kingdom Viridiplantae; phylum Streptophyta; class Magnoliopsida; order Solanales; family Solanaceae; genus Solanum; species Solanum commersonii. The sequence continues at coordinate 65,913 of JAJTWQ010000443.1, read as the reverse complement.
CTTTCTTATAATTATTTTTATTTTTAAACTTTTGACTTCATAATTTCTTATGACCTTTAAAATTTACTTTTTTAAAAATATATATATATGTATATATATATATATATAAAAGAAGTAACGTACGGATTTTATAATTTTTTAGTTTAGTGTAGGAACAAAATAATAATAATAATAATAATAAAATAATAATAATATAAAAGAAGTTACGTACAACTAATTATTAATATAATATAAGAAGTAAAAAACGTACATCTAATTAAAATACTGTATAAACTTATAGATAATTAATATATATATATATATATATATATATATATAAAAGAAGTAAAATGAAAAGAAATAGAATAAGAAACACATATACAACAAAATTATATATATAATATAATATAAGAAGTAGAAAGAAAAGAATCAGAAGAAGAACGAGAAACGTACAGCAGTAAAACCCTAACTGAGCTTCAAATCCTGCAAAATTGAACAAATTAACTGAACAACTTTTCTTCAAATCCCGTAAACGAAGGATGCACTACTTCACGTCTCTTCATGCTCCCAAAATTCTAACTATTTATTCCAGTTTACAGAAGCTTGAAATCACAAATCGTTACTTCCTTCTTCAGTTAAGGTAAGAAGTTCTCCTAAACCGAATTCATTGATATAAAGAGGTATTGTTGAAAAACTAGTTTTCATATGTTTTTGTTAAATATGAGAAAGAAATTCACACGAGAATCGGTATTTTTTCTTGAAGATACCCCGCTTTTCTTTAAGCTTGAGATTGAAACTTGTTATTTTGTTCATCAGAAAGAAGTTGGAATTATTTTGGGATTTTCTCTGTATGCTGTCAAATCGAAGACCAGCTAGTGAAAAAGTCAGAAGTTTGCCAGGTGCACCTTTGTTTATGTAATGCAATTTTTTTTATTGTGTTTTACATTTCCTTAAAGATCTGGTGCAAGCATCACCTTCTTCTCAAGGCGACTCTTTTAGCTTCACAAGTTGCTTTCTTGAACTCTTGCTTCAATTTTGGTGACTATTTTAGTTTTAGATGTTATTTTGTTGCAATTGGTGATAGTTTCATGTTCGGCTTTATGTAGTTACTATCTTGTTATAGTTTTTGTTTTCTCAAAATCCCTTATGTTGTTTAGAGCATATCATATCTACAAAAAGTATATAGATGCTTGTGAGTTGATGAGTTTAATGTGCCTTAAACTTTTCGATGGAAATATGTTAAGGAAGGAAACAACTGCAAGACTCGTCTTATTTGAGTATCTATGACAGACACTTTGGCTGATGACTCGGATGACTCTAGTGCCTCTGCGAGTGACAATGCCAATTTGTCCAAGCCGTTTCAACCCACCGCTTCATTTTTCACCTCCTGCGTTTTTACGTTTTCGTTGCACGATAAGTGTCTCTGCATACCCACCTTATACTTCCAAGGGTGGAGCTTTGAGAACTTTAATTGCTCTTCTATGGAGTCCCTCTTGAATCAAAAGCGATTTTGTGGCTGATTTTGTGTTGGACTTGGGTGACTAAATAGTGTTAGTATGTATAATGTACGTGCTTCTATATTATTTTTTTCATCCATTATAGCTTTCACATAATTTTTTTAGACTTGACTAACTGGAAGGAAAATTTATGTTTGTATTAGAAAAATACAATTTTTTCTCTTAGTTAAATGGTGATATTGAACCCTTCTTAAATTAGATATTTGTGTATGGTCATTTCTGTTTAAATTTGAATTTCATTTACTTGATTACTAACTAATTAATAAATTATTAAGTACTAAAAGAAGTGTTTTATCATTGTTTGTTAGATAGGAAGCAGGAGTTCCATTAGAGTTGATCGCATGTGAATGTATAAGAGACTAGTGCCAAGTCAAACAACAGCCACTTCTGAGTTTATAGAAGATGTGCGTGGATTTATAGAGTTTGCATTAATGCAACCTGATTTTGTTTCTAATGGAAGTATAAGGTGCCCTTGTTCAAAATGTAAAAACAAAAGAGTGGGTTTCTTGAACCTCATGATATTAGATCTCATTTATACAAGCATGGTTTCATGCCCAACTATCATCAATGGGAATCACATGGGGAGTCTTTTGTACCAATTTCTAGGTCTTAACCTAGTACCAATAGAAGTGATGACATAGGTTCTAATATAACACCAATAAATCCATATCGTACTATGGTCTTGGATGCAGCTGGACCTAGTTTCAACTTAGACAGTGATGTATTTGATATGGATGTTGATGAAGAAGAACCTCCTAATCAAAATGCTCAAGAGTTTTTTGAAATGTTGAAAGCTGCTGAAGAGCCATTGTTTGATGGATGTCGAACTCATTCCCCCCTGTCAGCAGTGTGCAGGTTGTTGAACATTAAGCCTGAGTCTAACACGAGTGACAATTGCTATAATCAAATTTTGCTATTTTTGAAGGAGATCTTACCTGAAGATGCAAAATTACCTGTTGATTACTATAGGACTAAACAAATGGTTGCAAAACTTGGGCTAGGATATGAAAAGATAGATGTATGTCAGACAGGTTGTATCCTATATTACAAGGATAATAAAGACAGAAGTGACTGTCCAAAGAGTGGTAAACCGCGCTACAAGCCTAAGAGGAGACATAGTGGAAGGCAAAAAGATGTTCCATATAAAGTACTTCGTTACTTTCCTATAACTTCGAGGTTGCAGAGATTATATATGTCAACAAAGACAGCTGAACATATGACATGGCACTGGAAATATCGTCGAGAACCTGGGGTAATGAGTCATCCAAATGATGGAGAGGCATGGAAGAAGTTTGATCAGTGTCATCCTAACTTTGCAAGCGAGCCTCGAAATATAAGACTTGGACTTGCAACTGATGGATTTAGTCTTTATGGGAATATGGCCCATCCTTATTCTTGTTGGCCAGTAATCATTACACCGTACAATCTGCCACCCGAAATGTGCATGACTAGCCCTTATGTGTTCTTAAATCTTCTCATTCCTGGTCCAAAGAGCCTTGGAAAGAATATAGATATATACTCAGAACCTCTTGTTGATGAATTAAAACAATTATGGGTTGATGGGGTTGAGACTTATGATTCTCATAAAAAACAGAATTTTCAAATGCGAGATGCACTTATGTGGACTATTAATGATTTCCCAGCTTATGGAATGTTGTTTGGTTGGAGCACACACGATCCATTAGCATGCCCTTGTTGTATGGGTAAAAGTAAGACATTTTACTTAAAACATGGGAGAAAAGGTTCATTCTTTGATTGCCATCGTAAATTTTTGCCTATGGGTCATCCATTTCGACGGGATAGAAAGTCATTTTACAGAGGAAGGGTTGAGAACTCTACTCCTTCTCATAGGTTGTCTGGTGAAGAAGTTTGGAACAAAGTTTGTACCTTACCAAAAGTGTGTGATCATCACGCCTCCGGTAAGTTGCCAGGGTTTGGGGATCAACATAATTGGACAAAACAAAGCATTTTTTGGGAATTGCCATATTGGAGTACAAATATTATTCGGCATAATCTTGATGTGATGCATATTGAGAAAAATGTGTTTGATAATATATTCAACACAATAATGGATGTAAAGGATAAAACAAAAGACAATTTAAATGCTAAAAGGGATGTGCAAAATTGTTGCAATCGTCCAGAGCTTGAATTGTTGGAGCATGAAAGAAAATTTTTGAAGCCAAAGGCAGCCTATTCATTGACAAAAGAATAAAGAAAGTTGATATGTGAATGGTTGAAAAGCTTAAGGTTTCCAGATGGTTATGCTTCAAATTTGTCTAGATGTGTAGACATGGAAGATTGTAAATTATCAAGGATGAAGAGTCATGATTGTCATGTATTTCTAGAAAGGTTGCTACCAATTGCATTTCGAGATCTTTTGCTAGAGCCAATTTGGAATGCCTTAACAGAGATAAGTTTATTTTTTAAAGGTTTATGCGCAAATGTGTTAAAAGTAGAAGATCTCCAGAAGCTTGAGGAAAGCATAAAGGTTACAATTTGCAAGCTAGAGAAAATATTTCCTCCTGGTTTCTTTGATCCTATGGAACATTTGCCAATTCATTTACCATATGAAACAATAGTTGGAGGTCCAGTCCATTTTCGATGGATCTATCCTTTTGAGCGGTAAAAGTCTAAACTATATCATTGATTAGATAATTAATTTAATTACCTAACATCACACTAACTATATATGTACCAATGCAGAGAAATACACACTTTAAAGAAGATGGTGAAAAATAGATATCGTGTCGAGGGATCAATCTGTGAAGCTTATATCATTAAAGAAATTTCAACATTCAGTTCTCATTATTTCCAGCCTAATGTGCAAACTAGGCTCAACAAAGTTACTCGAAATGATGATGGAGGTGAAGTTGATGCACCCGATAACTGTCTATCCATCTTTTTGCATCCCGGACGTCCGAGTAGGGAGATGAATGGTCGTAATTTGTCTGATAAGGAGTGGGATGCAGCAAGAATATATGTTTTGTTGAATTCCGAGGAGATTCAACAATTCATCCCGTAAGTTTATAGATTTTACCTATATAATATATATGTCCTGCATGATTGGATAATTTAAAAATAATAAATTCTTACTTCTGTAGTATCTTTGAAGCTGAATTGAAAAGAAATTCAGAAAATATCAGTCTCGAGGAAATTGATAAAGAGACGAATAGTATATTTGCCAACTGGTTCGAAGCTTATGTGAGTAAAATACTATAGTATGAAGAAGTTCCTATTTTTATTTATCTACATCAAGTTTTAATTTATACATAACTATATAGATCATAGATCTATTTTGTGTATTTTTTAGGTTCTCAATCCAGCTAACAACATAAGTGATGAGCAGTTAAGAGGCTTGGCTTCTGGTCCTTATAAGTGGGTGCAAACTTGGCCTCAATATTTTACAAATGGCTATAGGTTCCACACACTTAGTCATTGCTCTAACAAATCAACTATGAATAGTGGTGTGTGCATAAAAGGGACAACTTGGAATGACTATGAAATTGCTTGGTGAGGTGATACAACTCGAATATTCCAATCCAACAAAGAAAAGAACCACTCTTGTCTTGTTCAAATGTGATTGGTTTGATCCAACAATGGGTCGAGGGTGTAAGGTTCATAATCATTATGGGTTGATTGATATCAATCATAAAAAAAGTTTCTCGAGCTATGCTTATGAACCTTTTGTATTGGCTAAACAAGCCCAACAAGTCTATTTTGCAGAATATCCCAGTAAAAAGAAAGATAGTATTGACTGGTGGCAGTGTGTAAAATAAAAGCTAGAAATCAAATTGATTCTCCAAATATCCCATACCAAGAAGATGACAATTTACCCCCTATAATCCCAAATATCACTGATGATCTTGATAGCTTACGTCATGAAAACGGTGAATTCGAAATGCATGAAGTTGAAAATGAGACTGATGAAATTGATCAAGAGCATGATATTAATGTTATTGAAAGTGATGAAGAGATACAAGAATCTGATTTTGAACTCTCTGAAGATGAAGGAGATGAACAAAGTGATGAAAACTTTGAAATCGATGAGAGTGAATGATAATGACTTTTTACTGTAATTTCTTTTCTAGAGTGTTTTCTTTTATTACTATTGCTATTATTTTCTGTTGCTTGATGTCATTTCTGAAAACCCAAGTTTTTTTTTTCCGAAGTTGATTTATCAATCTGTTAAAATGGTTATTTAGCACTCTTTTAAATGCTTTTATTTTCTAGCGATGCCATCTACTAAGTGACTTTGTTGAGTGAAGGTTCTTGATGTTGCCTAGCAGCCATCAATTAAAGTTTTATCATATGTTTTAGTAGAGTATTTGATCTTATATTCAATTAGTCATATATAGGTACTTTTCTCTAAACTAGTTGAGCTAGTGAAATTACCTTAGTATATTTCTAGTAATTTATTATTGTTTTATACATGTAATTTATGGAAGTAGTAAAGGAAGAGCTGCAAATTTTTAGTGATATGCATATGAAGAAGCGTGGATGAAACGTAGTCTCCATAGTAGCAAATGTTTGCAGAATACTGTAGTAGACTCTTAATCTCACCATTTTTATGTGTCAAGAATTTTGATGTAACACTTCGACTGTGCAGGACTATAGTTCTTTTTTATTGAGTAAAAGCAAACTTTACCATTGCTGCAACAACATATACTACGTAATATCATTGCAGGAGTACATTTTTTTTAATTCACCGGCTAAATGGGTGAATTGATCTATCTTGTTTGCTTTTGTTATATCAGTGAACATTAAGTCCAAATGAGCTTCATTATTTTCTCTACATTAATCATTTTTACAGCATGAAATGTTGACAAATTTTAAGTGACTTCTTGAGTATTATTCTATAGTTCTTGTTAGATTTTGATCAGGAAATATGACAAGGGGAAGAGGCATCAAACGTAGTTGGGGAGGCCGTAGGGGCATAACTAACAAAGGAGGAGAAGGCAACAAACAGCCACCAGACACTTCTTAAAAGGATGTTAGTGAATCATCAATTCCCACATCTCCGCAAGTTGGTTTAAACCAGTATATTGTCTCATCACATGAAACCAGTGTACATACATCTCAAGAAGCCAATGCTCAACAAATAACTACTCCTGAAAATGTTGGTGGTCAATAAGAAGCTCCTACTTCTCTAGATGTTGGACGACAAGAAACACCTTTTTCTCGAATGTTGGTGCTCAACAAGAAACTCGACAAGATACACTTGGTGGCATAAAATCCTTGAGAGTAAATGGAGATACGTAAGTAATATAAAATTATAGAAGTAATGGCTAAATATGTTTTCATTTAATAATCTTCTCATAATGTATTGTATTAATGATTTTGTAGATTCTGCCCACATGAGGCTGTTCGAGATGTGGTGTTAGCCTTTAAAAAAAGCTTCTCTGGACCATGGCATTGTTGGAGCAAAGTTCCAGAGCATGTGCGAGACAAATGGTTTAATGATTTTGAGGTATCTATACCTGAACAAGAATCTGCAAATTTAACTTAAGCATTAGATTTTTCGCATTAGCAAATTCTAAAAGTAAAAAAAGTATGCATGCACACATGTGAGAAGACACTAATTGATACATGAATCTCGTAGTATACTTGTTAATGGGAAAATTATTTTGTCTTTAAAGGAGATTCCTCCATTTGGCCTGATGTTGTCTTTTTGTGTGGAGTTGGAGGATGATTTCTCGAGCTTAATGGTTTTTTTTTTCCCCGGTGTTGTTGAAGTCATCTAGCATTTTCGTAATGCTATTCATAGAATGTACTGATGTTTCAGTACTATCTCTTTGATAATTATCAGACTCTTCCATATCACTTTCTAGAATTTTGACATAAACGGTAAATTTCTTTTCTATTGTGGTTTCCTTTTCAGCTAACTACTTCAGATCAGTGAGTAGTGTGTTATGATTGAATCAAATCTTACATTCGAAAATCATTATCACATGCCAACAAGTTTTTTTAAGAGTCTTCATTATGCATATATCTTATCTCTTTATGTAGAAGTCGTGTAGCCATTTGGATTATTTTTTTTGGAAGGATACAACCCATAGAAGCTTAGCAACTTTGTTACATACTTGGAAATCAATTATATAAAAGCCTCCTACACTTCTCGGTTTGCACAATGTCTCCTAAGTTTCCAAGGCCGACCTTCTTGATAACTAGTTATTTTCTTAACTAGATTGTGTGTCTCAACTTGAAAACAAAGACTAAATTGATTATTTAATTTATATTTGCGAGAAGAATTATTCTTTTTCTCGCTGAAGATAAAGTACTTGTTCGAAAAACTTTTAACTGGGTGGGTAGTGAAAGATTGAGTGACAGTTTGGGAAAAGCAAAGAGGACATTTTTAAGAAAAAAGAAAATACCAAAGTGGATTGCTCAAGTTCACTGGGACAGTTTGATGCAATATTGGAACTCTGACGGTTTTAAGAAAATATCGCAATCAACTCAAAGAATAGAATGCCATCTAATAACGGAGAAGGTCCTTCCTTACATACCGGAGGATCGGTTGCATTTTTTGAGTACGAAAGAAGACATGTAAGTAATTCTTTATTTTTGTTTAGTATTAATTAGTATTGGTCTTATGTTATTCTCGATTTATGTTGATAATTAACAATATATTTAATGGTTGTAGAAGGAACTAACTGGTAAAGAGCTTCTAACGATGAATTATTTCTAATGACTCACAAAACCAAAAACGAAAAGAAGTGGATCTCGTGGAAAGTCGAAAGGATGTGGGTATGTTTTTATCTCATTTCATCAGTGATATTTATTATGAAAGTTATTTTTGTTTAAATTTAAATCCATGTGAATTGTTTTCTAAGAAGAAAAAAATAATTGCTCTGTTAATGAGAAATTTTCTTGTTCTTTAATTCTTGGGCATAACGCAAGGTAAGTGATTTCACATTTGAAAGAACTTCTAAGTATATTTGGTTGTTAGTTCTGGTGTTAAGTGCACTTGTTTGAGGGTGGACTATTTCACCAAAAAAATGATTTCACATTTGAAATAACTTCAAGTATCTCACTGTTGAAACATATCATTATCCATGCCATCATTTTACTGGAAAATCCCAATTACTCGTAAGTATTTGTTGGAGAAACACCTATTCAACCTCTTCTGGCAAACCTTGTGTTACATTCATTTTCACTAAGACTCTGGTATAGGATACCTTTTTTTGTTTAGCAGGACACACATCCGCAAAGAGTTGTTTCTTTAGTCGACTAGAAATTATACTAAGAGTTTCTGCACCCCAATAGTTAAGGGCCAGTGAACAGGACTTCATCTCTATCGTTTTGGTTTAGGAATTTCACTATATAGCAGCCTGCATCGTGGTAATATAACTCAAGTACATAAGCAAAATTTTAGTACCCATCAATATAATTGCTCATGTAGGAGAAATCAGGTGCTTCAGAACATATACATCACTAGAGCATTATTCCATTCATCGGTCAGTTTCGTTATTTCTGATGCCTCTAATACAATTAATGGTCGTCCATCAATTATATTTGGTGGGTTATAGGTTAAAGGCATACTAGTGGTGGAAGTACAGTTCGACATGAACATGTTGTTCCAAACTTCTTCCCATCTATATATTTCTTATTGAGCTCATTGTATTTTGTTTCTGCCCAACTCTCATTCCACCTTAAGGTTTGAATAAGGAACCTATATGGTTTCAATAGAGCATATAGAAAAGATGTCTTGTATTAGTTCAATACTAGTAGACAATCATTCCAAGAACCCATCAAGCTTTTATAAAATTGAAGTATCTCTTTCTCAATTTCATCATGTTTTAGGAGCTGTCTACTATCAAGACCGGTTAAAATAAAAATATTATCCATGTTGGCTCTAGTTTTCACACAGAGAAGGAACTACTTCTTGTTGTTATCTCCTGCTACTTCAAGCCAGTGAGCCTTAGATTTCTGTTTCAACACCTTCTCCTGGAGATAAGACCATTTTTTATGTTTAACTACAACTTATTTTTCTGTGTCAAATACAGTGTTGACTACACTAGTCCCCACATGCTGAGTGATCTGTTTTTGATGAATTCTAACTTCTCTCTTGCCTCAGTGACTCTATTGCCAAAGCTCCCCATTTCTTATGTCAATAACCTCTACCGAGGTTCTTTACACAGCTTAATTTTTTAAAATATATATCTCCTCTTACATTTTGTTTCCAAATGGTTGTAATAATGTTTGAAAAGCTCTCATGTTTAGTCAGTATGTTCAGAAATCTGAAAGGCTTGTGGGGTCCACTATTTGCACTACAGTGCTCAATAAGAATCGGCGAGTGATCAGAAAAACTATTCTTCTTGAATTGAGCTGTCAGGTTCCGTGTTGTATCAACCAATAATCATTACAAAGAGCCTTGCCAATTCTACTCCATATGTTACAATTTGTCCAACTATACCTTCTTCCAATAGATTTTATATCCGTAAAGATTTAATACATTTATTACTGTTGAAAGTCTTTTGTTTCAGATTCACTGACCTGTTGGCCCCTAATTCATTCCAAATCTAGCAGGGGAGAATAGAAATATCCAAAAATACACCAAGGTTCAGTGATGATAGAACCTATTCTAAGTAATTTCTGCCATAAGCTTCTCCTCCTTTTCTCTCTACAATTTTTGGCATAGATCACTATTAGCAGACAATAAAAATTGGAACACTTACTTGCTACCTTTATATGTGTAAATTATCATGTACTTCTTCTATCAGAATAGTCATTTCACCAGACATCCTTAAATCTAGATTCTCTTATTTTCGGCTAATGAGTAGTTATAGATGCATAAATTGATCATGGTAATACAAATTGATCATTGTTTGAAGGGGCTATTCATTCCCATTCTGCTCCGACAACCAGTTCATTAAAGAGAGAGGTGTACCCTCCCATAAGGAGGTTTCTAAGTCTATCTTCTCACTTCATTTCCCTGAGACAGTGAACAGAAAACATTAGCCATATTCACTGTTATCTATGTTTGTAGTTTCATCTAATAGGTACCTAACTGCACCTACTCTGTGTATGATAAACCACTGCCAGTTATCCATGCCAACGGAAGTGATTATCCTTTCTGGAATGTCACAACGCTCTTCTTGTAACTTTGTTTGCTTTTCCTCCCTTTGTTTCTGATGTTGTATGCTCATTGCTTTGTAAGGTTTCTTATTTTGATCATGTTAGTCCATATCATCTTCGCATATGTTTATTTCTTATTGAACTCATTATATTTTGGTAAGCCTGACTCTCATTCCACCTCAAGGTTTGAATAAGGAACCTATATAGTTTCAATATAGCATTTAGGAAAGATGTTCTTGTATTAGTTCAAATATATATTTCATTGTTTACTTTATCAATTACAGTATTCTATTCCTTTAATTATATAAGTTTATTTCTTGTTGTCCATTTATTCTATTACGTAATAAATTTGAGTACTTTCATAGCACCTTTTGCAACTTGATAGCTTTGTTATACAATGTAATAGCTAATCACTTTATTCTTTTTTTTCTAATACATTTACAAATACAATTAAGGATAAGGTGGGTGAGACTTCAACATTAAGGAATGAAGAAGGTCTTGAAGTAGATGACGGAGACATGGAGAGAAACACGACCACAAATGGAGAAGATGAAGGAGAAAAAACTAGTGAAGATGATGTGAATTTATTGAAAACGCTATCGGAGGAGCAATTACTGAAAACTTGGATAGAAACCGTTGGTGGAACTAAAAAAGGAAAAATATATGGGCTTGGTTCTAGAAATTGTTTCTTTGCTTGATTCAAACAATTCTAATTGTGCACCCTCTCTTGCTCGTAATCCTTTAAATATTCCTACTCAACAAATATTTGAAACACCTGAATTTCAACAACTTCTTGACCGCGTGTTGGAGCAACGGATGACGAATATGCAAGAGCATGTGCAAATGGATATTCGGGAAAATGTGGAAGCTCAAGTGACTATTGCGGTTCGTGCTGTTGTGGCTCGAATGCTTGGTTTTACTCCTCAACCACCACCAGATGGATCTGGTTCTACCCCAAATGTACCTTAAGATAATTTATGTTACTGTTTTTATGTTTTAAGACATTTATGTTACTGTTTTTATGTTTTAAGACATTTATGTTACTGTTTTTATGTTTTAAGACATGTTTTAGCTACTAAACATGTACTTCACTATTCAAGGATTGATGATAATAGAACTCTGCTTATTTTGAAAAATTGATTTGATTTAACTATGTTTTTCATCTTGTATCAAATATAGAAAATTATATTTGTATTCGTCATACAATTTCTAGCCAGATTTATCTAGAAAATATCCCTAGCTGTTTTTAGCTAGTCATTTAGCAAAGAAAATATTCCAAGCAAAATTTGAAAAATAGCTAGAGAATTTGTAAGTTTAGATAGGGTAATTCCTTGCTAAGTCTTAGTAAAGTCAACATTTACCAAGCAAATTTTGCTATGAATTTAGCTAGTATACATCGTAGCAAACTGTTTGCTACGGAAAAAGCCTAGCAGAGATATCTTAGCTAAATTAGCTAGGAATGACATAATTTTCTAGCTAAAAATTAGCTAAGAGCTTATTAGCGTTGAAGGTCAGCTAGGGTCATTTTCCTAGCTAAATTGACATTAGCTAGGGATTTTATCACTTTTGCTAGGATTTGCGTCTATAGCTAAACGCCTGTTTTCTTGTAGTGTGTTATGTAAAGTGAAAGGTTTACTCACTTGTTAAGTGTCTCTAAAGTGAGAGGATTGTTACTCACTTATGAACACATATGAGCTATTATGGTAAGATGTCTACATAAGAGTCTAGGAAAGGCTAATGTGAACTTATGTGATGACTAAAGATGATTACTAAAGGGAATTAGATGCTTAGCACCGAAAGGGCATGTAAATGAGATGGGGGCCTCACGTTCAGTAAGTCCGTCTCCCCACATGGGTTTCCTCATGTTTAGTAAGTCCAGCTCCCTACATGGGTTTTCTCACGTTTAGCAAGTCCGTATTACCTACGGTATGCATTGTCTCATGAGATAGAAACCCCCACGTTTAGTAAGTTAGGGTTTCTAGAAGCAATCTCCTTGACTCTTAACTATGTGCCCACATAGGACTCTAGCTTAGTGGATCCATCTAGATAGCTATGTATGAATGGTTACACCTTAGGCAAATGTTAACCCTCTCATTTCGATGTGAGAGTAGAACATCAGATTACATGTGGCTCTCATGATCTATGTCAGTTATTGTAATATTTTCCTAATGTAAAAATAAATGAAGATATGAAAGGTGTGAACTCTTACTAGGGCTTTCTTAAGGGTTTCTACATAGTATAAGGGAGGGTATGGGACTTCTCTTGCACATTGCACTTGTGGGATCCTAAGAGATGGTTGTAGTAGTGTTCTCTTATGATTATGATGATTATGACTTATGTATGTTGAAGCTATGTTATGTATGATCATTATGAATATGGTAAGTTATGATGAAATATGATCTTATGAATGTATGCAAGATGTAGGTTGCTTAATGTGATACTTGGCTTTGAATAGGGTTATGGGATTTTATTGTTTGCATTGCACTAGTATTGCTTGGGTTGTCTACATGTTGGGATGATATTATGTTGGTTTGGACTGTGAAACTTAATTTGTGTGCATATTGGATTTACTTGGCAAAAAACATGTTTCGAATAAAATGTCCTTTTATGCATGTTTCAATGGTTTTTATGCATAGTAGCCATACTTAGTACGTGTGTTGTACTAACCCATATTTTATCCTTTTTCCCAAACTTTTAGGTTCGGGCCATTGAGAATTCAAGCTTACTTCTCAAGACACTTGGAGTTGCTTCCCCAAGTTGTTGAGTCCTCAGGTCCGAGGACAAGACCCTATGATCTAGCTTCTATGTTTAGTTTTTTGCTTATGTTGAAAGACATTGTTGTACTTTCTATTTTCAAGACTTCTTATTGATGTAAGGGCTAAGTCCCATTTTCAATACTTCTATGTCTAGATGGTGCATTGTGATGAAGTTAGATTCTATTTTTCATATATGAAGTGAAGTTGAACTTCCAAAGTAAAAGTTTGAAATTTTCCGTAATTTTATTCTATGATACATGTTATGATGAATGCTTAGGGCTCGTATAAGACCTCTTCGAGGTCGAATACGCCGGTAATGACTAGCGGGTGCTCTCGGATCATTATAAACTTGGTATCAGAGCATAAGGTTAAGAATAATGTAGGATTCATGTCACAAGATATCACGTCGAGTAGAGTCTTGTTCATGGGTGTGAAGCGTGCCACACTTATTAATGAGAGGCTACGAGATGCTTAGGAACTTTCACTCTTTTGTTTTTCCATAGTCATGCCTAAGAGTCTTAACTCTAATTAGTCCTTTTCTTCTAATCCTTCTCTTGTGCTTATAGGCAATGAATACAAAAAGGAATAATGCAAGGAGGGCCGGTGAGGAGAATGTGAATGAGGCGGTTCCCCCTCAAGCTCCTCAAAACTCTCAAGTTCCTATTGAAGAAGGGGCTATGTCTAATGTTGAGATAAGGTCGGCTATCCATAGTTTGACTCAAGTGTTGGCCACTCAAGTTGCAAGGGATGCTAGGGTGCAAGTGAACCCCAATGCTAGCACTACCGCTTCTAGGATAAGGGATTTCACAAGGATGAATCCCCCTACTTTCTTTGGCTCCAAAGTGGAAGAAATCCACAAGGGTACATTGATGAAGTGTTTAAGGTTCTAGAGGCTATGGGTTTGTCTTCTCAAGAAAAGGTGGAGTTAGCCACCTATCAACTCAAAGATGTGGCACAAGTGTGGTATAAACAATAGAAGGAGGGGAGACCTATTAGAGAGGGTCTGATAAGTTGGGCTACATTCAAAATGGCTTTTCTTGATAGGTTTTTCCCCTTGGAACTAAGGGAGAGGAAAATGCAAGAAATCATCAACCTCCGTCAAGGGGGTATGAGTGTGAAGGAGTATGGCCTCAAATTCACTCAATTGTCCAAGCATGCTCCTACTTTGGTGTCGGACTCTAGAGCTACAATGAACAAATTTGTTATGGGTGTATCCGATCTTGTGGTGAATGAATGTAGGTCGGCTATGATAATCCCAAGCATGGATATTTCTCGCCTTATGGTTCATGCCGAGCAAATTGAGGAGCAAAAACTTAAGTGAGTTGGTAGAGAATTAAAGAGGTCAAGGGCCGATGATGGAAGTTCTTCTAAGGTTAGATTTGAAATCGAAGATAAGCCAAAGTTCAAAAAGAAGTTTTCCAACCAAGGTACTCCTAACACTCCAAGGGTCAACAAAGGTAAAATGTCTACCCCAAGCCTCAAGAAGCAAGAGCTGGTGGTCCTTAGGTTGAGAAGCTTATTTGTGCAAAGTGTGGTCGAAAACATAAAGGCAAGTGCCTAGTTGGCATGAGTAATTGCTATGGTTGTGGTAAGAGTGGCCACATGAGAAGGGACTGCCCTATGCTAAAGGCTCAAGGAAGGGAAAAAGCTCAAGCACAAGCAAGTGATCCAAATCCTGATGCTCCTAAGAAGAATTGCTTCTATGCTCTCCAATCCCGAGGTGATCAAGAGAGCTCTCCGGATGTTGTGACCGGTATGTTGCAAGTATTTTCAATAAATGTTTATGCATTGTTGGATCCCGGAGCCACTTTGTCTTTTGTAACCCCTTTAGTGGCTATGAAGTTTAATATGCTTCCCGATGTCTTAGATAAACCCTTTTTGGTTTATACCCGGGTGGGTGATTCCATAGTTGCTAAAAGACTCTATAGGGGTTGTCCCATATCATTGCCCAATAGAGTCACTTTGGTTGATTTGGTGGAATTTGATATGTTAGACTTTGATGTTATATTGGGGATGGATTGGCTTCATTCTTGTTTTGCGTCCATAGATTTTAGGACCCAAATTGTGAAGTTTCAATTTCCTAATGAACCTATTTTAGAATGGAAGGGAGGAAATTCCGTTCCTAGGGGAAGGATCATTTCATGTCTAAAAGCTTGTAAGTTGATTTCTAAGGGTTGTCTCTATCATATTGTGAGGGTCAAGGATCTTGAGTCTGAGATTTCTTCTTTAGAGTCGGTCCCTGTAGTGAAGGATTTTCCAAAATTCTTTCTCGATGAGTTACTAGGGATTCCACCCGAACGAGAAAGAGATTTTGGCATAGATTTATTTTCGGATACACAACCCATTTCAATCCCTCCTTACTGGATGGCCCCGACGGAGTTGAAGGAATTAAAAGCGCAACTTAAAGATTTGTTGGATAAGGGTTTCATCCAACCTAGTATATCCCCTTGGGGTGCACCGATGTTATTTGTGAAGAAGATGGATGGATCTCTTCGTATGTGTATTGATTACTGACAGTTAAATAAGGTAACCATTAAGAACAAGTATCCACTCCCTAGGATTGATGACTTATTTGATTAACTTCAAGGAGCGAGTTACTTTTCAAAAATCGATTTGAGGTCGGGTTATCACCAACTTAGGGTGAGAGGTGTTGATGTTTCGAAAACAGCCCTCCAAACAAGATATGGTCATTTTGAGTTCTTAGTGATGTCCTTTGGTCTCACAAATGCCCCGGCGGCTTTCATGGGCCTTATAAATCGTGTGTTTAGAAATTTTCTAGACTAATTTGTTATTGTCTTTATTGATGACATCTTGATATACTCTAAAAGTGAGGATGATCATATGAATCAATTGAGGATAGTATTGCAAGCCCTCAAAGATCACCAACTTTATGCTAAGTTTAGAAAGTGCGAGTTTTGGCTAAAATCGATTGCTTTCCTTGGTCACATTGTTTCTAGTGAGGGTATAGAAGTTGATCCAAAGAAAATCAATGCGGTCAAAAGTTGGCCTAGACCTTTGAATCCTTTCGACATTCGAAGCTTTTTGGGTTTAGCCGGTTACTATCGGAGGTTTGTTGAGGGATTTTCATCTATTGCATCTCTATTAATGGCCTTAACTCAAAAGAAGTCCAAGTTCGAATGGTCGGAATCTTGTGAAAAGAGATTCCAATTATTGAAAGGTAAGCTCACCTCCGCTCCGGTTTTGACCTTACCGGAGGGCACCGAAGGGTTTATAGTATATTGTGAGTCTTTCCCAGTGGGGTTGGGTTGTGTCCTCATGCAGCATGGTAAACTTATAACTTATGCCTCGAGACAACTCAAGGTGCATGAGAAGAATTATTCAACTCATGACCTTGAGCTAGCGGCCGTAGTCTTTGCTTTAAAGATTTTGAGACACTATCTCTATGGGGTACATGTGGATGTGTTTACCGACCACAAGAGTCTTCAATATGTTTTTAGCCAAAAAGAATTGAATCTCCGACAAAGAAGGTGGTTGGAACTCTTAAAAGATTATGATATGAGTGTCCTTTACCACCTCGAAAAAAAAATGTGGTTGCGGATGCTTTGAGTCATATATCTATGGGTAGTGTGTCATATGTGGAAGAAGAGAAAAGGGAGTTAGCCCATGATGTACATAGGCTAGCCCAGTTGGGTGTCCGACTTGAAGATTCCCCAAAAGGAGGTGTCATGGTCTGTCATAATTCTGAGTCATCGGTTGTTGTTGACGTGAAGTATAAGCAACATCTTGACCCTATTTTAATGGAACTAAAAGAGTCGGTTCGCAACAAAGCAATAGAAACTCTCTCAAGGAGAAGATGGGGTGCTTAGGTACCAAGGAAGATTATGTGTGCCGGATGTGGATGGCCTAAGAGAAACAATCTTAGAGGAGGCCCATGGGTCCCGATACTCCATCTATCCGAGAGCCACCAAAATGTATCGCGACTTACGTGAGATTTATTGGTGGAATGGAATGAAAAGAGACATAGCAGATTTTGTGGTTAGGTGCTCAAATTGCCAACAAATCAAAGCCGAGCACCAAGGGCTGGGAGGTCTAACTCAAGATATTGATACCCTCACGTGGAAGTGGGAAGAGATCAATATGGACTTCGTGGTAGGTTTGCCTCGAACCAGTAGGGAACATGATTCTATTTGGGTCATTGTGGATAGATTGACTAAATCAGCCCATTTCCTTCCCGTCAAGGTTTCTTATTCGGCGGAAGATTATGCTAAGTTGTACATTAAGGAGATTGTAAACTTGCATGGGGCCCCATTGTCGATTATTTTGGATAGAGGTGCCCAATTTACTTCCCATTTTTAGAGGTCTTTCAAAGTGGGCTTGGTACTCAAGTGAATCTTAGTACCGCATTTCAACCTCAAACGAATGGTCAAGTGGAATGCACCATCCAAACCCTAGAGGACATGTTGAGAGCGTGTGTTATTGACTTCAAAGGTAATTAGGATGACCACCTACCTCTAATAGAATTTTCCTACAACAATAGCTACCACTCAAGTATTGCTATGGCACTTTGAAGCATTTTATGGTAGAAGGTGTCGATCTCCGATTGGGTGGTTTGAAGTAGGTGAATTTGCTCTTCTTGATCCCGAGGTAGTTTATGAGGCTACGAAAAATGTTCGACTTATAAGGGATAGGTTGAAAATGACTCATAGTCGGCAAAAGTCTTATGCCGATAATAGAAAGAGAGATCTTGAATTTGAAGTAGGTGATTGGGTCTACTTGAAGATCGCACCCTTGAAAGGGGTGATGAGGTTTGGTAAGAAGGGGAAACTTAGCCCTCGGTATGTTGGGCCTTATGAGATCTTGAAGCGTGTCAGAAAGGTCGCTTATGAGTTGAAATTACCCATCGAATTGGCCCCGATTCACTCGGTGTTCCATATTTCTATGTTAAAGAAGTGTATAGGTGACCCGGTGTCCATTCTCCCTCTAGAAGGTTTAGGGGTGAGTGAGAACCTTTCTTATGAAGAGGTTCTGGTCGAAATCCTAGATCATCAAGTTAAGAAGTTGAGGAATAAAGAGGTTGCTTATGTAAAAGTCCTATGGAGAAACCACCTAGTTGAGGGTGCAACATGGGAGGCCGAGGCCGACATGAAGTCCTGCTACCCTTATCTTTTTCCTCCTACTCTTAGCCATAGTTGAGGTTAGTAGTCTCTCTTAATTTGGTATAAATTGAAAAAAAAGTTGATGTGTGTTGATGATTAAGACATGATTTCCTTGTATGTGGATATTTTTGTGAAAATTCATGTTTAAAGTTGTATTTTGAGTTTTCATGAGTTTTGTTTCTCATGGTTGATATTGCACCCATAGATGTTGTGTGATGTTATCTTCATGAGAGTTGTAATAAGCATACTTGATGTTGTCTTGTTAAAGAAATGTCTTGTTGATTGTTTAATATATATGTTTATGCTCATTGAATATAGAGAAGGTAGTTCCTCCTATACATATGTGAAGTAAAGAGTTTTGAGCATAGTGATGTTATGGATTAAATTCCTATATGATATGATAATTTGATGTTGTTGATGTGACTGGTTGTTGTGCTGCTAGTTTGAGTCATTGTCTCCCTAGAAGAAGTCTAAGTGACATTCGGGAACGAATGTTCCTAGGGGGGGATATTGTAACACCCTAAAAATTCTATGACTTATGTTAAAGCATCACCTTATGAATAATGACTTTAAAATAGTCAAAATGATGTTTATAAACCTAAACTAATGTAATTGACTTGGTTTGGAAGAGTAAAAGTCTAAACGTCAAGAAATGACCACGACGTCCGAAAACTAGAGAAGAATGTGTTCTATTGTGTCCTTAGGTTTTGGGCAGGTTTGGGAGTGTCGTATTATAGTATAATCTTGTAAGAAGAGTTAAAATAGGTAAATATATGTTGATAGGGTCAAAACATTCGAATACGATGCCCTGGGACCACCCTAAGGAGACCCAACCTTGGACAAGCAAGCTGCCAAGGCAGCTTGCAAATTGCTCTTGGAGGGAACAAGGGCGTGTCGCGGACTTGCTACCCCAAGGAGAAGAAAGTTTGTTCGCAACGCGGTCGTGTCGCGGACTCTACTGTCTCAAAATTTAATTCCAAATATCTTCAGGGAACTGCTCTACGTCGCGGACTTGTTCCGCGGTGAAAATGCAGAAATTCAGAAATTTATTTTTACTTCATTAAAGAGTCCACTTAAGTGAGAGGTATTTAGAGTACTTTAGGGGACGTGTATATAATTATTTTTAAGTCAATTTATCTCACTTTTATCACTCAAACACAAAACCCCAAAGATCTAAACCTAAAGTTCCTCCTTCTCTCTACTCTTTCTCTCTTCTCAAGAACTCCATTGAAGAAGATTGGAGCTTCAAGAAGAAGACCAACTCTCCAAGGTTTCAACTCGGATTTTTGTGGTTAATTTGTCAATAAGGTATGGTTGCTTATCACTCTTGGGATTCCTTTCCCTAAGAGGCCCCTCCAAGATGAATTTCAAAATCTCCAAATTCTAGGTTTCAATCCAAAAACGTGGGTCTTCTTTCTAAAGTGAAATTGATGTTATAAACTGACTTTGATTGATGTTATAAACTGACTTTGATTGATGTTATATGAACAATTATGAATGAATTTAGGTTGTATTGGTGGTTTCTTGAAGAATTCTCCATGAGACCCATGTTTCTCCTTCTTTTCCTAATTCTAACCCTAGTTTGTGTTGGATATTGAATGAAGGCTATGAATTGAATGTGATGTTATGTAATTCATGTTTGTATGATGATTCTACCCTAGGTTATGTATAATTTCTATGAAATTAGGGTTGAGTCTTTGAATGAAGCCTTGAAGGCTATGAAGGGAATATGTCAATTGCTTATATTGATGATTGATTATATTATTACTTCATGAATTACCTTGTATTATGTATTGGTTATGAATTTCTTGGTAATTTAAGTATGGATGTCCCACGAAGGGAAAGAAGGTATGAAGGTTGGTTCTTCTTTGAACTCAAGTATGAAAGGTGAATTACTTAGATTGTAATGATGCTATACCTAATGTATTATTGTGGTGTTGATGACCTAGTTTCCTCATCCTTAACCCTCTACACTTGAATTAGCTATGAAGTATGTATGTATATTATGGGATGATTGCTATATGATTGAAAGGTAGTTCTCATGATTGTAGTGTTATGTAAAGTGAAAGGTTTACTCACTTGCTAAGTGTCTCTAAAGTGAGAGGATTGTTACTCACTTATGACCACATATGAGCTATTATGGTAAGATGTCTACATAAGAGTCTAGGAAAGGCTAATGTGAACTTATGTGATGACTAAAGATGATTACTAAAGGGAATTAGATGCTTAGCACCGAAAGGGCATGTAAATGAGATGGGGGCCTCACGTTTAGTAAGTCCGTCTCCCCACATGGGTTTCCTCATGTTTAGCAAGTCCGACTCCCTACATGGGTTTTCTCACGTTTAGCAAGTCCGTATTACCTACGGTATGTGTTGTCTAATGAGATAGAAACCCCCACGTTTAGTAAGTTAGGGTTTCTAGAATCAATCTCCTTGACCCTTAACTATGTGCCCACATAGGACTCTAGCTTAGTGGATCCACCTAGATAGCTATGTATGAATGGTTACACCTTAGGCAAGTGTTAACCCTCTCTTTTCAATGTGGGAGTAGAACATCGGATTCCATGTAGCTCTCATGGTCTATGTCGGTTATTGCAATATTTCCCTAATGTAAAAGTAAATGAAGGTATGGAAGGTGTGAACTCTTACTAGGGCTTTCTTAAGGGTTTCTACATAGTATAAGGGAGGGTATGAGACTTCTCTTGCACATTGAACTTGTGGGATCCTAAGAGATGGTTGTAGTAGTGTTCTCTTATAATTATGATGATTATGACTTATGTATGTTGAAGCTATGTTATGTATGATCAGTATGAATATGGTAAGTTATGATGAAATATGATCTTATGAATGTATGCATGATGTAGGTTGCTTAATGTGATACTTGGCTTTGAATAGGGTTATGGGGTTCTATTATTTGCATTGCACTAGTATTGCTTGGGTTGTCTACATGTTGGGATGATATTATGTTGGTTTGGACTATGATACTTAATTTGTGTGCATATTGAATATACTTGGCAAAAAACATGTTTCGAATAAATTGTCCTTTTATGCATGTTTCAATGGTTTTTATGCATAGTAGCCATACTTAGTACGTGTGTTGTACTAACCCATATTTTATCCTTTTTCCCAAACATTTAGGTTCGAGTCGTTGAGGATTCAAGCTTACTTCTGAAGACACTTGGAGTTGCTTCTCTAAGTTGGTGAGTCCTCAAGTTCGAGGACAAGACCCTATGATATAGCTTCTATGTTTAGTTCTTTGCTTTTGTTGAAAGACATTGTTGTATTTCCTATTTTCAAGACTTCTTATTAATGTAAGGGCTAAGTCCCATTTTTGATACTTTTATGTCTAGATGGTGCATTGTGATGAAGTTAAATTCTATTTTTCATATATGAAGTGAAGTTGATCTTCCAAAGTAAAAGTTTTAAATTTTCCGTGATTTTATTTTATGATACATGTTATGATGAATGCTAAGAGATCGTATAAGACCTCTTCGAGGTTGAATATGCCGGTAACAACTAGGGGGTGCTCTCGGGTCATTACGTTTCACTAGTTTATTTTTAGGGTCATTACACTATCATTGACTAGTGATGTTGCGGTGTGGTTTTCTGAGCTTCTGTACAACTCGATTCATAAATGGGACCAATTGCACAAGGTGTTCATGGCAAAGTATTTTTCGTTGTCCAAGAAGCTGAATCACAAGGACAAACTGAACAACTTTGTAGCACTACCTGGAGTGTCTGTGAGCAGTTCATGGGATAGGTTCACTGCAGTCGTACGAAGTTTTCTGAATCACCGCATTGATGATGAGTCACTGAAGGAGTACTTCTACAGAGGTCAGGATGACAATAGCAAGACTGTACTGAATACTATTGCTGGGGCATCATATGGTGAGTGCAATTTTGAGGAGATCAATGAGAAATTGGAGAATATTTCCCAAAATAATAAAGCATGGAGTATTAGAAAGTCAGACACCGAAAGAAACACTTTTGCAGTTCAAGCTGCACCTAGTCAATTCTATCGATGAGATTCGTGAGAAGATGGCTCAGATGAGGACAAAACTTGGGTTGGTGTTGAAGCATGTGAGCGGAGGTGCAGAAAAGGTTAATGCGGTAAACTAGTTGACTAGAACTCTACCACCACCAGTTGAGGAATGCTACTGTGAGGAGGATGCTTATTTGGTGAATGATTAGACAAGGGGTTTTCGAGCCAACACCCAAGGTTCCAACTCGGATAATTGACGCCAAGGGAAAGGAAACCAAGGTCGAAACTATGGTAACTACAACCGAGAGGATAACTATGTCTGGGATGGGAACTACAATCATGACAACAACTACAACTGGAACAACTATGGCAACAGAAATGATAGAGTTGGGCCTTATGCTCCACCTTTAAATTGGGAATCTGGAAATAGGGAAGTTGGGGATAGTATGTCACTTATTGAGGATATGATGCAGAAGATGATGAAGAGGCTTGATACGACTGATGAGATATGAAAGAGATGTGAAATGACTTGTCTGGAATTGGTCAAAAAGTTGATGCACATGCAGTGTTGATCAAGCAACTTGAGCAGCAGATGAATCAGTTGTCCACTACAGTAAACCCATGTTAGCCTGGCACACTTCCTAGCAACACTATCTAGAATCCGAAGAATGATGTGCATTATATGGCAGTCACTACTCGATGAGTTGTATAGACCATTGATCCACGTATATCGTCTGAGGTTGAAATCGTGGTTGAAAAAGATGATCATGAGAATGAGGTTACTGGAGGGTCCATGAATGCTACAGAGAAAGAAGTGGAGGTGACCCAAAAAGTTATTCCCATGCCTAGACCTCCACCGCCATTCCCGTAGAGATTAGTAAAGAGGACTGAAGAAGGTAAATACCGCATGTTCATTACTATGTTGAAACAGCTTTCCATCAATGTTCCATTGATAGAGGCTTTGGAGCAAATGTCTGGGTATGCGAAGTTTATGAAGGATTTGGTGACCAAAAAGAGGGTCGTTAGCTTTGAGAATGATGAGAGGTTGCAACATTGCAGTGCTATTGCTACTAGGTCACTTATGCAGAAGAAAGAGGATCCTGGTGCTTTCATTATTCCTTGTATCATCGGGTTGTTGCATTTTATGAAGGCATTGTGTGATTTGGGTGCTAGCATTAATTTGATGCCATTGTCTATCTACAAGAAGTTGGGTTTAGGAGCTCTAAAATCGACTGCGATGCGATTACTCTTGGCCGATAGAACTTTGAAGAAGCCCATTGGTGTTCTCCAAGATATACTTGTGAAAGTGGAGTTGTTTATTTTTCTGGCGGATTTTGTGATACTTGATTGTGAGGTTGATTTTGAGGTCCCCATCATCCTAGGGAGACCATTTCTTGGTCGATATGGAGAGAGGGCAGATGAAGTTTAATTGAATAGTAAAGATGTAACTTTTAATATTTGTAGGTCTATGAAGCAGGAAAGCGATCGCAAGTTTGTATCAGTGGTGAATCATATTGTGGAGTGAGGTTCTAAAGTGTCTATTGAAGAGAGGTTAGTTGTTGATGCACTGGCAGCGGTAATGATGAATTTTGAGGGTGATGGTACTAAAGACTATGATGAATTTGTTGCCGCACTTGATAGGTTTGAATTCCATTCCAAACCAAGAAATTTGAGTTAGATATGAAGAATTGCGACTCTCCACCCGCAAAATCATCTATTGAAGAAGCTTCGAAATTGGAGCTCAAGGCACTACCATTACATTTGAGGTATGTATTCTTGGGGAAAGATGGTACTTTACCGGCCATCATTGCGGCCTATTTGAGTGAGGTGCAAGTTGAGGCTTTGATTTCTGTGTTGAAGAGGTTCGAAAAGGCGATTGGATGGACTATTGCGCACATTATTGGGATTCCTCATGGCATTTGTTCTGATAAAATCTAACTCGTGCTAGACCACAAGCCTAGTATCGAGCACCAAAGGAGACTAAATCTGCCTATGCAAGAGGTAGTGAAAAACGAAATCATCAAATGGTTGGATGCTGGAGTCATATATCCCATTGCAAATAGTAGTTGAGTTTGCCATGTTAAGTGTGTTCCTAAGAAATGTGGGATTATTGTGCTTCCTAATGCGAAAAGCGAGCTTGTTTCGATGCGGCCAGTGATTAGATGGAGAGTATGCATGGACTATCAGAAATTGAATGCTTGGATAGAAAAGGATCACTTCCCTATGTCGTTCATAGATCAGATACTGGATCGCCTTGCTGGTAAGGGTTGGTATTGTTTCTTGATAGGTATTTGGGCTACAATCAGATCTCCATAGCTCCAGAAGGCAAAGAGAAGACAACCTTCACTTGCCCTTATGGGACTTTCACCTTCAAACAGATGTCATTTGGGTTGTGTAATGCTCCAGCGACCTTCCAGCATTGCAAGATGTCGATATTTTTAGATATGGTGGAGTACACTATTATGGTATTTATGGATGATTTCTCTGTAATTGGTGACTTATCTGATGGTTGTCTGATGCATTTGGCCGAGGTACTAAAACAGTGTGAAGAGTGCAATCTTGTGCTTAATTGGGAAAAGTGTCATTTTATGGTGAAAGAGGGGATAGTTGTGGGTCATCGGATTTCTGAGAAGGGTATTGAGGTTGACAGAGCTAAAGTTGAGGTAATAGAAAAGCTTCTATTACCTATATCTCTGTTAAAGGTGTTAGAAGTTTTCTTGGGTATGCAGGCTTATATAGGAGGTTTATTAAGAATTTCTCCAAAATTGCGCACCCATTGTGCAAATTGCTGGAAAAGCAGTGTAAGTTTGATTTTGATGATGCTTGTCTGAAAGCATTTGGAGAGTTAAAAGAAAAGCTAGTGTCCGCACATATCATTATTTCACCAGATTGGGGGAAACCTTTTGAAGTGATGTGTGATGCGAGTGGATTGGCGCTTGGTATGGTATTAGGATAGAGGCGAGAGAAGATTCTTCATCATATTTATTATGCAAGCAAAGCTCTGAATGTGGCTCAAAAGAACTATATGGTAACTGAACAAGAACTCCTTACTGTGGTTTTCGCATTTGAGAAATTTTGATCTTACTTTCTTGGTACTAAGGTGATAGTGCATACTGACCATTTTGAATTGAGGTATCTGATGGCTAAAAATGATGCAAAACCGAGGTTGATTAGATGGGTATTGTTGCTGCAAGAGTTCGATTTTGAGGTGAAAGATAGAAAGGGGACAGAAAATCAAGTTGCGATCATTTGTCCAGATTAGAGGAGGAAGTTATGCTCAAGCTAGGTGATGGGGCTGAAATTAATGATGCATTCCCAGACGAACAGGTTTTGGCTGCTTCTCATGATCTTATTCCTTGGTTCACAAATTTTTCTAACTACTTGGCAAGTGATTTGGTGCCATCGGATTTGTCATTCCGCCAAAGGGAAAAGTTCATGCATGATGTGAAGAAGTTCTTTTGGGATGAGCCTTACTTGTTCCTTATTCATGCTGATGGGATTATTTGTCGCTGTGTGCCGAGGTTGAGATGATGAGTATACTAGAGGTGTGTAATTCATCGCCTGTCAGTGGGCATCATAGTGGTATTAGTACTGCTCATAAAATCTTGCAGTGTAGGTATTACTGGCCTACCATCCACTAAGATGCTCATGATTTCGCCAAGTCTTGTGATCGTTGCCAAAAAGAAAGAGGAATTTCAAAGAGGCAAGAGCTACCTTTGAATCCAATATTGGTGATTGAGTTGTTTGATGTATGGGGCCTTTAATTTATGGGTCCATTTGTGAGTTCACATAGGATGAAGTATATTCTTGTTGCGGTTGATTATGTATCGAAATGGGTGGAAACAATTGCGCTTACAAACAATGAAGGGAAAAGTGTCACCGCATTCCTGAAAAAGAGTATTTTCTCCTGATTTGGTACACCTAGGGCGATTATCAGCGATGGAGGTTCCCACTTTTGTGATAAGTTGTTCAAGACGTTGCTAGAGAAATATGGAGTCCGTCACAATGTAGCCACTCCGTACCATCTGTACTCTAGTGGGCAAGTTCAAGTGTCAAATAGAGAGATAAAGCAAATCCTTGCAAAGGCTGTAAATGCAAATAGAACTGATTGGTCAAGGAGGCTTGATGAAGCTCTATGGGATTATTGCACTGCGTTCAAGACTCCCATAGGTATGTCCCCCTACCAACTTGTATATGGGAAGTCGTGCCATTTGTCGGTAGAGCTAGAGCATAAGGCTATGTGGGCGCTAAAGAAGTTGAATTTGGATTGGGGTGCTGCATCGAGTAAAAGAGTGAATGACATGAATGAGCTTGATAAGTTTCACCTAAAAGCTTATGAAAGTTCAGCCTTGTACAAGGAGAAGATGAAGTATCATAATCAAAAGATTGAAAAGTGTGAGTTTGTTGTGGGTGATTTGGAGCTTTTATTCAACTCAAGGTTGCGCATGTTTCCTGGCAAGCTTAAGTCCAAGTGGACCGGACCATTCAAAGTCATTCAAGTGTTTCCACATGGAGCGGTCGAGCTCGAGAACAAGGGTCTAGGTGAATGGGGAGAGGATCAAATTCTACTTGGGAAAGTTGGAGAGTGAGCAAGAAGTGATTGAAGCCTATTACCTTGATAAAGTCTGAGTAATCAAGGGGCCTGCGTCGTGCCGCAACGTTAAATCAAGTGTTGCTTGGGAGGCAACCCAAGATGTATAATCTAGCCAACTATATGTTTTTCTTTTCGATTTAAGAGTTTTCTTCTTTTATTTTAATTTCATTAACTCTTTAGATATGTGTTTTATATTTGTATTAGTGTTGACTAGACATAGAATATGGTCCTTGTCTAAAAAGTGTCAAGAAAATGTAAAAAGAAAGTCCTAATGGTGCTACGTGTGCAGGGGTAAAAGGCATAATTTGTAGAAAAATAGTTGTGCAGTGGTCTACGGACTCCATCGATGGTCTATGGGTCCATCCATGGACCGTGAATGGCGTCCGTAAACTCCATGTAAGTTTTCCAAAATTCTAAGTGTCAGAGTGACCTACAGACCGGACCTATGGTTCGTAGGTCGACCCACGGACCGTCGACGGGGTCTCGTGGGTCCAAAATTAAGGTTCTACCGACTCGACCCGAACTCCTTTAAATAAAACCATTCCCATTCAAAACATTTCCCACATCCATCTAAATCCTCCTAGCCATTTTTCAACCCTCTAAATCCCCCTAATCACTCCTATATAACTCCCATATCATTCTCCATTCACTTTCCCAAATTCCCAGATCATCTTTTTCTCTCCCAAATCACCCATCTCATTCCCCAACGATTCCACAGTCTGGGTTCAGTGTCAAAGTCTTGCAAAGAGGGTCTAGAAGTTTATTGCATCACACTCACCCACTTCGATTACTTGAAAGGTAAACGACTTCCCCCTTACTTTGAATTCGTTGTTCATAGTTTGTATAATGAAGTCACGCAGTTGGTACTTGACCCTGGGTTGTAATTTTCAGGTTTAAATGTCAAATTGTATGCTAGAACACCCTTGCTATGATGGTATGTGAGTGTGTAATTACTTAAAAATTGAATAACTCAAGTAAATAGGCCGAATTGGAAGTTTTGGCTTAGGGTTCATGAGTATCGATGTGATAAATTGTGAAATCCTGTAAAATTGGAACCTAAGGATGATTAACTACCATGTTACTTGTTGAAATGCATGTATAATCCTAAGTTGTGTAAAATTGGTGATTGAAAAGGCTTGAAAGATATGAACCATCTGAAAAACTGGCACAGACTGACCCACGAGACCCCATCTACGAACTGTAGGTTATTCTACAGACCGTAGGTTGGGTCTGTTGGTCAAAAGCACACATTATTTTTGCTAAGTGTGGACTACGGTCCGTCGTTCCATCGACGAACTGTTATGCATATCCATGGTTTCCATATCACAGACCCAATTTTGGGTACTCTGACCTATAAAGGGGACCTATTGACCGTCAGTACCCACCATGGGTCGGCAGTTCGGCTACTGCCCAATTTTTTTTTCATTTTTGGTTTTGGTTTGTTTCTTGTTCTAAAATTCTTCCATGTGTTTTCTTGGATTGTATTGGTACTAACTAAGCTCCCACAGGTACCATGGCCCCCAAGCAAGCTCCGACTTACGCCGCAAAGGGTAAATCGAAGTCTGTTGCTCCCTCTTTCAGGTTGATCAATGAGGATACTAATGGGGAGTACGCTCCCCCTCCTACCAGGACATTCCCTGCTGCTCCACACACTATACGGAATCGAGCCCAACAAGTAATTCCCAAAGTGGTCACTGCCCCCCATTCTGATGAAGGGGCCACATCGATCAGATCATCGGCTGGCTCCGAGTCTGCATCTGGCTCCGGCTACAATTCTAATGACATCACTGCCTCGTCTTCTAAGGCTAATAGTGTGGGTGACATTCCAATGCCACCCAATACCGAGCCTGCACCAGTTGCTGAGGAGCCTAATCGATGGTATGTGGAGCGCTACTTTTAGTTATACCGAGATGCCCACATACTGAATGAAAATGTAAAAATGGCTCGACTAGTCACCAATGAGCATCAGGTTCTCACCGGTAGCCTCCACACCGCTCCAGTCATTGAGGGGCCATTCCGCAGACACATATGTGAGTGAATCGCACGGCCTCCAGACACGTACAATAAGGAGATAGTTAGGGATTTCTACGCCTCCTATGCCGCCTCTATTAGAGGGTCCATCCCCAAGAATGCTAAGCCCACTGCTCAACCTCAACTTGAGGCTACACTAGTTTGGGGTTTTTCTGTGAACATCTCCGAGGCCACCTTCCGTAGGTTCATCTATGACCTGGACAAAACTTTGCCCATCAATACAACAGAGTTCGACCATCGTGGGCATTATTCAGAGCGGAGCATTTCAGCAAAATGTCGAGCAGAGGGAGTCCCTTATGAGATGGCTAGGCCGACATCTTTCTAGTAATGGAGAGCGCACCGAGTGGGTCTAGACCCCGAGCTTGGGTATTAAAAAGGCGACCTCGACCTTTGCCTCTAAATTTTTTTGGTTGCTGGTGCATAATCGTATGTCCCCTACTCAAGTGAATAATGTGCTCACATGGGATCGTACGGTGATAGTTGCAGCTATGGATCCCGGGTTAGAGATAGATTTCGGCTATATCTTGATTGTGGTGATCCATGAGGGGGACTTCAAAGCCACCAACACTTTTCTGTTCCCCTGCCTTATCTTCTAGCTTTGCAGGGACTTCAGTGTACTGGTGTGGCACTATGACAGGTTGATTAAGGAAACCAAGACTTTAGATATCAGTTTGATTCGGGACGAGGCCAATGTAGCTGCACCTCGCAGGGAGCCACAGGTTGAGGTGCCATCATTGGGAGATGATCTCGTAGCAGATTCAGGTTGATGACCCTTCCCCTCCAGCCACTACAGCAGATGCCCAGGCTCCACCTTCTCTGGCCGCCAACCAGTCCCCTAGCTCTTCCAGAGCCACTCATTCTTCTGGTTCCACCGCCATCCCTCTAGCCCGAGTCCAGAAGCTAGAGGCACAAATGGCTACTCTGCTTCAACATGTGAGGCCATAAATGCAACGTGCCATAGTGGAGTCCGAGTTGAGGGTTGAGCAACAGATGGAGCATATGATGGACCAAAGGGTCTAGCCTGTTCATAAGCACTTGTATGCCTTTGAGTTGTGAGTCCTGGAGAGGTCGGCCTCAACCATTAAAGTGACTACCCTCCAGAAGGAGATACAGAGCCTCCGTGATGATGTTGTTGTACTTCTCGCTCACCCAGAGACTGAGCTAGACTCTGCCCCTACGACACCGGTTGATGATGTGGTGATGAGTGCCCTATTCAGAGATGACATGCCACCACCAGATTCTTACCGTGTTGCTGGAAAGCACCCCTGTCCCAGTCATGCTTTTGATGATAATGAGGTTGCGAGATTAAGAAAGAAGGAGCGCTAGCAGATTGAGGTGGCTCGGAGGGCATCTATAGTTTATGAGGATCTGAGATAGCAGCGGGCCAGAGAGATAGGTATGGGCCCATCTAGCGGTATGAGCACTACTGAAGATGCTGTAAAAGTAGATAAGAGCACTACTGAAAGTGTTGGGATAGTAGATGGGAGCGCTACTAATGATGTTTCGAATGTTGACCTATGACCTAGCGCGTTCTGGGAAACCGAACCCACCCATTTCTTGAGTGGTCTTCGGTGCATATGCACCACAGGTTTGCTTCACCCGATCCTTTGCTTTTTACTTTTTGTGCATTGGGGACAATTGCACTTTATTTTGTTAAGGGTGGGGTAAATGGATTGTGAGTTATAGGGTGAAGTCTGAGTAACCCAACTCATAATCCTCTCTTGGGGTTTTCTTGCGTGTGTTCTTTTCCCCCAAGAAATTGTTTTAATTTCTGTTGAACCGGCATATTTAGGAATGTATGTGCAGGAGTAAGTAGAAAAATGAAAGCATGATGGCATAAAAAGCATAAAAAAATGATCCCTATCAAAAAAATGTTGAAATGTGCTAAATCGATAGTCTTGAGGAGTTGAATGTGTTGGATCTCAATGTTACATGATAAGGAACCAATTTGACCTCATGACTTAAGCTAAAACTTGAACTGGGTAATCTGATAATGAAACAATATGCCAAGAGTGTGTGGGAACAGTTGAATGTTCAGACAGTTTGTGCCAATCTAGATCTTCCCCCGTTGGTCCTGCTAAGATGATCTAGGCTAGAAGTTGGGAAGTCATCATAGGCTCTTGTTCAAATTAGTCCATTTAAGCATATAATGATCCAACTAAATGAAGTCAATGTTCCCTTGGATCCAAATGTTTGAGCCTTAAATAGACCATTTATTTTGATTCACCTAACTCACCTTCCCTAAAATAATTATCTTGGCCCCGGTCCTTCCTTGGACATATGCACCTTGACTTAGGCCAAAAGCCTAAGTTGAGGGTGGCTAATTCAAAAGTTACCTTGATCTTTGCCCTGGTCCGACATCGGATATTATGCACCTCAACTAATGCAAAATCCATAAGTTGAGGCAGCCACAGAGTCAAAAGTCACATCCATGTTGAAAAGAATCTAGGGAAAGAAAGTAAAATGAAAGGATGTCAAAAATAGGTTGAGAAAAGAGGTAAAAAGCCAATGTAATGTCAAGAAGGGCAGAAAGTCACTAAAAAGTACCCAAATGTACCACACCTGACCCTGAGCCTACGTTACAAGCTAAGAAAGTCTTATATTGATCCTAGCAACTAGTTTGGAGAGTCTAAGCAGTGAAAATAAGGGCAAGCCTATGGTATTGAGCACTAACTGTACTTGAAGTCACTTCTGAGCATGAGTGTTTAATGAATCCTAAAACTCAAAATTCATATCTACTATGTGAAAAGGATTTTATTTGAAGTGAGGGCACTAGTTACATTGTCGGAAAGTTGGTACCTTGGTGATTGTGAAAAGTGTATGTTGTGGTGTCTATTAGTCGAGCTTTGTTATATCTTGATCCGCATGAGTTAGCTTGTTGAGTCTAAGAGAAAAGATTTGCACTAAAACATGGAATGGATTGAAATGGCCATGTGATTGCTTGAGTTTGTATGTCTGCTTTTACACGAGTGTCGTTTAGAGTGTTAGTGTGTCGCTTGAGGACAAACAACATGTTTAAGTTGAGGGTGTTGATATACCATGAGTGTATGGTATTTTTGATACATTTCACTTAAGAGTTATATGTGTCTAGGGTCATTTTGTATTAGAAATAATGTTTTTGTGTTATGTTTGCAGGAAATAGGCTTAGATGCGATTGAGGGAGATGACGCTGAAAAATCTACAGAAATGGCCACCCACGGAGGGACCAACGAACTGTAGACGGTCCATCAATGGGTAGGCATAGAAGGAGAATCAGGGAAGTCTGACCAAGTGTGGAACAACGAAGTAACTGGTGAACCGTAGTTCAACCTACGGGCCGTCCTGCACATCCGTAGAAGATGAACTGGGAGTCGAAGTTCCAAGATGAAAATCCTAAGTGTGGAGCCACGAAAGAGGACCCACGGACCATAGATTAACATACGGTCCGTCATACATGTCCGTCAATGATGAACTGGGAGTTGAAGGTTCCATACTATGTAGAAAAGTTCTAAATGTTGACCAACGGAGGGGACTTACGAATCGTAGGTCAACCCATTGTCCGTAGGTCAAGTCATTGATCAAAGTCGCTTCCAGAAAGTTTATTCCCTTATTTTGTTTCCTTTTTGTTTAAAACATGTTTTTCTATTAATAGGGTATGTAAACCTCATTTTGGGGGGTTATACATTATTGTTCACTTTTAGTTCTTGATATTTTCTTGGGAATTAACTTGCGAACTTTGGAAATTTGATTTCTGGATTTCGGTTTATAAGATTTTTTCTTTGAAATTCAATTGGAGGTTACAAGTTTCTTCTACTCTAAACGTAAGTTCATGAATTCTTCTTATCAAAACATGAATTGTGTTATTTCAAGCATGGGTAGCTAAATCCACAACTAGGGTTGTGGGGACCATGAGCAATTAACAATGTATAAATAATAACTAAGTAATTCTTGAATAGTGTTATGCATGTATTGGTAACTCTTTCGCTTAGAAGTATTTTTAAGGTGCGCAACGTTAGAACTCGCCTTGCCTCTACTTGCCGGACCAAGGAGGTAGTTAATAAGAAAAGAATTATCAACAGAGATCTAGTGTGAAACTATCTAATAGTCTAATGTCAATTGGTGTGAGGGTGAAAACTAAGTCATACATTGATGTGATGTCTAATCTTAGGTAAAAGTAAGGGTTAGTAAATTATACACATGTAGCCTGACCAAGGTGCGGAGTGAAATTCCCTATTTGGAGGACCAATTACTTAGGGATATATATCTTACCAACTTTAGATGTAAAACACTAGGAAATGATTACTATTAGTAGGATTACTGCGTTATGAGCTTATGTGGAACACATACACCCTAGTTTCTCTCTCTTATTGATAACTCTAAGTTTAAATCTTGCTCACTTGTTACTTAAACAACAATCAGCTATTTGCTTACAAAAAATCCCCCCCTTTTTAATTACTTGTCTCGAAAATAAGTTGACTAAATGGATATAATAGTGAGTTAAGTTTAAGTCTGAACCATATTCTTCGTGGGATCGACCCCAACCTACAAGTTGGGTTCTTTATTTGACAACAATCACTTTTATTTCTTTTGGGAGGTGTAATTTGAGCGTATCAAAAGGTATTGAGATTGATAAAGCCAAAGTTGAGGTAGTAGAAAAGCTTCCACCACCCATATCTGTCAAAGGAGTTCGGAGTTTTCTTGGGCATGCAGGTTTCTACTGGAGGTTCATAAAAGATTTCTTGAAAATTGAACACCCATTGTGCAAGCTACTCGAAAAGGAATGTAAGTTTGATTTTGATGATGCTTGTCTGAGAGCATTTGGAGAGTTGAAAGAAAAGTTAGTGTCAGTGCCTATCATTATTTCATCGGATTAGGGGCAACCGTTTGAAGTGATGTATGATGCGAGTTGAGTGGCGATTGGTGTGGTACTAGGACAGAGGCGAGAGAAGATTCTTCATCCTACTTACTATGCCAGCAAAGCTCTAAATGTGGCTCAAAAGAACTATATTGTGACTAAAAAAGAACTCATTGCTGTGGTTTTTGCGTTCGAAAAATTTAGATCCTACTTACATGATACTAAGTCCTAGTGCATACTGACCGTTCTGCATTGAGGTATCTGATGGCTAAAAAGGATGCAAAACTAAGGTTGATTAGATAGGTGGTTTTGTTGTAAGAGTTTGATTTTGAGGTAAAGGATAGAATGGGAACAAAAAATCAAGTCGCCGATCATTTGTCCAGATTGGAGAAGGAAGCTATTCTTAAGCTAGGAGATGGGGTTGAGATTAATGATGTGTTCCCTGATGAACAAGTATTAGTTGCCTCTTATGATCTTATCCCTTGGTTCGCAGATTTTGCTAATTACTTGGCAAGCAATTTGGTTCCATCGGATTTGTCATTTCCCCAAACGAAAAAGTTTATGTCTGATGTGAAGAAGTTCTTTTGGATAAGCCTTACTTGTTTCGTATTTGTGCTAATGGGATTATTCGTCGTTGTGTTACTGAGGTTGAGATGATGAGTATCTTCGAGGCGTGTCATTCATCGCATGTTGGTGGGCACCATAGTGGTATTTGAACTGCTCATAATATCTTGCAGTGTGGGTATTACTGGCATATCATCCACCAAAATGCTCATGATTTCGCAAAGTCTTGTGATCGTTGCCAACGAGAAGGAAGAATTTCAAAGAAGCAAGAACTACATATGAACCCGATATTAGTGATTGAGCTATTTGATGTCTGGGGTCTTGACTTCATAAGTCCATTTATGAGTTCGCATAGGATGAAGTATATTCTTGTTGCGGTTGACAATATATTGAAATGGGTGGAAGTAATTGCGCTTTCAAACAATGAGGGAAAGAGTGTCACCGCATTCCTGAAAAAGAATATGTTCTCCATATTTGGTACACCTAAGGGAATTATCAGCAATGGAGGTTCTCACTTTTGTAACAACATGTTCAAGGCGTTGCTAGAGAAATATGGTGTTCATCACAATTTAGCCACTTCTTATCATTTGTAGTCTAGTGTGCAAGTTGAGGTGTCAAATAGAGAGATAAAGCAAATCCTTGCAAAGACTATGAATGGCAACAAAACTGATTGGTCAAGAAGGCTTGATCATGCTCTATGGGCCTATCGCACCGCATTCAAGACTCCCATAGGTATGTCCCCCTACCAACTTGTATATGAGAAGTCATTTGCCTGTAGAGATAGAGCACAAAGAAATGTGGGGCTAAAGAAGTTGAATTTGGATAGGGGTGCCGCATCAAGTCAAAGACTGAATGACATGAATAAGCTTGATGAGTTTCGCCTAAAAGCATATGAAAGTTCAGCCTTGTACAAGGAGAAGATGAAAAAGTACCATGATCAAAATATGATAAGCGTGAATTTGTTGACGATGATCTAGTGCTCTTATTTAATTCAATGTTGCGTTTGTTTCCTAGAAATCTCAAGTCTAAGTGGACCGGGCCATTCAGAGTAACTCAAGTATTTCCACATGGAGCGGTTGAGCTCGAGAACAAGGAAGGAACAAGGTTCAAGGTGAACGGACAGAGGATAAAAGTCTACTTGGGGAAATCTGAGAGTGTACATGAAGTGATAGAGGCTTGTTATCTTGATGAAGTCTGAGTAATCAAGGTGTCTGCGTCATGCCACGACGTTAAATCAAGCGTTACTTGGGAGGCAACCCAAGATGTACAATCTAGCCAACTATAGGATTTTCTTTTCGATATAGGAATCTTTCTTCTTTCTTTTTGATTTTTTTAGCTCTTTAGAAAGGTGTTTATTAATTTTTCTGTTTAGTGTTGGGAAGATATAGAATAGGATCTGTATCTAAAAAGTGTCAAGATGTAACACCCCATAAACTAGTAGGCTAAACTAGAGCTTGACGAGAGGGTTAGAGTCGTAGATATGACTTCCCGTACTTAAAATAAAGGGTTGAGGGTTAGAACGTCAAGGTACGACTCCCCAAAGAACAACCAAGGGTCCTCCTAGCACACTTCCCAAGAAAGGTTGCCTAAGGCAGTGCACCCATGAAGGGACCCACACCTCGTGGATGGCTTCATGGGTCAAGGCCCCAAAGACACTGCCTTAGACCACCACCTACGATTGACCATTATGCCCCGTGGATCCACACACACCCCGTGGGCACGGTCTTGTGGGTGAGGCTGTGGTCAAGTTTTAAACGGTTAAGTGTTGGGTTACTGGAACTTTCCAAAATTAATTAGGGATTATGTGGTGTCATTTTAATAGTGTTTAGACCACCTGTATAAAGTCTTTAGACCCATAATTAAGTCATCCTAAATCATTATTTCAAGACCCCCAAAAGAAACCCAATTCCCTCTCAAAAATCCTCTATCTAGAAAGAAGAAAAAAATCAAGCTAGCTCAAGACTCCATTGTTTCAAGATTTCTAGACTTTGTAATCAAGGTATGATGGCTTATTCATTCATGGACTCCTTTCATCCATGAAGCCCCCATGTTTCCCCCAATTGTGAAGATGAATCCCCAATTCTAGTTAGGGTTCCTTCCTATATTGTGGGTGTTGTTGTGTAATGATCCAATTGAGTGGATAATAGTTATTTATGATTGTATATGATGTAATTACATGATTTTAGTATGATTATAAATGTATTATTGATTAACCTAAGATTCTAGGGTGAAATTGATATAGTTTAGTTTTATGCCATGAAAGAGGAAATTGAGGGATTAAATGTGATCTTCAAAGATTGATGAATTACTTTATGAATTGCTTGAGGATAGAACACCTAGATATGAATTGCTTAAAAGTAGAGTTTGTAGACATGAATTAATTAGATTAGGGCTTATATGATGAGTCATGATTAGTAAGTGTTGAGATTGAGTTTATATGATGATATATGACTATAATTGCTTTAGAATGAAGCGTGTGGTTAGATTGTCTTGAGAATTAGGCATAAATGATGATCATGTGAAGTATTGCTTGAGAGTAAGACTTATAGTTATGAATGTTGACTTCTAGGGGTTTGAAGGTAAATCTAATATGATGAATTATGTATGTTAAGGCCCTAAGATGGAAGTTGACATGATGATGGTAGACTATTAAATAGAATTGTTGTGGAAGGACTTTACCCACCTAATCTACCTCATGGATGTTTAAATAAATGAAGTGATAGAATCACATGAGTTAGGATGATATCCATGTCTAGTGATTGAACCCTAAGTGTGATGATTAAAAGTAAGATTAGAACCTCAAGGAGGTGAAGTATAAGATTATGCTTGTAGTAATTGAACTACTTGAATTATGATTATATCCATGTCTAATGTAGTCATTCTAGATATGTTGATTTGATATGAACTTTGACCCTTGAAAGGGCAAGATGTGATATTATGCATGTTTTATGAAGTTTAGAACATACTTTAAGAACACTTTGAGAGTAAAGTGAATATGCTCATGATCTAGTTGTTGTGTTGTTGAAAGGTTATTCTCATATACACACTTATGCATAAATATGATATGATGTGAGAGGTTTTCTCTCTATATGATGGTTCTAAGGTTGGAAGACTAGTCTCACCTAATGAATATGTATGAACACATGAACGGTGAAAGGCTATTCTCACTCATGATCTAATGAGCTATAGTATGAGTTATGTTGGATTGAGTGTCAAGACATTCTTCCATAGATATGAACTTAAGTCAAGACTTAGGACCCCGTTTGGTCATAGATTTCCTTAGTAATATTTGGGGAAATTTTTGGCAAATAATGTTTGTCCATATAATTTGTCATTATTTGGCAAATATTTTAGGCAAATATTCCAAATTCCCAAATACTAGTTTTTTCTAGTATTTGGGTCATATCTCATTATTTGGGATCTTTTAAAAATTGAAATTTTACACCAAACTTTTATCTTTTATAAAAACTCCCTCTATAGTACTTGTTTGCCATATTACATAATTTTTTACGTGAACACCAAATTAGTGATGAAATATTCAGTGAATATGAAAGTGATGATATGGTTGTTGATGAAAATGATGAACAATCGGATCAGGTTAACAAAGTCACGTGCTTTGTCTACTTCACGATGTATGGAATGATGCTTGTTGCACTCACTCCAAACAACCACATTGCTCCAGTGTCATGGACACTACTTGTTATTTGTTGCAATGAAGATTCAATTGACTTGTAATACAAATTAATGGTTATTTTTGATAGTTTTTAAAACTTATGGGTATAAATAATATTTTTCTAAAGTAGTGAAATATGTTTCCCAAATACTATGGCTAAACACATGGTGAAATTTCACCCAAGTTTTTACCCAAATAATATTTGCCAAGAATATTTGGAAATCTATGACGAAACGCTAACTTAATATGAACTCAAATGGGAAGTATGCTTAGCACCGAGTGGATATTGAATATGAGATGGAAGCTTTTACGCTAGTTGAGTCCGGCTTCCTAATGAAAGCTTTTACCCTAGTTGAGTCTGCCTTTCCAAATGGGTTCCTTTTATCTTAGTTGAGTCCGGGTTCCCAAAAGTATGTATCTCATGAGATGAAAGCCTTATACCTTAGTTAAGTCCGGGTTTCTAGTAGCAATCTCCTTATCCCATAAACTACGTGTCCCCCGTAGGTTACTTAGCTATTGGATCCACCTATGCTAAGAGTATGGTTCTACCTTAGGCAAGTAGGACAACCCCTTTTCGGTGTGGGCTAGACACCAAATTCCATGTTAATCTCACATGATCTATGTCGGTTAAGGCTAATTCCCACAACAAGAATATGATTATGAACTATTGTTACTGAAGAAGCTTTACTTAGCACGGGTGGGATTATGGGGTCTTATTCATGCATTGAACAAGTATGTTTTGAGGGTATTATGGTATGTTCTCTTATGTTATAATGGTCTATGTAATGAATGTGCTTATGCTTATGATGTATGCTTAGTTTGGATTGTAGCTTGAAAGTCTCTTCCAATACATATGTGACTAAAGGTGAATGTTTGCTTGTCTATGAAAAGTAAGCAAAGTATGAGATCATAAGATGATAGGTATGAATGAGAACCTAAAGTGACTTGCTTAGCATGGGTGGGATTATGGGATTTTATCCATGCCTTGCACAATCTTGCCTTGAGCTGACTTATGAAGTGTTTCTCTTATTCTATGCTGTTTTAAATGCATTGATTATGCCTATACCTATGTGATTATCTCTTATGCTCACAGGTTATGATCATTGTTTATCATGTTATAGCCTAGGTCTTATGATGATGTCTCTTATGTTCATGACTTATGTTATTGTCTCTTATGATTATGGTATATGTCTTATGTTGATTATATGCTTATGTTGATGATTTATGCTAGCCATCATATTTAGTACATTATTGTACTAACGCATACTTTTTCCTACATTCTTATCAAATATAGGGTTCGACAATATTGACTTCCATCCTCGTGGCTAGGTTTGTAGTAGATCAAGAAGAGAATATTTCGTGAGTCCTCATAGCATCGATGACTTGATCACCCCTTTCCTTTTTATGTCTTTCTTTTATGTTTTAGACTATTGTATAGACTGTGTCCCAAGATTTATTCAAAGTTGTTTTAGATGGTTTGAGACAAGTGTAATAAAACTTCCGCTTTGCTTTTATAAACGACTTTGATTGTATTGGAAAATGTTTTAAAATTTTCGCACTTTTCTATTATCTTATATTGTCATACGCTAAGTGGCTTACATTGAGTCCTTCGGGGTTCTATGTGCCATGTTACATCTAGAGGGTACCCCTGGGTCGTGACATTAGAAAATGTAAAAAATAAAGTCCTAATAATTTCTACATGTGCATGGACGAAAAGACAAAATCTGCAGAAAATAAGTTGTTGCAGTGGTCTACGGGTCCTATCGATGGTCTGTTGGTCAATCCCACCGGGCAGTGGATGGCATTCGTAGATCCCAGGTAAGTTTCTAAATTTTTTCTCTAAGTGTCAGAATGACCTACGGACCCGATCGACGGACCGTAGGTCGACCCATGGACTGTAGACGAGGTCTCGTGGGTCCAAGTTAAGGTTTCTGATGACCCAACCCGGACCCCAAATTAATATAACCCTTTATTTTTAAATCATTTCCTACTTTCATCACTTCTCCCCAACTGTTATAAATCGTTCAATTACCCCATTTTCAACCCTTAATCTCCTCCATATTCCCCCCATATCTTTCCCTTCCAATTACACTTCCCCCACTATCCCTAAGTCACAAAAAAACCTTCCATCATTTCCATTTTCTGTTCAAAAGATTTCAAGGTGCAGGTTTATGTCTTTGTTGGTCTAGGAATATTTGCACGTGATCACACACTCACCATCGTTGCTTACTTGTAAGGTAAATCAATTTCTCCCAAATTTTGAATACTTCATTGTTTCAAATTGTAGTCACAACGATGAGCTTGACCTCGGGTAATTCAAATGCTTGCATAATTGGTTGAATCTAAGTTAAATAATACCCTTGGAATGATGGTGTGTGAGTGTGTAGGTAATGGTAATTGAATAAATGCGGTTGATAGGTCTAATTGGAAGTTTTGACTTAGGGTTTCGTTGTTTTGTTTATGTTGAAAGTTGAATTGTGTGTAATCGAAACCCTAATAATGATGAACTACCGAAAAATATGTTGAAATGCATGTTTACACTTATATTGATGGATTGTGTGATAAAATTGTGCATTGAAAAGAAGTTGCAATTCATGCCTGGCACAACACTGATCAACGGCCACCACCTACAGATCGTAGGATGGGAATTATTCAAAGCGGGGCATTCCAGAGAGATGCTATGCAAAGAGAGACATTGCTTCGGTCGATGGCCCGTCACATTGCAGATAAGGGGGAACATACCGAGTGGACGCGCAATATGACTTTGCCTATCAGAAAGGATACTCTGAGCTTCACTAAGAAGTTAGTTTAGACCATTGAGCGTACTAGACTGTCCCCTACTCAGGCGGACAACGTGGTTACTTGGGATAGGGTCGTGATGTTGGCAGCCCTTGTGGTAGGACTTGAGCTTAACTTCGCTCAGATTTTGATCGCGGAGATTCATGATAGGGCTTTCAAGACCACCATTATTTTTCCCTTTCCGTGTCTAATCTCTCATCTGTGCAGTGTTGCTAGGGTGCTGAGTTGGCATTGTGATAGTTTGATTGAGGCCACAAAGACTGTGGACATTCTCCTGATTCGAGATAATGCCAACCTAGCTGCACCACGGAGGGAACCACAAATTGACCTACCACCCTTGGTTGCTGATCTTAATGTTGATGTGGAGCAGATCCAAGTTGATGACAATGTTGTTCCTCCCACCACCACAGGTGCACAAGCTCTCCTTTTGACTGCCACTAGCCAGGCCTAGAGCTCAACCCGAGCCACTCCTTCCTCAGGGTCCACTATTGCTCCTCTGGCCCAAGCCCAGAAGTTAGAGACCCATATGGCCACTCTGCTGCAACACATGAGGACTTGGATGCAACGTTCTGTTGAGGAGGCTAAGGCTAGGATGGGGAAGATGATGGATAGAAAGATTCAGGTCGTTCATAAGCGCTTGGATGCATTTGAGCTGCGATTCTTGGAGAGGCCTGCCCCTGCTATTGGTATCACCACTTTCTAGACGGAGTTGTCCAGTCTCCATGTTGATGTTGCTTCTCTTCTCGCCCCTTCAAAGATTGCACCAGAGGTTGCTTCTGCAGAAGAGGAGGATGAGGGGGTGTTGACTGATCTATTTGGCGATACTATGCCACCACCAGACTCTTCGTGTGCAGCTGGGAAGCATCACTGCTCTGACCACACTTCTGATATTAAGGAGGCTCGACAATTGAGAAAAAAGGAGCGCCAACAGTTCTAGGTGGCCCAGAGGCAGTCAATCATTGATGAGGAGATGAGGCAAGAATGGGTCTGATAGATAAATGTTGGCCCTCTTATGGTTCTAGGAGCACTACTGATGGTCTTCCCATTGTTAATGAGGGCGCTACTGATGGCGTCCCTAGGGTTGATCTAGTGGGTTCCAAGAAACTGAATCCACTTGCTTCTTGATGGGTCTTCGGCTCATTTGCACCACAGGTTTGCTTCACTTTATGCTTTACTTTTTATTTTGTGCATTGAGGGCTATTTTACCTTATTTTGTTGGGGGTGGGGTAAATGGACTGTGAGTGAAAGAGTGAAGTCTGAGTAACCAAACTCATAATCCTCCCTTGGGGTTTTCTTGCATGTGTTATTTTTTTCCCAAGGGACTGTTTACTTTTATATTGAACCGGCATGTTTAGGATTATATGTGTAGAAGTAACTAGAAGAATGAAATCATGATGACATAAAGAGCATAAATTGATACCTGTCCAAAAAAATTGAAATGTATTAGATCTATAGGCCGAATGAGTTGAATGTGTTGGATCTTCATATGACATGATAAGGAACCGGTATGATAGCATGACTTAAGCTAAAAATTGAACTCGGTAATTTAATAATCCGATAATGAAACAATGTGCCAAGTGTGTGTGAGAAAAGTTTAAATGTTCATGGAATATGTGCCAATCTAGAACTTACCCCATTGGTCCTAC
Organism: Solanum commersonii; assembly: GCA_029007595.1. Taxonomy (NCBI): domain Eukaryota; kingdom Viridiplantae; phylum Streptophyta; class Magnoliopsida; order Solanales; family Solanaceae; genus Solanum; species Solanum commersonii. The sequence goes on along the minus strand of JAJTWQ010000443.1, from coordinate 23,347 downwards.
TAAGGCAATCTAGGCTAGGAATTGGGAGATTATCATAGACCCTTGTTCAAATGAGTCCACTAAAGCCTAAAATGATTCAACCAAAAGAAATAAGTGTTCCCCTTAATCAAGATGTTTGACCCAAATGTAGACCACTTTTTTCAATACACCCAACTCACCTTCCCTAAAAGATTATTTTGGCCCTAGTCCCTCCTTGGACATGTGCACCTTAACTTAGGCCAAATGCCTAAGTTGAGGGTGGCTAATTCAAAAAGTTACCTTAATCTTGGCCCTGGTCCGACATTGGACATTATGCACCTTAACTCATGCAAAATACATAAGTTGAGGGTGGCTACCAAAAAGGAAACCAAAAGAAAAGGGTATTAAAGGAGTTATGTGCGAAAGAAAGAAAAAGATGTGACTGAAGTTAAAAGAAACACAAAGAAGAATGATAAAGATTGTTGACAAAAATAGAAAAACAGAAAACAGAAAAAGTGAAAAAGAAGAGCGATAAAGTCAAAGTCACATATGTGCTAAAGAGAATGAAGGAAAAGAGTAGAAAATAAAAAGATATCAAGAATCGGTTGAGAAAAGAGGTAAAAAGCCAATGTAATGTCAAGGAGGACAGAAAAGTCACTAAAAGTACCCAAATGTACCCTACCTAACCCTGAGCCTACGTTACAAGCTAAGAAAGTCCTACAGTGATCCTAATGACTAGTTTGGAGAGTCTATGAAGTGAAAATAAGGGCGAGCCTATGGTATTGAGCACTAATTGTATTTGAATTCGCTTCTGAGCGTGAGTGTTGAATGAATCCTTAAACTTGAAATTCAGATGTGTTGTGTGAAAAAATGATTTCTTTTGAAGTGTCACGACCCGGGAGTAACACGGCATACTTGACCCCAAAGGGGTCTCATACAAGCCCTTAGCATAATCATAGACATAAGATCATAGGAAAATAGTGCGGAATTTAAAACTTTTCTTTACAATTGAAGTCTTTTATAAAATGATAGAGTCTATACACTATGTCTCAAACCATCTATTTTACTTAGAATAAAACTCTTGAATACAATCTTAGGGACATAGCCCTTACATAAGTCTAATCATACAATAAAGACATAAAAGACATATGATCAACCCCTCGAATACAATGAGGACTCACCAATCTTCTTCTTCTTGATCTACTAAGGTCCTAGCCACAAGGATGGAATCCAATATTTCCAAACCCTACACTTGTAGAAAATGTAGAAATATGGGGTTAGCACAAAAAGTACTAAGTATGGAAGCCATGCACAAAAATCCTTAAAACATGCATAAAAGGGGCATTTTCTTTAAAACCATGCTATATGCCACTTTTGAACATCATCTTTGAAATAGTTGGAGAATGCAACTAATAAAGCATCTCACATACAATTCATCATAGCATAAAGGATACCATCATAATAACATTCATAGTCTTCAACATAACATAATACATATCCCAATCTTCACAAGGTATAGTTCATACATGTAACACCCCGTATCCAAAAAATAGAGATTTCAGATTTCTGGTGTTACAGGTGGCACTTACAAACACCATCCATGGATCGTAGATGGACTCACGGTTTGTACTGCAGATCCGTGGTTCGTGACAGAAAACTTTCCCAGAACTCAGTCAGAAAATTTGGCTAAGTGTTGACCCACGGCCGGACTTACGGTCCGTAGGTCAGGTCACGGACCGTAGTTAGTGTCCATAGATCAATGCCCAAAAGCCTAGCTTCAGTCCCGATTGACGGTTGATCAGCACGAACCGTCAATCGATCCACGGTCCATAGGTCTGACCGTAGATGAGAATCAGCAGCCAGCTAGCTGAAAATTCTGATGGGTCAACTTCAGATGGTCATAACTTTTAGCACAAAAATAATTGTGTGTCCCATTACCTATTATGTGATAGATAATTGAGTTATCTTTCCAACTCCACCGAGTTTTCTAAAATCCGACCTCCGAGTAAAAAGTTATGCCCATTTTAGTGCAGCCCTGTCGGGCAGACTCGATCGACGGATCCAATCAACGGACCGTCGATTGAATGACGGCCCGTCAGTCCATTCCATCGATCACTCCGACAGCAGTTAATTCAGGGGTCTTTTGGTCTTTTCCTATTTCATTTAACCCCTTAGATACGTCGTTTAAACCCTAAATCATGAGGTTTTAGTCAGTTTAAGCCTAGAAACATAACTAGAACTTACCTTAGTCAAAATCATTAATCAAACTTAGAAAATTAGAAGCAAGAGAGGAGAAAAAGGTCAAGAACCCTAGTTCAAGAACGCAGCAAGGTTCCATCAGTTCCAGCCCCAAAATCAAAAAAATTCTCCGTGGAATTCGTCACCAGGTATGTGGGATTTCACTAGTGGGTTCCTTTCGCCCATTAGGTCCCTAGAATTCGGTTTCTTGATTCCATGATTATGAACAGACCTAGGGTTTTAGAATTACAATGATCATCATGAATTAGTTATTTAAATGTTCCAAATCAAATGATCATGTTATTGCTCGCCTTATCGCATGAATTTCGAACCCTAGCTATGTATTTCTTTAGTTCTTGAATTACACATGCTAGGTCGATATTTCGGTATTCGTTTACATGCCTCGGTTTTATGAATGCATCATTATCGATTAATTGTTGCATTCTCAATTTGCATGTTCGGTTTCGAGCTATCCGGTATTTTTACGAAATTCGGTCATAACTAGTTAACCATTTAATTCATTAGGAGTAGCATAATACCGAGTTGGACTAGGGTTCAGCGTACCCATATAGTCCCAAAACTACGAGCCACGTAGGTGTAAGTCCCCTCTGTGGGCAACATCAGTTTAGTGATCACGCCAGTATTCCTCTATACCTCGGGGGTATATTGGGTCCACTCGATGGGGCGTATACATCGGTCTCCACAGTTAGCTCATGAGGTTTTATGTCGGTTATTAGTAGCTCCCACGGTTCAGTCAAACTCTATTGCATTGACCATATTTCAAAGACAGATCGGTATTCGGTATCAGCATGTTATAAATTTGGTCATTGCATTCGCTTAGCTCGTATTCAAATTTTCGGCATCTATATCATGTTCGGATTATATCATTGCTCGGTATGCTTTGTTCGGTTATGTGATATTTCAGCTTTACTCTATCCCGCATGCTCGCACCTTTCAAGTACTGACGCATACGTGCGCTACATCTTCTCGTGATGTAGGTTCAGGTTCTCAACATCCAGATCACGTTTAGATCGGTTTTCGATCTTCAGTTCATCAACATCAGTGATGAGTCCTCATTCTTCGAGGACTAGTGACATGCTTATCTTTATCGCTTTTAGTCTTTAGTTTCACTTTTGCTAGATCTAGTTGGGGCATGTCCCAACATTTCTAGTCAGTTTAGAGGCTTATTTCGGACATAGTTAGATTCACTTAGTATTGAGTTAATAACTTCTTTGTATTAAACTCATCGGTTTTCATATATCTCAGTTATAGTATATAGGTATTCCCCATCTCTTCAGTTTATTTATGATTTAGCTTCCGCATCAGTTTATTATCTTTAGTATGCTTATGATCATGCCAGCAGGGTTAGCTTGGGATCACTTGTGGTCCTAGGTCCCGTGTCCGCATCTCGGGGGTAGCTTGGGGCGTGACAATACACATAGTCAAATACCAAGATCACATCATAGAAGAACTATCACATAAGCAACCCTAAGCCATACTTGTGCAATGCATAGATAGGATACCATAATCCTATCTACACTAAGTATCACTTTTAGGCAACCAATAACATGCATATCTTACTTTACCTTATTCATATACAACATACATAAGTAAGGAGTCATTCATGTTCATAACTTGTAATAAGTGAAGTCAACCTTAACATGCATACATACCTTTCATACATAATTCATAAGTCTTCATAACATAAGAGAACCCATACCATAACCACTTCATAAGTCTACTTGTGCAATGTATAAGTAAAGTCCCATACCTCCACTCACACTAAGTAAAGCTCATTAAGAAGTCATAAGTATAGTTCATGTTCATAGTTCATATAAAGCATACATTCAACTCATAATCATCATATCATAAAAGAGACATACCATGCCCACTCTCAAAGCCTACTTGTGCAATGCATGAATGAAGTCACACACCCCCATTCATACTAGGTAGAACCCCTTGAGGAACCATAATACATAACTCATGCTCTTATCATAATTCGTGTTCTTATCATATAGGGAGATTTAGCCTTACTCGACATAGACCATGTGAGCTACATGAAATCCGATGTTCTACCCCCACACCGAAAAGAGGTGTCCTACTTGCCTAAGGTAGGACGTACATAATAGCTTTTAGGTGGATCCACAAGCTATATACCTATGTGGGCACATAGTTATGGGATAGGGAGATTGCTACTAGAAACCTTAACTATTAATGTGGAGGTTTCCATCTCATGAGACACCGTATTGGGAACCCAACTACTAAAGTGAAGGTTTCCATCTCATGAGACACCGTATTGGAAACCCAACTACTAGCGTGAAGGAACCCATCTCATACTCCTATCCACTCGGTGCTATGCATAATTCCCTTTAAAAGTCATATTAAGTCTTTACTTAAGTTCATGTTCATAAGAGAATGCACTAGGCACTCAAACCAATATATCATCATAATAGCTCATATATTTCTTAAGTGAAAATGTCATTTCACTTTAGAATCATCAACATGTGAGTAAGCCTTTTACATCGTATTCATAGTGTGCTCATGAGAATAGACTTTCATTCAACACAACAAGGTAATCATAGTCATAATAGTTCATGCATAATAAAGTGTAAGGGTATGGGGAGAACTACCTTTCACAATACCACAATTACACAATAATCATAAGATCTTCACTTTCTAAGTGAATCATAAGCTCATACACAATTCTCATAAAGATGTACAAGTCCTCATAACTTTTCCCTTCAAGGGCCATGAACCACAATCAACACCTCATATTCATATTCATGCATGGTGTGTGTGTGTGTGATTGTCCTTCCAATGACACAACAACAACATTATCATAATAGACACTTTATTCTCAAAGTATTCATAAATATGCACATAATATCATAATCATACATACCCCTCTTATCTTGCATTCAAGGATCATGTTAAGTTAACATATCTAGCATGCATCACATGAGACATAGATATAGTCATATCTCAAGAACAACATTCATTCTGTGCATAGACTCATATACTCATATTAGAGGTCATGTAGATGATGCCCTTTCACAAAAATGCCATATACAATTTAACATTCATAATAACTTCCTTCTACAAGCCTTAACCTTATTAACTTATTCATGTTAGCTTTTACCCTTAAAGCCTTAGGAGTCATATTCATACTACAAGCCTTACTCTCAAGCAATGCCTCACATGATTATCATATATACCTAATTCTTAAGGTAACCTAACCACATGCCTCATTCTTGATCAATTATAGTCATATAGGAACATATAAACTCGATCTCAATACTACACAACCTTGATCTATCATAGAAGTCATAATCAAGTCAATTCATGTCTTGAAGCTTTACTCATAATCAATTCATGTCTAGCTTATCTAATCTAAGGTAACTCATCAAGAAGTTCATCAATCTTAGAAGGTCACATCTAAACCCACAATTTGCCTCTTTCATGACATTGCCCTAGGCCTCATCAATTCACCTTATAATCTTAGTTCAATCAAGTATACATGTATAATCATACTTAATTCATGAAATTACATCATATTAAACTCATATCCAATCAGTTGGACCAACTTGCAACATTATTCATAATGTAAAGAAAAATCATAGCTAGGATTGGGGAAACTCATGGATTCTTGAGGAATTCAAGTTGAAATCATATAAACTCAGCGATACACCCATAAACAAACATAATTCAACCTTTAAAAGCAACTTTGAAAGGACTCCATTGGGTTGAGTTGAAACCCTAGCTATTTGGGTTTTCTAGAATTGAGATAAAAAGCTTTTGAAAGGGCTCCTTGGGTAATAGATACCCAAGGATGAAAACTTCCATACCTTAGGTGTAGAATCATACCAAATTCGTATTGAAAAGCTCTTTCCTCCAAACTTTCCTTGATCTCTTTCTTTGTTCTTCAATGGAGGTTCTAGAGAGAAGATTCTTGGAGAGGGAGGTAGTTGGGTTTTGATTTGGGGTCTTGGGTTATAATAAATTAATGAGGTTTTTAATGACCCCTACTCAAAATAACTTAAAAATGAATTAACTAAATGAACAACTTATTGGCCAACTTTGGGGCAGATTGCATGTGCAATCCATACCCCATAGACCTACGGACCACGGGTCATTGACGCCCCATCCTGCAGGTCCGTGGGTGGGGTCTGTAACTTTGTATTTTGGGGACTGACCCACGAAACCCCTACCTATGGTGCGTGGGTCAGCCTATTGGCCGTAGGTTCCATCCGTAGGTGGCCCCATCTTACGATCCTTTTGGATTTAGGTAGCCTTGGGGGTTTAGACTTTAGGGTCCCTCTCAAGGACCCTTGGTTGGTCTTTGGGGGGTCTTACCTTGACGTTTAACCCCTAGACTCCTCAACCTAGGCTCAGGGAACCATTTTACACTTCCAAACCTCCCACCAAACTCAAAAACGAACTCGATAGGCTCTAGTTTCACTTACTAGTTTCCGTTAGGCTCTAGCTCGGTCTTACTAGTTTTCTGGGTTGTTACACAAAGTGAGGGCACTAGTTACATTATTGGAGAGTTGGTACCTTGGTGATTGTGAAAAGTGTATGTTGTGATGTCTATTGGTCGATCTATGTCATGCTTTGATCGGCATGAGTTAGTTTGTTGAGTCTAGATGAAAAGATTTGCAGTAAGTGATGGAATTGACTGAGAAAGGCATGTGATTGCTTGGGTTTGTATGTTTGCTTCCACCTAAGTGTCGTTTAGAGTTTAAGTGTGTCGCTTTAGGACAAACAATAAGTTTAAGTTGAGGGTGTTGATATACTGTGTGTTTACAATATTTTTTATGCATTTCACTTAAAGTTTATGTGTGTCTTGGGCTAGTTTGTTATTAGAAATAATGTTTTGTGTGTAATTCCTGCAGGAAATAGGCTTGGATGGGGTTGATGAAGATGTGAGCTAAAAATTACAGAAGTACCCAACAACGGAGCCAACCACGAATAGTAGGTCCAATGACGGGCCGTAGAAGGGAAGTCGTAGGTCCTAGTCAGAAAGTGGATTTTCAGTACTCAAACCACAGAGTGACATGATGGATCATAGTCCAATCCATAGACTGTAGGTGGAGTCGTCAATTGAAGGCCTTGAAATATTGAACAAGTATGAAACCACAGAGGGTGATATACGGACCGTAGTCGTACCATCGACAGAAACCGCATCTGAACAGTTTATTTCCTTATTTTGTTTCCTACTTAGTTTGGGATTTGTTTTCTATAAATAGGAGTTGTAATTCTCTTTTTTGGGAGTTAGACATTATTGTATCCTTGGAGTTTTTGGTCTTTTGGGAATTAGTTTCCAAACTTTGAGAAATTTAATTTCTGGAAGTTTGTTTATGCAAGAACACTTTGAATTTCAATTCAAGATTTCGGCTTTCATCTATTCAAATTGTAAGTTCATGAATTCTATTAACCTAATTATGAATTGTGAACTATCAAGCATGAGTATCTAAATCCACAACTAAGTTGTGGGAACCATGAGCAATTAACAATGTATGAATAATAACTAAGTAATTTTTGAATAGTGTTTATGCATGTATTGTTAATCCTTTCGTTTAGAAGTCTTTTTAACGGTGGCAAACGTTAGAACTCGCCTCGTTTCTACTTGCCGGACCAATGAGGTAATGAATCAAAAAATGATTATACAACAGAGATTTAGTGGATGCTAGCTAATAGTCTAATTTCAATTGAAGTGAGTGAAAACTAAAATAAATTGATATGATGACTAATTTGGGGTAAGTAAAGCATACACCCGTAGACGGACCAAGTTGTGCGGTGAAATTCCCTACTTGGAGGACCAATCACTTAGGGATACCCAACTTACCAACATTGCATATCAAACACTAGGAAATGATTGCTATTATTAGGATTACTACGTTAAGAGCTCGTGGGGACCACATATGCCCTAGTTTCCATCTCATATTGATAACTCAAATCGTGAATCTTACTAGTTACTTATTGATTCAAATCCACAATTTGTTACTTGTTTACAAAAACCCCATGTTTACTTTTCTTGGAAAAAATTTGACTAAAAAGATATAATTGTGAGTTAAAGTTAAGTATAAACCATATTCCTCGTGGGATCGACCCTGACCTACAAGTTGGGTTCTTTATTTGACAACGATCGCCTGTACTTCTTTAGGGAGGTGTAATTTGAGCGTATCAGTTGCACGAGGTAAGACATGCGCGGATGGGGACAATCTCTCCTCATATGCCTAGGTTCTCTACAATCATAACAATTGCGGTCAAAAGACGGCTTGCTGCCAGATAAATGTATGGCTCCCTAACTATCCTGAATAGGATTCTATTGTGGAGTTCCCCAGTAACCATCTGTATAAGCGGGCATGGCTGACTGAATTGGCCGGGATGCAAGTGTTGACCTGCCTGAACCTCTGGAGTAGAAACCATGAATGTTACCTATGTTCTTGGGCTTCTTAGCCAAAGCCTTCGCATGCCCATCACGTCGAACTCCTTCCACTTTCTTCACAAAATATGTCACCTCATTAAAACTTTTACCTGCAGAGGATATGTGAATAGACAATACCTGTAATACTGGGTTCAATCCCTTAACGAATAGATGAATCCTCTCATCCTCAGTAGTCACCAACTATGTAGCATATCTAGACAAGGCATGGAACTTAGCCTCATAAGCAACTACAGTCATACCACTCTGCTCCAAGGCTATGAACTCATCTTTCTTGCGATCCCTTAACGTACAAGGCACATACTTCTCCAAATACAAAGCATGGAACTGTGTCCAAGTGAGTAGGGGTAAGACTGGTGATCTGCATTCCACATAGGCCCTCCACCATTACTTAGCCTCACGGAAGGTCACAAACTCTACTCCATGCTGGTGTACAATGCCTAACTTGTGAAGCCTCTCATAGCAATCAAGAATGAACTCACAGGCATCCTCACTCTCAGAACCATGGAACACATGCTACTTCAGCTTCAAAGACTTAGTCAACATCTCATGCTCGGTACCAGTCATCACAGGACCCAATAGGGTATGGAAGAAGGCATCAGTGCCTAATACTCCATCTACCCTGGGAACAGTAGTAGCAATGGGGAGGTTAACCGGAGGTTGAGCTGCTTGCATTGTGGGAAGGACTCCAGAGCCGACCAACCCCTTCAGAAAAGTCATGATCTGCTGAGCTATCCCTGGGTCAAAGAGAGGAAGACCTGTAGTCTCATCTTGTGCACCCTCTTCGTCTTCGATCTCCACATTCTCTTCTACATCTTCTTGGGGTGTAGGAGGGTCCTCCTCCCTGGGAACATTCTCAACTGGGGCTCCACCCCTAGCGGGTACTACCCTTCCTCGGCGTCTTCCCCTTCTTCATACTCTACCCTTGCCTCTATCGTGACCTCTTGTTGCGGGATCCTCTGCTGTCTCATTGATGGGAGCTACGGGTCTAACGTAATTGTATTGCATATTAATCATCTGCGGACAGAAGAGTGAAAAAGATTAGATACCAATTTTGATCACCAGATACCAATTGAAATCAAGCCATAGCACAAAAGGAGAAGAAGATAGAGAGATTTCCTAAAGTCATGTAGCTCTCGAAGAAAAATGCAGACGTCTCTGTACTAATTCACAAGACTCTACTTGACTCATTTTGGTACAAAGAGATCAACGAACCTAGAGTTCTGATACCAACCTTTTCATGACCCCGACCGTCGTGATTGGCACCCACACTAACCCTTCGATGGGAGAACCATTACTACAACCCGACTAAGCAACTTAAAGAAACTAAACCATTTAAAGATACGGAAGTAGGTTTAAATGATGAATTAAATAGAGAGTTCCCATAAACTCTGAAGGTTTAACAAAACAACTAAGCATGACTCTCGTGGAAATTCAATCCCTAAACCTAGAAGTCATTGTACCAAAACTCTACTAATCAACAACTCTAAGAAAAGGGGTGCAACCTCGAAAACTAAGCATAAGTAAAATGTCTGAACATCTAGTCAGAGTCTGAAAAGAATGGACTAAAACTAATGACGGATCCATGGCAGCCTGAAAAAACTGGATCACTCTCGAATCCGATCTCGATCAATGATCTCCTAACTGGGTCTGTCAGTAGTCGCCTGAAGATGCCCTGTACTTCATAAAGAAAGACAAGTGCAGTATCAATACACGAAACCACGGTGTACTGGTAGAATCACGCGGCTACTCTAGTCAGTGAAATATAAGAAAGTAATTACAACACAGTAGACACACATATATAGAATGCTTAATTCAATTATCATTTTAGGAGCAACATACCATTTCCCAATAATAATGACATGTAACTATGAATGTAATAATCACAAGTGATTCTCTTATGGAACCACACCCAAATTATTAGTGTGTTGGAATGTGACACCCGATCCAATATATATATGTGTCAGAACGTGACACCCGGTCCAATTAGCATAACCACAGTCATAATCACACCCATAAAGAACAGTGCACCTAGTCACACAGTCACGTAACAAGTTCATGGCATGTAATTGTTCATTTTTAGTCATTTCCTTAGATTCAATTCATGTTTCCCTATTCACATGCATGCATGCATAAAATAAAGCAATTAACAAGGATATATAACACAACAGGAAGTCGAACCATCACCTACCTTGAAACCAAGCCTGCATACTCCTAAGACACTTGAGCATTCCCTTTCCAGAGTCTTGCAGCTTGTTCTTGGTCTAAAATAATTAATTAATGCAAGGATCAATAAACAAGGCCTAATTTACTCGGATCATATCACACTATCAACCCAAGGCCAAACCCATGATCATAATGCCTAACTAGTGCTTTTCCCACCATTAACTTCAGGCCAAAACCCTCCCCCAACGAGAATTAACAAGGATTCTAAGTTCTAAGAATCAAAATACGAATTAGGGGAGAAATTAACTTAACTTTGGTGTGAGAATTTGCGGGAATTTGGTAAAAAAACTTCCTTGTGTCGTCCCTTAGCTCTTAAGAATGAAGTTTTGTAGAAAATAACATTTTTGGGGTTTTTCTCGATTTAAGTCATGACTGTCCCACCACAGCGGACCCCATCCCGCCACAGCGCCCCCTGGCAGAATTAACCACGCCCTAGTGGCTTGCACAGATACAGAAACTCAGAATTTGAGTTCTAAGCTCTCATTTCGCAATACACCTTCAACCTTTGACGTTCTAAAATTACCATTTCACGCCAAGATCAGTTTCGGGAGTTCTACTCGCTCGAATTTGATTTCGTAAAGCCGTGCAGGCTCCTTAACGTCTTGGCTATCTACCCACATTATCAAACTCATAATTAAATCCCCCATCCATTAGTGGATTACCCTAGACCTCACCAGACTTAATTTTATCCATGTTTGGCCTAGGCTAGAAATTTCCAAGTTACTACTCAGAAGTTTTTTGGCCCAAATTCCTTCCCCATTGGCTTTTCCATAACGGCGTATTATGACTTGGAAAACTAGTTGGTGATACTAGATCCTAATGAGTGTGTTGTTGAGTTTGATGTGGGGGTTTTATGTTGTAAAATGAGTTCGCGAGCTTAGGTTGAGGGGTTTAGGGGTTAAACGTCATGGTACGACCCCCCAAGGACCAACCTAGGGTCATTGAGAAGGACCCTAAAGCCTAACCTCCAAAGCTGCCCAAGAACCAAAAATAGTCAAATGTGTTGTAGGCTAAGGATGGCACCTACCCCCCGTAGGTCCATCCACGCCCATGGGATGGGGCTTCATGAGTCAAGGGCCAAGATGACAAGTTACAGACCCAACCTACGGACATACAGGACAAGGAATGAGCCCACCTACAGTCCGTAGGTCATGGGCGTAGGTCACCCCTGTGCAAACTGTCCAAAACTCGGTCAAGGTAATGGTAGGGTGGTAAATTCCTTTTAAGGTTAGTTAAGTCAAGGGTAGGTTTATTTTGATTAATTATAGTTATTTAAGGCTTTTTAAAGTATTAAACACCCTTTTTCTATTCATTATTCCCAAAACTCAAAATTAGAAACTACCTCCCCTCCAAATAATTCTCTCTCTAGAAATCACCATTGGAGAAGAAGAAGTCAAGGTTTGGAGCTCAATATTTCATCTTTTCTCTTCAGTTTCATGGAGTTTCTTCAATTGAGGTATGGTAGTTTTCATCCTTGGTTATTTTCCAACCAAGGAGTCCCTTCAAAACATGATCTCAAATTTCCAAATTCTCCCAAAAAGTTAGGGTTTCAATCTAGGTCATGGGTTCAATTTCAAAACGTTTTCAAAGGTTTATATATGATGAATTATGATTGAATTGAGGAACTAATGTTTATTTATGATGAAATTCCCCCATGAACCCATGATTCCCCCAAAATACTAAATTGTGAATTGTGATTAGGGATTAATTGATTATGGAAACATGTGAAGATATTAAGTCTATATTGATTTAGTTTATTGAATAATATAATTATTACTACCTAAATTGTAGTATTATAGGTTTGTTGGTGAATTTTGATTCATGGCCTTGAAAGGCAAGGTATGAAGGATTGTTGTATGATCATGATGTTATGTATATGCATGTGAATTCAATGAAAGTAATGTGATCATGTCTACAATGCAATTGTGTTATTATTGAAAGGTTATTCTCAATTATACACTTATGAATGATGATGATCTATGTGAAAGATTTCTTCAATGTAATGTTGCATCTTGAATTGGTAGGCTTAGGGCATCTTCTTATTGTATAAATGATAGTTATGTTGATTGATGAACCTTGAATTGGTAGGCATAGGTCATCCTCTTATTGTGTAAATGAATGTGATATTGATTAAAGAACCTTGAATTGGTAGGCTTAGGCATCCTCTTCTTGTGTTACTAATGTATCTTGACTTAATGAACCTTGAATCAGTAGACCTAATGTTGGTAGACCTTTTATAAATGACTAATGAAGTATTGTAAGACTTTAACTTGAATCGGTAGACCTAATTTTGATAGCCCTTTCATAAAGAGTCTATGAATGAATGAATGAATGATAAACCTTGAATCGGTAGACCTAATGGTGGTAGCCCTTTCATGTGTGAAATGATGACCCTTTAATCGGTAGACCTAATGGTTGTGGCCCTTTCTTGAGGATTCAATGAGCTATCCACATCATGTACCTTGAATCGGTAGACCTAATAGTGGTGGCCCTTTCATATGTAATGTACATTGGGTCGGTAGACCTAATGTTGGTAGCCCTCTCAAGTACAATAATGTTAATGTGAATGAACTACTCTATGGGAACGGAGCCTTAGTACCGAGTGGATATGGTAAGATGGAAGCTCTCCCTACGTTAGGTCGGGTTTCAATGAACATCTTTCTTATCCCATAACTATGTGCCTACATTAGCTACTACATCCACCTAGGCTAACATGTTACCGGTCCTACCTTAGGCAAGTACACCAACTCTTTACGGTGTTGGATAGACACCGGATTCCATGTAAAGCTCACATGGTCTATGTCGGTTAATGCTTATTCCCATCATGTGAGATATGTGTTATGGTTTCTTGAGAGGTTCTATGAAGTGTGGGTGGTAGTATGGGATGCCATCCATGCATTGCACGAGTAGGCTTTGAGAGGGCTATGGTGTGATTCTCCAATGTCTTAATGTCTAATGAAAGAATGTGCTCTTAATGAAGCAAATGAGAATGTTGACTTAAATGCTTAATGTAATGATGCATGCTTTACTTGGATTTTATTATGAGTTACTTTCCTTGTCATGACTTATGACATGTATGTGTTCCTTATGTATGAGTATTGATTAAAGATAAGTATGGAAAATGGTAAGTTCATCTAAGGTGGCCTAAAGTGGTACTTAGTAGGGATAGTAGTATGGGATGTTATTCTTACATTGCACAAGTATAGCTTAGGGTTACTTAAGGTGAATGTTCTACTGCGATGTAATGACTTATATCATGATTATACTTGTATCTTATGCCTTTTGCTAAAGTTCATGATATTTTTCAAAATTGGCATATAGCATGGTTTTCAACCAAAATGTCCTTTTTAAGCATGGTTTTTGCATGGCTATCATACTTAGTACATTTTTGTGTGCTAACCCATATTTCTACCTTTTTCTACAAAGTGTAGGTTTCGGCATTTGAGTTGATTCCTTCCAGTTCAAAGGGCTTGGATTGAGTTCTTCCAAAGCTGTGGTATGTCTTCATGGATCTGAGGGCAAGTGCTTTATTGATGTTTTATGTATTTTATTGTACTAGATACTTCTTAGACTTTCTATTGTAAGGTTCGTGACCCTACTTTTGATTCAAGATATATTTAGATGGCCATGTGAGACAAGTAGACTTCCGCTGTTTTAAAAGATGTTTTTGATAGTATGGATTAAAAAGAGTTTTAAATACCGCACTATTCTTATTATCCTATGTGATGACATGTGATGAGTCTTGTATGAGGCTTTTCGAAATCTTGTATGCCATGTCACGTCTAGGGTGTAGGCTCGGGTCGTGACAAACTTGGTATCAGAGCACAAGATTTTGGGATGGTTTTTAGGATTGATGTCTCACAAGCCACTTCGAGTTGAGTCTTGTTTATAGTGTGAAGTGCACCACATTTATGAATAAGAGGCTATAAGACGTTAGGAAGCTACACTTCTTTCATTACTCTTTAAGTCGTGCCATAGAGTTTAACTCTATGAAAGTCCTTTTCCTAGCCCTTCTCTTGTGTTTATAGGATATGAATACAAGAAGGGCGAACACAAGAAGGATGGAAAAAGAGATTGTGAATGAGGGAGTTCCTCCCCAAGGTTGTCAAGGTAACTAAGTTTCTCAAGGCAATCAAGTTCTGGTTGATCCTCTGGTTATGTCCAATGAAGAAGTTAAGTCGACTCTTCTAAGAATGGCTCAAGTTGTAACTACTCAAGCCCAAGCTATGATGGCTCAAGCCACTAACGGTGTTGAGACTAATGTGAACCCGAATGTGAGAACTATGGCATCTAGGTTGAGGGATTTTGTGAGGATGATTCCTCCGGTGTTTCTTGGTTTCAAGGTGGGAGAGGATCCCCAAGAGTTTGTGGATGAGGTGTACAAGGTGGTTAATGTTATGGGGGTGACTTCTATAGAAAAAGCGAAACTAGCCACTTATCAATTGAAGGATGTTGCCCAAGTTTGGTTTACTCAATAGAAGAGCAATAGGCCAGTAGGAGTGGGTCCCATAGATTGGGAGGTGTTTAAGAAAGAATTCTTTAATAGGTTCTGTCCTAGTGAAAAAAGGGAGGTTAAGGTGGAAGAATTTAACAACCTTATGCAAGGGAGCATGAGTGTGCAAGAGTATTCCTTGAAATTTACCCTATTGTCTAAGTATGCTCCATCTTTGGTGTCTAACCCGAGGGATGAGATGAGTAGATATGTGACGGGGGTGTCTGACTTAGTTGAAGAAGAATGTTGTACAGCAATGCACCATGATGACATGAATATCACTAGTCTTATGGTGTTTGCTCAACAAATTGAGGAGTTCAAAATTTTAAAAAAAAATAGGAGATAAAGAAAACTAGGTCCGATGAGCAAGGTCAACCAAGGTTCAAAAAGAGGTCTTTTAACCAAAATTCTTCAAGCACTCCTAGGGTTAACCAAGAGAAAGGTAGTGGGTCTACATTTCCTAAACCTACTTGCACCAATTATGGAAAGAAGCATTATGGGAAGTGCCTAGCCGGTACTAATGGGTGTTATGGTTGTGGAAAGATTGATCATCAAGTGAAAGATTGCCCTACTCTTACGGCCAAAGAAAGAGAGGCCAAACAAGCTTCTCTTAATGGCCCGAATCCTAATGCTTCAAAGAATAGTCGTTTCTTTGCACTTCGGGCTAGAGAGGACAAATGAGCTCTTCGGATAAAGGCACCAGTATGTTGATAGTTTCTTATAGTTATGAATGTCTTGTTAAGGTCCCTATGTTATTTTCATGTTAGCCTTAGTATGGGTTTACTCCCAAGGGGGAGATGGTATGTTGAATAGTAAGGTTGTTGAGAGTTTCGATATCCTTATCTCTTTCCTTCTATTCATATTCAAGCTTGAGACCAACAGTTCCTTGTAGCTTGTTTCATGTTTTGGAGTCATGTGTGATTATGTGTTTCCATGGTCTCCTTATGTTATGCATGTTCTTGATGAATTCATGTTTAAATGAGAAAATGAGTTTTTATGATTTATGTTCCTCATGTTGATGTGCATTTAGTATGAGTTGCCTATGTGCTTCATGAAGTGAGTTGTTGAACATGCCTAAATGTGTTTTTGAGAATAATTGCTTAATGATGTTATGATGAGCATGCTTTGAGTTGGAGAAGGTAATTCCTCCAATGAAATGAGAAATGTTGAAGTTTTCATGAATAATGAGTTTGTAGATGTAGTTCCTACTTTCTTTTGTTGCATGGAGTATGTATGAGATAGAGTTGATGTTTCCTCCTAGTTTTGTGCATTGTTTATGATGTTTCATGCATGATGGTCTGCTAGTCTTGAGACATTAACTCCTTAAAGTGTTTAAAGTGTCATTCAAGGACAAATGTTCCCAAGGGGGAGATATTGTTACGACTTGGAAAACTAGTAGGTGAAACTAGAGCCTAACGAGTGTGTTATTGAGTTTGATGTGGAGTTTTATGTTGTAAAATGAGTTCCCGAGCTTAGGTTGAGAGGTCTAGAGGTTAAACGTCAAGGTACAACCCCCCACGGACCAACCAAGGGTCCTTGAGGAGGACCCTAAAGCCTAACCCCCAAAGCTGCCCAAGAACCAAAAATTGTCAAATGTGTCGTGGGCTACGAATGGGACCTACGCCCCGTAGGTCCATCCACTCCCATGGGAGGGGGTTTCGTGAGTCAAGGAACAAAATGAAAAGTTGCAGACCCCACCTACGGACCTGCAGCACGGGGCGTGAGCCCACCTACGGTCCGTAGGTCATGGGCGTAGGTCAACCCTGTGCAAACTGTCCAAAACTCAGCCAAGGTAAGGGTAGGGTGGTAAATTCCTTTTAGGGTTAGTTATGTTAAAGGGTCGGTTTATTTTGATTAATTAGAGTTATTTAACACTTTTTAAAGTATTAAACACCCTTTTTCAAATCATTATTCCCAAAACTCAAAATTAGAAACTACAGTCCCTTCAAAACATGATTTCAAAGTTCCAAATTCTCCCAAAAAGTTAGGGTTTCAATCTAAGTCATGGGTTCAGTTTCAAAACATTTTCAAAGGTTTATATATGATGAATTATGATTGAATTGAGGAACTAATGTTGATTTATGATGAAATTCCCCCATGAACCCATGATTCTCCCAAAATACTAAATTGTGAATTGTGATTTGGGATTGATTGATAATGGAAGCATGTGAAGAGATTAAGTCTATATTGATTTAGTTTATTGAATTATGCCATTATTCATGCCTAAATTGTAGTATTATAGGTGTGTTGGTGAATTGTGATTCATGGACTTGAAGGGCAAAGTGTGAAGGATTGATGTATGATCATGATGTTATGTATATTCATGTGAATTCAATGAAAGTAATGTGATCATGTCTACAATGCAATTGTGTTATTATTGAAAGGTTATTCTCAATTATACACTTATGAATGATGATGATATATGTGAAAGGTTTCTTCAATGTAATGTTGCATCTTGAATTAGTAGGCTTAGGGCGTCCTCTTCTTGTATAAATGAAAGTAATGTTGATTGATGTACCTTGAATTGGTAGGTTTAGGTCATCCTCTTATTGTGTAAATGAATGTGATATTGATTGAAGTACCGTGAATTGGTAGTCTTAGGCATCCTCTTCTTGTGTTACTAATGTATCTTAACTTAATGAACCTTCAATCGGTAGACCTAATGTTGGTAGCCCTTTCATAAATGACTAATGAAGTATTGTAAGGTTTTTACTTGAATCGATAGACCTAATTTTGGTAGCTCTTTCATGAGGAGTCTATGAATGAATGAATGAATAATAAACCTTGAATCGGTAGACCTAATGGTGGTAGCCCTTTCATGTGTGAAATGATGAACCTTGAATCGATAGACCTAATGGCGGTGGCCCTTTCTTGAGGATTCAATGAGCTATCGTCATAATGTACCTTGAATCGGTAGACCTAATGGTAGTGGCCCTTTCATGTGTAATGTACATTGGGTTGGTAGACCTAATGTTGGTATCCCTCTCAAGTACAATAATGTTAATGTGAATGAACTACTCTATGGGAATGGAGGCAAAGTACCATGTATATAATAAGATGGAAGCTTTACCTACGTTAGGCCGCGTTTCAATGAACATCTTTCTTATCCCATAACTATGTGCCCGCATAGTTTATTAGCTAGTGGATCCACCTAGACTAAAATGTTACCGGTCCTACCTTAGGCAAGTAGACCAACCCTTTACAGTGTGGGATAGACACCGGATTCCATGTAAAGCTCATATGGTCTTGTCGGTTAATGCTTATTCCCATCATGTGAGATACGTGCTATGGTTGCTTGAGAGGTTCTATGAAGTGTGGGTGGTAGTATGGGATGCCATCCATGCATTGCACGAGTAGGCTTTGAGAGGGCTATGGTGTGATTCTCCAATGCCTTAATGTCTAATGAATGAATGTGGTCTTAATGAAACTAATGAGAATGTTTACTTAAATGCTTAATGTAATGATGCATGCTTTACTTGGATTGTATTATGATTTACTTTCCTTGTCATGACTTATGAAATGTATGTGTTCTTTATGTATGCGTATTGATTAAAGATAAGTATGAAAAATGGTAAGTTCATCCAAGGTGGGCTCAAAGTGGTACTTTGTAGGGATAGTAGTATGGGATGTTATTCTTACATTGCACAAGTATAGCTTAGGGTTACTTAAGGTGAATGTTCTAATGCGATGTAATGACTTATATCATGATTATACGTGTATCTTATGCCTTTTGCTTAGTTCATGATATTTCTCAAAATTGGCATATAGCATGGTTTTCAACCAAAATGTCCTTTTTAAGTATGGTTTTTGCATGGCTATCATACTTAGTACATTTTTGTGTTTTAACCCAAATTTCTACCTTGTTCTACAAAGTGTAGGTTCCGACATTTGAGTTGATTCCTTCTAGTTCAAAGGGTTTGGATTGAGTTCTTCCAAAGCTTGTGGTATGTCCTCATAGATCCAAGGACAAGTGATTTATTGATGTTTCATGTCTTTTATTGTACTAGATACTTCTTAGACTTTCTATTGTAAGGGTCATGACCGTACTTTTGATTCAAGATGTTTTTAGATGGTCATGTAAGACAAGTAGACTTCCGCTGTTTTAAAAGCTGTTTTCGATTGTATGGATTAAAAAGAGTTTTAAATTCCGCACTATTTCTATTATCTTATGTGATGACATGCTATGAGGCTTGTATGAGGCTTTTCGAAGTCTTGTACGTCGTGTCACGTCCGGCGTGTAGGCTCGGGTCGTGACACGATGGAAACAGGTTGTTACACCTACTTGTTAATGGAGGGGTATTTATGTAAATCTCATCTAAATGAAGTGATGTTATTGGCTAAAGCGAATCTTCATACAACTCCATAGTGCACCTTTACTAAGAAAAGGTGGTCTCCATAACCTTTTTACGTAAGCATATGGTACAAAAATGACTCCATCTCGAGATTTTCACTAATTGTTGCTTCTAGATAATAAATTCTATTTTATTTTTAAGGAAAGGGGCTTGTATCCCTAACTTTGTTATGGTTAAAAATTGGAGTAAATATTTTTATTCTCTAACAAATGGAGTATGGATTAAATATTGCCTAATAAATGGTGTATGCATAATTTCATGTGTATATTTAAGTTTTTGTTAACAAATTGAACTAAAAAGAAATTAATTCTTAATTTCAAAAATATCATGTGATTTTAAAAAGTTACTTGGTCTTATTTTTTACTTTTGTTTGACCTCGACAAAAAGAACTCAATTACTATTTTATTCAAATCTGACTCAAATTTGTTCTGGAGAGTAAAAAAAAAGAGTGAGTGAATTTTTTCACTTGGATTGAGTCTATATAAGGTCTAGAGAATGGGATATAATGATTTTTTAAAATTTATTTTAATTCAATAAATATTGTCTCTATTAATGGAAAAGGTAAATATACATCATTTAAAAGACGACAAAAACACTTTTTAAAGGAGTATATCCATTATAAATCACAAAGTTGAGAATATATGACCCTTTTTTCTATTTTTTTAATAGCTTTTTCGATATTCATAGATCTTCGACAAAAAGAGAATTGGATAAGAAAAAATTATTTCTAAACATTTTTTTTGGTGAATTCTTTTAATATTACTTAATTAATGATAATATGTTACTTCTACTCATATATTTTTACTTAGATTTAGAAAGATACCTTTCATTTCTACGCTCAATCTGATCGCCACATTTATTTATATTTTCAACTGAAATTAAAAGGTAAGATGAGAGACAAGTTTGACACACCTATTAAGAAAATAATTATTGATATATGTATTTTATCACACAATTCTTATTTAATGATGTTTTTGTATTAGGTCTTCGAAATTGATTTGGAGAATGAATATTTATTGTTCAGGATAAAACATAAAAAAAATTATTTTTCTTTGATATGTCAAAAATGACAAGTAAAAATAAAAATGTATTTTATAAAATTTATGAAAATAATATAACTTTATTAATGTTGAGAGAGCGCGCGCTCACACATATATCATAATTAGCAAAGAAAAGAAAGAAAAAATGTGAAAGAGAAAACAAATCTGATGTGAAGATTAGTTGGACCGCTGGTGTCATAATTGAGTCTGTCTTCTTTTCATTATGAGCCTTTTATTTCATAAATAATAATACTATCTTTTAACATTTGAAAAAATAAATCCTTAATCAATATAGAGGAAATTGGTTTGCTGTTGTTTTTTTTTTATTATTAATTAGAAATGTTGACTTTATTTGCTTCATTTGGACAATATTTCCTTTAAGTTTGAACAATATGTCATTTACTATGAAAGTTAAAACCAAAAAAAATAAATTATGTTTGACATGAATTTTATTTTGAAAATATAGCAGGACATCAGTTCGTTTGATACACTCCTAAATCAAAATTTAGCTTAAATTTACTATTTAATAATGAAATTAAAATAATAGATAAGATTACTAAACAAAGATCGAAATATTCATAAGTAAAATTCAACAGTTTATAATACAAATTTTGTAATAATGACATAAGATAAATATGCAATGCTCGTTTAGAGAGATTATTTGCTTTAAAATCATGAACCTCTAAATTTAAAAGTTAAATTAATCAAATATTCTTCTTAAAAATTTAATTCTCCAGACGTTCTAACTTTGGCCATATAAGGAAGATGTTCACGACATTTCAGAACAGTAAATCTACACGATTGATCAGAAGTTCAGCTTATAGGCAAAAGTTGAAACTTAAGTATGGTCCCCATTAGATGTAAACTCTAAATTTCCCCATAAAACGTAAAGTATAGAGTATTCCATAAGTTAGACTTAAGCAAATAATATAAACTATTGTTAAGGAGGCATACATTTTTTTTTGTCTTTGAGCTACATTTGGCCTCTAAGACAAAAAGTTATAAGTACCCATAATAGAGTAAGTAAAATAGTGTAAATTATTGCCTACGGAGCATAAATTAATTTTGTAAAGGCCCCTGAGCTAAGTTTGCTTCTAAGGAAAGAGTCTTAGAGTATCTCATAAGTAAGATTTAATGATACAATGTAAATTGTTTTCTGTGAATCATAAGTTGTTATTTTAATCTTTAACCAAAACTTTTTTAGATAATTTCATTTTAAAAAAAAAAAATATTAGCGGGGATAAAAATTCTTGACCGAACACTTTAGAGGACAAAAAAAACAAAGCCGAATACTTTAAGGGACAAAAATTTAAAACTAAAAACTTTAGCAGATACTAAGCGGAATTTTCTCTTATTTTTTTAAAGAACCAAGATCTTTTAGTCAATACCATTTATATGGGAATGTTTTACTTTAAAGGGTTTACTGCTTCACTTAAACTAATCATTAAGCTTAAGTTAATTGTGTATTTAATTGGTGAAGTTTAGTATTGGTCTAGAACGAATTTTAAATGGTATTCCTTAGAACAAATTTTATTTAACAATCGATATTAAATTGCAGCTAATGCTACTTTTAATAATCCTCAAATCTGTTAGCTTTAAGGACTAAAATAACACATTTTAATTAATTGAAGGAAAAATGTGTTAAGTCATATAACATATAGACTAAAACTTCTATACGACAATAACTTGAGGATCAAAATTACTAATTTTTCAATTGTAATTGTTTTCTGGATTGTGAAAAAAGAAACTCTTAACATAAATGAGTAACACCTCTTGAAAATAATAGTTGTGATAATCTTTATCAATAAAAAATCAAAGTGTCACTTGAAATTATATTAAAAGACTATTTGACATTGTTGCCGGGAGGCCAAAAATAATTATTTTGAGAAAAAAAATATTTTTTTGGAAAATTATGTGTTTGACAAATCAATAAAACTTCTTTTAAATGAAAACAAAAGCAGTTTTGCTATTATATATATATATATATATCATTTTTAGAAAGCGTTTTGCACATGTTTAATGCCTTCAATTATGTGTTCTTTGTTCATATTATCAAACCTTCATCTTAGTGTTCTTCTTCATGCTTCTGCCATTATGAACAATTTATATATATATATATATATATATATATATATATATATATATCTTAATTAGAAAGTCACTTAACTTTATTTCATTACACAATTTAAAGTCACTTAACTAATGATAATTATCTTAGAAAGTCACTCAACTATTATCAGTTCAACATAAATTCAAGTAAAAAATTGTGGTATTATTATTTGCCAGAGATATCGCAGATTGATTGAATAGCTTTATAGGTGAAAGTAATGATAGTCGAGGAAACATGGGTGAAATATGATAATTGTGAAGTGCGTTTTGCAATTCTGAAAATAAAGTTGAATCTTTACAAGAAATTACCACTATTGAGTTATCATTAGTTGATGATTTTTTTTATTACAAAATAAAGTTGAAACGGCACTTTTAAGATCATGCCATTACTTTAATAACTTTTGTGTTATAAATTTTTTTAAAAAAAAGAGTTTTCTGATAAAATTATTGTTTGCATTGTGCAAAATAAAATGATTATGTTTCAAGA